>CM077261.1:26176157-26248657 GCA_039654775.1 Spinibarbus caldwelli | reverse complement strand
GACAGAGATAAAGTCACAATTCCAAGTGCATACTGATCTCTCTGCATTGAGGTTGGACGACTCCTATCAAAATTAATGCACATAAATGGGACAGCACATAAATAAATGACAGTCCAAGCATCTCAAAATCTTACAGTTGATATTTTCTTTTAGAAAGAAATCAGACTCTTTATTATTATTTTTTTATTTTTTTAATTAAACGAAAATTAATCATCTTAAAATGTGCAATTGTGGCTTACCCATGTATTGGTGGCTTCATACTCTTCAAGCACATCATCTCCTTTTGATTTTTCTGTTAAGCCAGCATGAACCATCTGTAACAATATTAAATAACTAGTTTACTTAAAATTGTAATCCCAAACCCATACGACTCACTTTTGCTGAATACAAAACACAATTTAATGCATAAAGATAATGAGATAATAAAGTGTCTAAAGTAGTTCATTGCAACTCATGTGCCATTCTCCAAGACTTGTGAGGGCACAAAATCACTTTGAATGATGAACAAAGTAATTCAGTCAGTATAGAGAGTTTGAGTTTACTGAAAGTGTTATTTTCAAATTAATTCAATGAAACAGCACTCAAATCCAATATAAGGACACATCAACATCATGAAAACTCAATTCATGCTTAATGAAATCACAACAATTGGTCATGAGACACACAAGAACAAATTAATTATATTGCCATTTAGATTTGGGCATTTTACAGTGGTTTGATTTGGCAATATGAGGTTGCAATATACATACTGTATTATAAATGAGGTAAAACACTTTTGGCGTTTCCCTTCAAATTCAAATGCCATCTGTGAGAAACATTTCGGATCGTTTGGCGCGCACATCTATAAATAGTCATAAAGTAATATTATTTTATAAAATACATATCGTAAATGAAGTAAAACACTTACTTTTGGCCATTTCCTTGTTAAAACCAACTTCCTCATCTACTCCGGAGTGAACGAAAATATCTCTCTGCAAAAAAGTTTAAGAGTGCACAGCAGATAAATATCACTATAAATCAATATGATGTTATAAAATACATTTTAAATGAGGTAAAACGCTTACTTCTGGTGTTTCTGTTAAAAGCGACCTCCGCGTCTGCACGGCCTAGCAATATAAATCTGTGAGAAACGGTTAACGTTAGGCTCGTTTAGGTGCGTGCAGGAAATAAATATCGTCATAAAGTAATATTATTTCATAAAATAAATAATGTAAATGAGGTATAACACTTTCTGTGTTTTCCTTGTTTAAACCAACTTCCCCGTCTGCTCGCACCGTGAGAGAAAGAAAATAGCTCTCTGAGAAAAAGTTTAAGAGAGCACAGCACAGAAGTATCCCTATAAATTAATATGATGTTATAAAATACATATTTTAAATGAGATAAAAACACTTACTTTCGGATTTTCCCTTTTAGAAAAGTCCTCGTCTGTTCCGCATCAGGAGTGAAAGGAAATGCCATTGATAAAAGTTTAGGCGCACACAACACATTAATATCATTATAAAACGATATTAACATCATAATAAACCATACAAAACACACTTTGTGAGTAAGATTAAACACTTTATTTCGCTGTTTTCTGTCCTAATATGCTCCGCATCGCGAGCAAAGAAAATGGCGTCTGTGAAAAATATTTCAGACGGATTAGGCGCGCACACGAGAAAATGTCCCGGATGTGACTAATAACACTCAGCAGTGTTAATAAGGGTAATTCTCTGTATTTACTCCGGCCACAGGGTGCTGTTTAAACGAGCTAGTGTTAATCCTTTAAAATTCAACACCACAACTTTAACTCTTTACTCTAAAAGTCCATAACTTTTTAGGATTTCAACATTGGAGATTTTACTGTGTACTGTCCTCAAGAGACTGTGACACAGAATTACAAATGCTACACAGCAAGATGCAAACCTCTGACCAGCACCAAAAATAGAAAGGCAAGATTAGAGTTTGCAAAAAAGCACAAAGGTGAGCCAGTAGAGTTTTGGAACTGAGTTTATGGACCAATGAGACAAAGATTAACCTTTATCTAAGTGATTGGAAAGCAAAAGTGTGGAGAAAAAAAGGGAACAGCAAATGATCCTAAGCATACAACCTCATCTGTAAAGCATGGTGGAGGTGGTGTCATGGCATGGGATGTATGGCTGTCTCTGGAACAGGCCCTCTCAACTTTACTGATGACTTAATGTATGATGACAGTAGCAGAATGAATTTGGAAGGGTACAAAACCATCTTGGCTACCAATATTCAAGAAAATGACACCAAACTCATTAGAAAGCACTTCATATTGGATCAGGACAATGACCCAAAACACCCTGCCAGTTCAGTCAAGGAGTTTATCAGGGCAAAGAAATGTAAAGTCTTAGATTGCCCGAATTAATCTCCAGATTTAAATCTGGCTGAACATGAATTTCACCAGCTGAAGAGGAGAGTAAAGGCAGAAACTCCCCAAAACAAGCAACAGTTGGAATTGGCTGCATTAAAGGCTGCGAAAAGTATTTCAAAGGATGAGACCAAGAGTCTGGTGATGTCTATGGGTTGCAGACTCACTGCTCTGATTGCATGCAAGGGATCTGCAACAAAATATTAGCTTTTAATCTTTTACATCTGCCTTAAATTCAACTGTTCCAATATTTATGCTCACATTAAATAGTGGGATGAACTCTAAAAGTGCTGTCCTTTTTATTTGGTAAAACATGTATGTGTCGAAAGACCTAATAATAAAATGTGACATTCTGTAGTTTTGTCTCATATTCATCTTTTAATCATATTTGCAAATGTCTTGACTCCACAGCAGAGAAAGCAATTTTGTCTTTACTGTTTCAATAATTATGGAGGACACTGTATGTATGTGTATATATATATATATATATATATATATATATATATATATATATATATATATATATATACACACACACATACATACATACATACATACTGTGATGGGGTGGAAGTATCACACGACAAGGAGAGCTCAATAAATGCCCCGGAGGGTGGGTTTATTCACAAAGAAAGAAGGTGCAGAGTGAAGAGTGGCTTGCTGAGGAGGTGCGGTGCTCTCCGTGTGTGATTTCCTTGGTGCGGTGGGTCAGGGCTGTGCTCATGGCAGACCTGGATCGGTCACTCGCTGGCGTCTGAAATCAAAGAGAGTAGGCACGTTAGTCCTTAGCATGGGAGAGACCCGTCTCTCCCATTACCCAGCCTCGCACGGCTTATCTGGCCGCGGGCAAACGAGCCTCAGGTGTGGCCGATCCAGCCGTGATGAGCGGGTGCAGGTGTTTCGCGTCCGTCTCCAGGGCAACGCTGATGAGTGTTCGGGACGCTCGTCACACTCCCCCCCCCCTAAGCGTTGTCCTGGTCCTGGTGGAAACATAAGGTAATAACAAGGGGGAAACTGGGGGTGGGTGGGGAGTGACCCCTGACAGACCTGCGAAGGCCGACCAGAACCGAGAGAGTCCGTCGGCGTTAGCGTTGGAGGCTCCGGCTCGGTGGCAGATGACGAAGCAGAAGTCCTGGAGCGCGAGGAACCACCGCGTCACCCTGGCGTTGGTGTCTTTAGCCCTGGCCATCCATTGAAGGGGCGCGTGGTCTGTGAGGAGGGTGAACATTCGGCCCAGCAGGTAATACCGCAGCTCCAGGACTGCCCACTTGACGGCCAGAGCCTCTTTCTCGACGGTAGCGTAGTTCCTCTCGGCCTTCGTCAGCTTCCTGCTGATATACAAAACAGGGTGTTCCTCACCTTCCTGAACCTGGGACAGGACGGCTCCCAGCCCTGCCTCGGACGCGTCCGTCTGCAGCAGAAAGGGGCAGCCGAAATCTGGGGCTCGCAGGACCGGTTCCTCGGTCAGGGCGCGCTTGATTTGGTGGAACGCTTCCTCTGTCTCTTTACTCCAAATAACACGCTCCGGCTGCCCCTTCCTGGTTAGGTCTGTCAAGGGGGCGGCTAAGGAGGAAAAGTTGGGGATGAAACAGCGATAGTAACCCGCCAACCCTAGGAACGCTCGTACCTGAGTCTTCGTGCCGGGCCGAGGGGCGGTGCGGACGGCCTCCACCTTCTTTTCCTGTGGCTTGATGAGGCCCCGACCGACCCGGAAGCCCAGGTACTTCGCCTCAAAGAGCGCCAGGTGACACTTGCGAGGGTTGGCGGCGAGTCCAGCCCTTCGAAGCTCCATAAGCACCCTCCGCAGACGGTCTAGGTGGTCCTCCCAACACTCCGAATGGATAACGACATCGTCGAGGTACGCTGCTGCGTACTGCTGATGTGGGCGCAGGACGATGTCCATGAGCCTCTGGAACGTAGCGGGTGCCCCGTGAAGGCCGAAGGGAAGGGTCCGGTATTGCCAGTGGCCACTTGGGGTCGAAAAAGCGGTCTTCGGTTTCGCACGGTCCGAAAGGGGTACCTGCCAGTAGCCTTTCGTCAGGTCCAGCGTGGAAATATACCGGGCCCTTCCCAGCCGATCCAAAAGCTCGTCCACTCGGGGCATTGGGTAACCGTCGAACTCCGAGACTTCGTTGAGGCGCCGGAAGTCATTGCAGAAGCGGAGGGTGCCATCTGGCTTTGGAACCAGAACGATTGGGCTGGACCATGGGCTGCGTGATGGTTCGATCACCCCCAACTTCAGCATCTGTTGAATTTCCTCCTCAATAGCCTGCCGACGAGCCTCTGGGATGCGGTAGGGCCGTTGCTTCACGATGACTCCTGGGGGTGTTTTAATGTCGTGTCGGACCAACTGGGTTTTCCCGGGGACGGAGGAGAACACATCCGAGAACTGACCAATCAGGTGTTGCAGCTCAGCCTTCTGCGCCGCCGACAGACCGGGGTTGGTGTCCACCAGAACGGGCTCCACGGTGGCAAGGGCTACGGTCTGTTCTCTGGTCCCCACCCATCTCTTCAGCAGGTTGATGTGGTACAGCTGCTGGGGGCTCCGTCCAGGTTGCCGTACACGGTATGTCACTGGTCCCACCTTTTCCACCACCGTGTACGGCCCCCGCCAAGTGGCCAGAAACTTGCAGGCGGCGGTGGGGATCAGCACCATGACTGGGTCGCCCGTCTGGAACTCCCGAGGCTGAGCTGCCCGGTTATAGTGGCGCGCTTGGGCATGCTGGGCTTTGGCCAGGTGTTCCCGGACTAATGGCATGACACGGTCGATCCGTTGCCTCATCTCGGTGACGTGCTCGACCAGGGACCGGTGTGGGGTGGGTTGTTGATGTTCCCAAGCCTCCTTTGCCACGTCGAGCAGTCCGCGAGGTTGTCTCCCGAAGAGGAGCTCAAACGGGGTAAAGCCTGTGGACGCCTGGGGGACCTCCCGTATACCAAACAGGACATATGGCAACATCTGGTCCCAGTCCCGTCTGTCCTCTGCTGCCACTCGTCGCAACATCTGCTTGAGTGTTTGGTTGAAACGTTCGACGAGTCCGTCCGTTTGAGGGTGGTATACGGTCGTCCGCAGTTGCTTTACCCGGAGCAGCTGGCAGAGGTCAGCCATTAGCCGGGACATGAACGGTGTTCCCTGATCGGTCAGGATCTCCGTCGGTATGCCAACCCGGCTGAACAACAGGAAGAGCTCGTGGGCGATGTTCTTTGCTGTGGCTTTCCTGAGGGGGATGGCTTCGGGATACCGGGTGGTGTAGTCCACCACGACGAGGATGTGTTCGTGTCCCCGGGCCGACTTCGGCAACGGCCCCACCAGATCCATCCCGATGCGCTCGAAGGGCACCTCTATGATGGGCAGTGGAATGAGCGGCGTGGGGGGAGGTGGCTTGGGCGAGGTTTTCTGGCAGTCTGGGCAGGCTTGGCAAAACCGTTTCACCTCGGCCTCCAGGCCGGGCCAGTGAAACCGGTCTCGGATGCGCTGGATGGTGTTACCTGTGCCGAGGTGTCCTGCCAAAGGATGTGAATGCGCCAAGTTCAGGACCGTTTCCGTCTTTGAGCGTGGAACCACCAGCAGTTTTTTCTCCTCCCCCCTCCGCTGGGCGACACAATAGAGCAGGCCGTTCTCTACGACAAAGTGGGGAAGAGGATGGGGTTTTGGCCGGGTATCCTTGCCGTCCACCACACAGATTTGCGACCAACAATGTTTCAGTCGCTCGTCTTCCCGCTGAGCCCGGCCAAAGGAGCCCCCTCCTGAGACCTGCTGGTAAACATCATAGAAGAGGTTAGTACTAAGGGAAGGGGACTCACCATCTCTCCCACTGTCAGTTGCCAAGAGAACGGGGCGGCGGTTGGGCCTCTTCATTGGACGCCGTCCACGGCGGCCCCCTCTTGGGCTGGCAGGCTGTGTGGCGGTGCTCAGCAGGGCCTCGAAGCCCGGCCAGTCTCGTCTCAGCAACACAGTTACCGGTAGATCCTTCACGAGCCCCACTTCTACGGGCCAGGAACCCGGGGTCGCCGAGATGGTGACGCGTCGTACGGGCACCTCCCGCGTATCTCCATGGACGCAGGTAATCGGCAGTACAGTCTTGGTCCCATAGGGTGGGGGAAGAATCTTCGCCTGGACGAGACTGACGGCGCTACCTGAATCGAGCACTGCTTTGAACGGCCGGCCGTTGATCTTGATCTCGGCCGTTGGAGCTCCCTTAGGCAGCTCCTGGTGCACCACACAACCTGCCCACCAAGTCCGAGCTTTGGGAGAAGAGGGCGCTGTTGGCATGGACTCGTCGTGAGGTTCGGGGGCCGCCGCCCTCTCTATCGGCCGCGAGATGCCCTCCGGCCTGCGTTGCTCCGGAGCCACCCTCCGGGGGAAAGGCGGCACTCGCTCCCCAGCCTCGCGTCGGTGGGCCGCCTCAGCCAGCTCAATCGCCTCCACCAGCTCCAACGTGGTTGTGGGATTCCGCATTCCGACCGCCTGGCGGAAAACACGGGGCAGGGCCCGGAGGAGGCGATCGATCACCACGCGTTCCGTTACTTGGGCAGCCATGGGTGTTCCAACCATCAGCCAGTGTTGTGCCAGACGAGTGAGTTCAGCTGCTTGGACACGAGCGGGACTTCGAGGCTGGTACGTCCAGTCATGGAAAAACTGGGCCGCGCACACTGGAGACAGCCCCACCCGGGCCAGAATTTCCCTCTTGACATCCTCATATCTCTCCGCCGTTGTAGTGGGGAGGCTGAAGAAGGCACGCTGGGCTTCGCCCGTGAGGAGAGGGGCCAGTGCACGGGCCCAGTCGTCCGGGTCCCACCCCTCCGTGGTCGCCGTATTTTCAAACATCTGCAAGTACGCCTCCACATCGTCGTGGGATGTCATTTTCGGCAGGAGCTGGGTGGCTTGTACCCGTGGATCCGGTAACGGAACGCGCTGGCGGGCGGCCGCGCGAAGGGCTGCAATTTCCTGGTCAGCCTGGCTCTGGCGTGTGGCCAGGTGTTCTACGATCTGGTGTTGGCGCAGGCTGACGTCCGTTAACTGCCGGAGAAGTTCTTCCATCCTGAGGGGAGGAGTAACCGCCTTTCTGGAAACACAAATAAACAGGGGTTTTTTTTATTTTATTTTTTATTTATTTATTTTTTTTTTATAATGGTGGAGATCACTTGTCGGTGAGAGCTTCCTTTTCACTTGCCCGGATTCTCAACCACTGTGACGGGGTGGAAGTATCACACGACAAGGAGAGCTCAATAAATGCCCCGGAGGGTGGGTTTATTCACAAAGAAAGAAGGTGCAGAGTGAAGAGTGGCTTGCTGAGGAGGTGCGGTGCTCTCCGTGTGTGATTTCCTTGGTGCGGTGGGTCAGGGCTGTGCTCATGGCAGACCTGGATCGGTCACTCGCTGGCGTCTGAAATCAAAGAGAGTAGGCACGTTAGTCCTTAGCATGGGAGAGACCCGTCTCTCCCATTACCCAGCCTCGCACGGCTTATCTGGCCGCGGGCAAACGAGCCTCAGGTGTGGCCGATCCAGCCGTGATGAGCGGGTGCAGGTGTTTCGCGTCCGTCTCCAGGGCAACGCTGATGAGTGTTCGGGACGCTCGTCACAATACATACACACACAGCCGTTCAAAATACCTTCATTGTTTTTTTTTTGGGTTTTTTTTTTTTTTGTTTTTTATGTAATTTATTTCAGTGATGCAAATCAGAATTTTTATCAGCCTGATTTATTATCAGTGCTGTTCTTTTTTTAGCTTTCTATTCATAAAAGAATCCTCAATAAAATGTCACAGGTTCCAAAAAATATTAAGCAGCAAAACGGTTCCCTGTTGAAAAAACCAACATATGCTGGTAAGGTATGTTTTGATGCATGGGATGCTGGTTTGAACTGATTTAAGCTGGTCCTTAGCTGGTTTAAGCTGGTCATGTGCTGGTCTTAAACTGGTCCAGCCAGCTTAAGACCAGCACATGACCAACTAAGGACCAGCTTAAACCAGCAAAGGACCAGCATAAACCAGCATCAAAACATACCTAACCAGCATATGCTGTTTTTTTTTTTCAACACTGGTAATAAATCAATTTATTTGAATGATTTCTGAAGGATCATATGACTCTGAAAACTGAAGTAACAGCTGTTAAAAATTCTGATTTGCATCACTGAATTAAATTAAATTATATTTTAAAGTATATTAATTATGTATTATAAATGTATACGTATATAACCTCTGACACGGAGAAGAGTGAAAACTCCTCACATGACCGCTACAGAACATCTGAACATAACGAAACAAATACACATTGACGGATCTTCTTCCGTCTGTTCTGCTAAATGTAAACAAATGTAGCGTTTATTTCTGTAAGCTTAAATATTGTGAAAATGTCAATATTAATTGTGTCTAGGCAAAGGCATTCCTCCTGGAACTAACGCGGGTTTGGCGGGTGTTCATTTCATACTCTGTGACGGCTTATTTAATGAGTAAATTATACATTGTATTTAATGTGTAAGGTACATGTACAACAAACTGGTAATGTCATAATAGTATCGTGTACTGTAATCGAATCTCTACCTGTGGAACCGACAGCACACGCGGTGTTCATCTAATAAAGATCTTCATAGCTAGCAAACCATAGCCTTTGCAGATGTGCTTTCAACTGACTGTAGATCCAAAGCCACGTCTTCAGCGCTCTTGATGTTACAGCTCTTCAGTGAGAACCGCTTCAGACGACTCAGCGCGTGCGGCAGGGAACTGAACGAATCATTCAAACTGATTCGCGAACCGATTCACTGGTTTGCCAACTGGTTTGATCAAGCCTTCGAATAGAATTGACTCAAAAGAATGAATCATTTGCGATCAGGCATCGCTCATTACCCCTCCCAAAAAAAAATAGACGGCGCGTTTGGAATAAATTGAAGGATATTTAACTTGTATTGCATTAAGATAAAATAACGAGAGGACCGTCGCCCACAGTAACGCAGTAAAAGTACAGATTTTCCCTAAAAAAAATATACTTGAGTAAGAGTAAAAGTACCCATTTTTAAATATACTCTAAAAGTATTACTTACCCAAAAAATTTACTCAAGTAAATGTAACTCGTTACTACCCACCTCTGACCAGACCAAACGTGATTTCAACACGTCACTACACAGTAAACAAAACAAGCGTTTCCTAGCAACGGCAACTGCGCTAAACACTAATGAGACAAGTAAATACACTTACGAGCTGCTTTTAACTTCCGCTGATAGACTGCTTCTCTCAAAGAGTATTTCTTACACTGTCTTCTGCTAGCGCTTGAACGCACTTTCCTGTTAAATCACAATAAATGGCCAAGCAAGCATAGCGATACAGTACGAGACCAAACGCGATTTCAGCACGTCTCTACACAGTAAACAAAACAAGCGTTTCCTAGCAATGGCAACTGCGCTAAACACTAACAAAGCCACTAGAAGCAACCATTAGCCAAAAAAGCCTAACGGCTAAAGCTAACGCTTCCGGTCTGGCAGTACGTGGGAAAGGAGACCAGAGGCTTTTTTTTTTTTTTTTTTAAATGGATGTCAATGGAGGAGAGGCTTCACTATGCTGAATAAACAGCTTTTTAGAAGAAACGGCTTATGATTTAATGAATCAACGGCCTATCTGCTAATCTTCAACATGTTTTACACTAAGCAATACTTTTGGATTTAACTATTTTTAGAGTTTACCAAAAAAATAAAATAAAAAAAATTGTTTTATAAGGGAAGTCACTGACTTTTTGCGACAGGTTGGATTCCGCTTATGGCACTTCTCATTCATTCCTATGGTATCCGTAAACGGCGATTGAGTGTCGTACAACTCTGACTGAAATACAATGATGTCAAGACTGTAATGTGATTGGTTGTTAAGGGACACGTGATCCAAGTTAGCTGTTATGCTTTCTCCAAGAGAATGGTGTGGCACTAACAACCTGTCCCTCAATGTGGGGAAGACAAAGGAGGTTTTGATGGACTTCAGGAGAAACTCCATTGACCACCCCCCACTGACCATCGACAGCACGGCTGTGGAGAGAGTCAGCAGCACTAAATTCCTGGGGGTGCACATCATAGAGGATCTCACCTGGACCACCAACACCATCACAGAGGATCTCACCTGGACCACCAACACCATGTCACTCTCCAAGAAGGCACAACAGCGCCTACACTTTCTCCGCCGGCTGAAAAGAGCAAGTTTCCCTCCACCCATCCTCACCACTTTCTACAGAGGCACCATTGAGAGTGTGCTGACCAGCTGCGTCACTGTCTGGTACGGGAACTGTACTGCAGCAGACCGCAAGACCCTCCAGCGGACAGTGAACACAGCTGCAAATATCATCGGTGCCCCTCTCCCCTCCATCCTGGACATTTTCCTTACCCGATGCTCCAGCAAAGCCAACAGTATTGTGAAGGACTCCACCCATCCCTCCCACAGTCTCTTCCAGCTCCTACCATCAGGAAGACGGTACCGGAGCATCAGAGCCCGCTCTGCCAGACTGCTCAACAACTTTTTCCCCCAGGCTGTGAGAGCCCTGAACTCAAATCACCTCGCCCCTCGCTGAAACCCCATACAATCCCCCTACCTCCTGAAACATGGACCATCTCACCACCCTCCCCTCCCCTCCCAACCTTACCGCATCAAAGTAAAAACTGTATGAAAACTTTTTTTGTGCAATTCGAAGTGTGCTACACACAGGTGAGTGGGCCTGTACAAACCACCTGTAGTAACACACTCTCCTCCTCAATGCGCACTAGACACTTTTCACACACACTGCTGTGTGTACACAATCCCACAAAAGACTCAGTAAAATATGTATGTTTACATGCTCGTGCACTACAAATCATCCTGCACTGCTCCCCAGCCAGCTGCTTGACTCACAATTTTTCTCTTTGGATATGTACAGTATTTATCTGAAGCATTCGTATAGTTTGAATAGTTTGTAACTTTTTAAGTTTATGTATAGGTAAACATTTATATATAGTATATTTATAGTCAAAATCTATCAGTAGGTTAGTTGTGTATAGGTTTATACTGTTTTACTTCATTGTTTTAAGTCTGTATTTATGTAGCATCGTGGTCCTGTGAGGCACGACATTTCGTTCCGCTGTATGTCCCCACATGTAGCGGAATGACAATAAAGCTCAATTTGAAGCTTGAAGCGAACTTGAACTTGAACTAATACAGACCCTCTTATCTCCCTATAGTAGGGGTAGGCACTATAACGGTATTAACGTGACTACCGGTATTGTGTTGTGCCATGATATGGATTTTGCTATACCTTGGATACCGTTACATATTCATAGATTTCATTGGATGGACAGACAAAGTTTTTTTTTTTTTTTTCCCCCGCGGTCTTCAGAGAGAGAGAGAGAGGTGCCCCACTTGATTGGCATAGTTGATCGGACTTATGCTGCCTTCACGTGCTATCGGAATTATCGTAAATATGAGTTTCCTAATCGGAAATTGCACGTGAACGGCCTCTCAAGTCGTATTTACTACTGGGAAATTTGGAAATAATTTTGATACCCGAGTTTCCGAGTTGGGCGGGTCATGAACTTTAAATATCCCAGCAGGCACCGGACGTCAATATAACGTCAGATTGATGTTGGACCCCAACGTCAGAGAGACGTCGTATTTTGGTTGAAAATGAAAATCGGGTTGACGTCAGAACCCAACGTCAGACTGATGTCAGAACCCAATGTCAGATTGATGTCAGAACCCAACGTCAGATTGACGTCAATCTCCAACGTTGGACAGACGTTGCATTTCGGTTGAAAATGAAAATCGGGTTGACGTCAGAACCCAATGTCAAATTGACGTCAATCTCAAACGTTGGACAGACGTTGCATTTTGGTTGAAAATGAAAATCGGATTGACGTCAGAACCCAACGTCAGACTGATGTCAGAACCCAACGTCAGATTGATGTCAGAACCCAACATCAGATTGACGTCAATCTCCAGCGTTGGACAGACGTTGCATTTTGGTTGAAAATGAAAATTGGGTTGACGTCAGAACCCAACGTCAAATTGACGTCAATCTCCAACGTTGGACAGACGTTGCATTTTAGTTGAAAATGAAAATCTGGTTGACGTCAGAACCCAACGTCAGATTGACGTCAATCTCCAACGTTGGACAGACGTTGCATTTTAGTTGAAAATGAAAATCGGGTTGACGTCAGAACCCAACGTCAGATTGACGTCAATCTCCAACGTTGGACAGACGTTGCATTTTAGTTGAAAATGAAAATCGGGTTGACGTCAGAACCCAACGTCAGATTGATGTCAATCTCCAACGTTGGACAGACGTTGCATTTTAGTTGAAAATGAAAATCGGGTTGACGTCAGAACCCAACGTCAAATTGACGTCAATCTCAAACGTTGGACAGACGTTGCAATTTGGTTGAAAATGAAAATCGGGCTGACGTCAGAACCCAACGTCAGATTGACGTCAGAACCCAACGTAAGATTGACGTCAATCTCCTATGTTGGACAGACGTTGCATTTTGGTTGAAAATGAAAATCAGGTTGACATCAGAACCCAACGTCCGATTGACGTCAGAACCCAACATCAAACTGACTTCAATCTCAAACGCTGGACAGATGTTGCATTTTGGTAGAAAATGAAAAATGCAACGTCTGTCCAACGTTAGAGGTTGACGTCTGACGTTAAGTTCTGATGTCAACATGATTTTCGCCAACCTCCAACGGTGGACAAACATTGCGTTTTGGCTGAAAATAAAAATCGGGTTGACTTCAGAACCCAAAGTTAAATTGATTTCAACCTCCAACGTTGAAGAGACATTGCATTACATCCCTACTGAAACTGGCCGTTACCACATTTGTCATCAACCTGTGAATACAAAAGGAAGAAGAGTTAAATGTCCAAATAATTGATTATACATAACACATTATAAACCGCTTGTTATAGTTTGTGTTAAGTTTGTCATATCTCATGTAGAAGTCACATTGGTTCTACTGTGGTGCTAGATGGAAGATCATGGGCCCACCCAAACTGCTAGGTTTTTATCTTCTGGAGACACAACTGATATCTCGCAATTTCAAAACCTACAACCTTCCTGACGTTGATGCTAAAATGCAGTGAGGATGTGAACACAGAAAAAACCTCTAAACATTTACTTGGGTCTGTTGTATGTACACAAAAGAGAAGAAACAAACAACAACTGACTGAGCAATTTATGACTATTATATGATACCAAAAGCAATGTTTTGGGATATTTCACACTATGAGTTCAGTAATATCAGCAGTCTGTCATAATTTTGCAAGAAGTTGGCAATATTAGCACATATTTGCAAACAGGGCTTGACATTAACATAGAATCGTCCCGTATTTAAGGCATATGAATGGTATTCCACATTACATCAATATGAGCGTGGTTATTTTCCAGGTTATTAAAAAACAAAAAAAAAAAAAATTGAAGTGTTAAAGCATGCTCAAGATTGTAAATTAAACGTTTTATTTTGAAAGACAAAATACAAAGTCTGTACATATACTGTACAAAACTGAAAATGTAATCATTCAGATTTTGAAGAAAAACTACAAATTTTAAAGGAAATACATTTCAACATTTAAAATACTGTAAAATAATGTACCAATTAACAGAACAGTTTGATCAGAAGATGAATTAAATATTCTCAACAGAAGAAATACAAAACATCTACAAGATTGTCACAGTTTCAAATGACTATTAATTCTAAAGGTTGGAATACACTACATGACTTTTAAAATCCGAATACATGTTTAAAACACTAGGCATCATACATATACTGACTTTGTAAATAGTGACAAAGGAAAACTGGGCATCATACACTACCAGACTTTAAAGTTGTTCCAATCACAACAAACTCACTCAGAAACATGAGCCTTGTTGCTAGGAGGTGCATGACAGATGAAAACAATATGCGTTCTAAAATCGGCTGAAAATATCAAACATGTTTGATATCCTCCAACTGGATAGAATCAGAGTCTGAAGCTAAACAACCGGAGTCTGTGACTATCATACACTACGCGATTTTCTATGGAATCTGTCATCTCAAATCTGCCGACTGGCTCTGACTTTCAGCAAGTAGCATCAACTTCTCCAGACTGTAAATTGGCGGAAAATCAGGGCAAAAATTGTGCAGTGTATTCCAGGCTTAAGTACAGGTGCACCTCAATAAATTAGAATGTCGTGGAAAAGTTCATTTATTTCAGTAATTCAACTCAAATTGTGAAACTCATGTATTGAATAAATTCAATGCACACAGACTGAAGTAGTTTAAGTCTTTGGTTCTTTAAATTGTGATGATTTTGGCTCACATTTAACAAAAACCCACCAATTCACTCTCTCAACAAATTAGAATATGGTGACGTGCCAATCAGCTAATCAACTCAAAACACCTGCAAAGGTTTCCTGAGCCTTCAAAATGGTCTCTCAGTTTGGTTCACTAGGCTACACAATCATGGGGAAGACTGCTGATCTAACAGTTGTCCAGAAGACAATCATTGACACCCTTCACAAGGAGGGTAAGCCACAAACATTCATTGTCAAAGAAGCTGGCTGTTCACAGAGTGCTGTATCCAAGCATGTTGACAGAAAGTTGAGTGGAAGGAAAAAGTGTGGAAGAAAAAGATGCACAACCAACCGAGAGAACCGCAGCCTTATGAGGACTGTCAAGCAAAATCGATTCAAGAATTTGGGTGAACTTCACAAGAAATGGACTGAGGCTGGGGTCAAGGCATCAAGAGCCACCACACACAGACGTGTCAAGGAATTTGGCTACAGTTGTCGTATTCCTCTTGTTAACCCACTCCTGAACCACAGACAACGTCAGAGGCGTCTTACCTGGGCTAAGGAGAAGAAGAACTGGACTGCTGCCCAGTGGTCCAAAGTCCTCTTTTCAGATGAGAGCAAGTTTTGTATTTCATTTGGAAACCAAGGTCCTAGAGTCTGGAGGAAGGGTGGAGAAGCTCATAGCCCAAGTTGCTTGAAGTCCAGTGTTAAGTTTCCACAGTCTGTGATGATTTGGGGTGCAATGTCATCTGCTGGTGTTGGTCCATTGTGTTTTTTTGAAAACCAAAGTCACTGCACCCGTTTACCAAGAAATTTTGGAGCACTTCATGCTTCCTTCTGCTGACCAGCTTTTTAAAGATGCTGATTTCATTTTCCAGCAGGATTTGGCACCTGCCCACACTGCCAAAAGCACCAAAAGTTGGTTAAATGACCATGGTGTTGGTGTGCTTGACTGGCCAGCAAACTCACCAGACCTGAACCCCATAGAGAATCTATGGGGTATTGTCAAGAGGAAAATGAGAAACAAGAGACCAAAAAATGCAGATGAGCTGAAGGCCACTGTCAAAGAAACCTGGGCTTCCATACCATCTCAGTAGTGCCACAAACTGATCACCTCCATGCCACGCTGAATTGAGGCAGTAATTAAAGCAAAAAGAGCCCCTACCAAGTATTGAGTACATATACAGTAAATGAACATACTTTCCAGAAGGATGTTCATTTACTAACAATTCACTAAAACAATTCAAACAATTCACTAAAAATGTTTTTTTTTTTTTATTGGTCTTATGAAGTATTCTAATTTGTTGAGATAGTGAATTGGTGGGTTTTTGTTAAATGTGAGCCAAAATCATCACAATTAAAAGAACCAAAGACAAACTACTTCAGTCTGTGTGCTTTGAACTTATTTAATACACGGGTTTCACAATTTGAGTTGAATTACTGAAATAAATGAACTTTTCCACAACATTCTAATTTATTGAGATTTACCTGTATATGATGCCCAGCTTTCCTTTGTCATTATTTACAAAGTCGGTAAGTGTTTGATGCCTGGTATTTTAAAAATCTGTTCAGAAGTCATGTAGTGTATTCCATGCTTAAAACGGTTTCATTATTCAGATGTAAATTTATGTAAACAAATTCCTGAAGAGGAATTCTTGAGGAGCAATTGAAAAACTAAAAATTACATTTTATCTTACAAGTTAGGGTTAGTATCATGATTTTTTTTCTTTGAAAAAGATTGTGCAGGGAACTGTATTTTAGCTTGTATTTTCCCAATCAGGTTTATACCCCCGGTTTCACAGACAAGGCTTAAACCTAATCCTAGACTAAAAGTCTGAGCTGTTTCAACTGAAAGAAATTTGCACTGACTGATCTTAAAATATATCAGTGCCTTTGCTTTGTCCCAATATGCACACCAGTATTTTTTTTTTTTTTCCAAGTACATTGATAAAAATTACTTAAATGTCATAATTGAACTATGGCCTAATCCTGGCTTTGTCTAAACCCTGTGTGTGAAACCGGGCCACAGTGTTTTTTTCTCAATATTCGACTGACCCTTTTGGGCTCCATATAGCTCTGATAATATATGTGGACAAAAATTACATTGTATTTTAATCCTGAATACTAGCTACACAAGTGTAATAAGTAAAATCAAAACATACAAATAAAGGTCCATGATTCTGCACCAGAAGTGACAGTCACAGCAGATAAAGAGCAGTCCTCCAAATCTGAAGTAATCAGCTGGATCCTTGCTGCATCTGGGGGTTAAATAAAAGAAAAAGAAAAAGAAAAAAAAAAGGCAGATTTATTGAAAAGTACTTAAAGGAGGATTTCATTTGTGTACCTTTTCTTTAAACAACATTTGACATTATGAGACATTCTAGCTAATTTAATGATCTAGTTGTGACCTAATGGTTAGAGAATCAGACTTGTAACCTGAAGGTCATGGGTTCGAGTCTCAGTACTGGCAGGAAATGTAGATGAGTGAATGAACAGCGCTCTTTTCAAAAACGTACTAGTGTAAACGGGGCCTGAGGTGCCCTTAAGTAAGGCACGTTACCCCCACGGGCCGCACAATAAAATGGCTGACTACTGCTCTGGATGTGTGTTCTCTACTCACTGCTGTGTGTGTACTCTACTTTGAGATGGTAGTTATAAAGAAGTGAGTATTCACAACAATGAACAACTTTTCTCAGATGTATCATAAAGTAAATAAATTTTGTACCCAGAAAAATGCCAATTAGTACACCAAAAAAAAAAAAAAAGAATGAATATTTTTATCAATTGCTAATATGCTAATACCTGTATATTTATAACTAATATAATGATTAATATAATTATTAATCGGTTCACACTTTTCTATCATAAGTGGGTGAAATGTCTAGCAAATGTACTTGAGGAGATCATTAAATTACTCAAGATATCATACACATCCACCTTATTCCTAAACACGGAAGTAAGCCTATGGGCGAGACTTCCAGTTCATTAGCCGCTATAGGGAAATAACAACAACAATAACAACATGCAGTAAATGGTAAAACTGTTGCATTACAAACCAGTGTGTTCATAATTAAGATAATACACTAAAATAACATGGTAAGACACACCAAAATCAAGCAGCAAAACGAGTGGTTCTGTACAGCTAAAAATATCTGGAAGCAAAAGAGACCAGAAGCAAGACCCATAAAATCAACAAATGGCCCATTTTTATGTGAAGAATAAGGTGGATATGATGGAAATTCTGTCATCATTTACTCACCCATGTCTTTTCCAATCTGCATAACTGACTTTTTTCTGTGGAAAACAAAAGAAGAGTAAAAAAGACATGAGGGTGAGAAAATGATGAGGGAGTTTTCATTTTGAGTGAGCTAAACTCAAGAATTAACTTTGAATCAGAGTGGTGCCTTGGAGCAGAGTTTGCCTGCTTTGCCTGTGTTCACATTTCGGCACATATTACGGCACATTATCATTTAAAGTATTAATGTTAATATGACATGAATACTCACTTTTACGGAAGATCATGTGGCAGAAGATTTTCAATCCCAAAACCTCTGGACCATGAGGGGGAAAACACACACACACACACACAGAAATGAATAGTAACAGGTTTAATAAAACAATATTAATTGTTGACTTACTTACAGAGACATGAGTTTACAAAGATTTAGCCTACTTACCAGTTTATTACAAAAACTTAACAGTAACGTTAGATCCAAAAGCATGGTTTGCATAGTATTCTTCAGAGTCCAAGAATGCTGGTTTCATGTCCTCTCTGTTGAACGAGTGTATATGCTAGTTTTTTCATGTTCCACAGTAAGACATTTTATTTTACAATAAAATAACAATATAGTTATTTTTACGATTTCATTCTGTTATTAAAAATAAGATCAGCAAAAGGCGGCCTTCTGTACTTAACTCATATTAACATCATACATGTCCCGCTATTTATTCTGTCATTCATGCATGTTTCTCTATTAAAATGTCAATAACTTGTAGTACTATGTTACGCGGATATATTTACATTCCGCGATATACAAAATTATTTAAAAACACTAAGGAGTCACTTTAAATCATGGCCACGACATCGTCATTGCACACAGCCTTATCTTGACAGTATTAAAACATAATAACAAAACAGTAACAGATTATGTCATCGCGATTAACATATCACTTTAACAGTAACAGTAGAAAAAAATTATAAAAGGTATTTACCTTCTGCCATTTGTAATATGTGTCCATTAGCCAATGTTAAGTCTCTGTTCATATTCGCGCTTTTTCGTTCTCAATCGGCACCACATAACTCAAAATCGGTCAAAATAAGAATTCATCTGTCAAATATGTGATAATCCATGTAAAAACCATTACTAGAGCACTGAACGGAGCAGGACTGCAGATAAACAGCAACGGACTGATGTGTAAATTCAAATTTGAGCGGTAGGAGGCGGGCCCAGTTGTCATTGGCCAGATTCCTGGATGACGTTCAGATTAACCAATCACGACCAAAGCAACACAGAGAGAAATCAAATAACATTGCAACTGTAGAAAAAAAAAGTCGTGGCCTAATGGATAGAGAGTTGGACTTGTAACCCGAAGGTCGTGGGTTCGAGTCTCAGGTACGGCAGGTCAATACCACGACTGAGGTGAGACCCTTGAGCAAGGCACCAAACCCCCCAACTGCTCCCCGGGTGCCGCAGCATTGGCTGCCCACTGCTCCAGGTGTATGTTCACTACTGTGTGTGTGCACTTGGATGGGTTAAATGCAGAGCACAAATTCCAAGTATGGGTCACCGTACTTGGCCACACATCACTTCCCTTTCCTTTTCCCTTATATTGATTTTTACTTTTTTTAGGCTGTTACATGTACAGGTGCATCTCAATAAATTAGAATGTCGTGGAAAAGTTCATTTATTTCAGTAATTCAACTCAAATTGTCAAACTGGTGTATTAAATAAATTCAATGCACACAGACTGAAGTAGTTCAAGTCTTTGCTTCTTTTAATTGATGATTTTGGCTCACATTTAACAAAAACCCACCAATTCACTATCTCAACAAATTAGAATACTTCATAAGACCAATTAAAAAAAAAAAAAAAAAAAAACCTTTTTAGTGAATTGTTGGCCTTCTGGAAAGTATGTTCATTTACTATATATGTACTCAATACTTGGTAGGGGCTCCTTTTGCTTTAATTACTGCCTCAATTCGGCGTGGCATGGAGGTGATCAGTTTGTGGCACCGCTGAGGTGGTATGGAAGCCCAGGTTTCTTTGGCAGTGGGCTTCAGCTCATCTGCATTTTTTGGTCTCTTGTTTCTCATTTTCCTCTTGACAATACCCCATAGATTCTCTATGGGGTTCAGGTCTGGTGAGTTTTCTGGCCAGTCAAGCACACCAACACCATGGTCATTTAACCAACTTTTGGTGCTTTTGGCAGTGTGGGCAGGTGCCAAATCCTGCTGGAAAATTAAATCAGCATCTTTAAAAAGCAAGTCAACAGAAGGAAGCATGAAGTGCTCCAAAATTTCTTGGTAAACGGGTGCAGTGACTTTGGTTTTCAATAAACACAATGGACCAACATCAGCAGATGACATTGCACCCCAAATCATCTCAGACTGTGGAAACTTAACACTGGACTTCAAGGAACTTGGGCTATGAGCTTCTCCACCCTTCCTCCAGACTCTAGGACCTTGGTTTCCAAATGAAATACAAAACTTGCTCTCATCTGAAAAGAGGACTTTGGACAACTGGGCAACAGTCCAGTTCTTCTTCTCCTTAGCCCAGGTAAGACGCCTCTGACGTTGTCTGTGGTTCAGGAGTGGCTTAACAACAGGAATACGAGGAATACGTGTGTGGTGGCTCTTGATGCCTTGACCCTAGCCTCAGTCCATTCCTTGTGAAGTTCACCCAAATTCTTGAATCCATTTTGCTTGACAATCCTCATAAGGCTGCGGTTCTCTCGGTTGGTTGTGCATCTTTTTCTTCCACACTTTTTCCTTCCACTCAACTTTCTGTTAACATGCTTGGATACAGCACTCTGTGAACAGCCAGCTTCTTTGGCAATGAATGTTTGTGGCTTACCCTCCTTGTGAAGGGTGTCAATGATTGTCTTCTGGACAGCTGTCAGATCAGCAGTCTTCCCCATGATTGTGTAGCCTAGTGAACCAAACTGAGAGACCATTTTGAAGGCTCAGGAAACCTTTGCAGGTGTTTTGAGTTGATTAGCTGATTGGAATGTCACCATATTCTAATTTGTTGAGATAGTGAATTGGTGGGTTTTTGTTAAATGTGAGTCAAAATCATCACAATTAAAAGAACCAAAGACTTAAACTACTTCAGTCTGTGTGCATTGAATTTATTTAAAACACGAGTTTCACAATTTGAGTTGAATCACTGAAATAAATGAACTTTTCCACGACATTCTAATTTATTGAGATGCACCTGTAATTAATTGATAAAATGGTGTTTTCACTTATGCTTACAAGTGTTTGTGCTATTCACTATTCACCTATAATTTCCCTATGAATTTAGAGTTAAAATACGGTTAGGTTTAGGAGTACAGAGAGGGTGTGTACATGTCTGGCTATACTTGTAAGTTACAGTTACATTCACATGACCAATAATGACCCTTCTGAACTTTAACAAATCCCTTGTCTCAACTGTATAACCATTCTAATGCCTAAATGCAGCTGTGCATACAACTGTGGCATTTTCTGTATCTGACCCTTTGCTGTATTGCAGTGTTAAACCACCTGTTGGTTTAAGTTTATTCCTTTGTCCGCAGTAACACTTACTCCAAACACTGTCATAATTGCAACATTTGTCTACAGATTACACTTTTGACTGCAGTGGTAATGCTGTTACAGCATTCATAGTATTGGAAAATGTAAACTGTATGTTGATATGCGACTAATTCAACTATAATTGAGGCCTTTGATAATGAATGTACTCTTATTCATTTGATCATTGTATTGCTTGCAGCAGCAAGATGATTCAGTGGTTATTAAGCTGTCACCTCACAGCAAGGTGTTTCCATAATGCAGACATGCACATTTGACAAATTTTCCATATTTGAATGTGTGTTTTCTACACAATGCATGCTGGTATGCATTCCAGTCCTTTCAGACCCTTTTCTCCATGCTCTGTTTTTTTCTAATTTCAAATTTCTCAGTAGGTATAGGGTTTCTCTCACACAAATAACAAATGCACATTCTGATCAGATAACATACTAATACTTTACGATGGCTGTATGCCGTGTTTGTGAAAGTCAATGGACTTTTTTTTTTTTTTTTTTTGGATAGTTTGAGCTTTTAAAGTTTATGTGTACTTTTCTCTATTCACAATTTCCTTTGCAAAGTAATTTGGATCAACCGGTGTGTGGGCAGAGGCCTGAAAGTTTCAACCTGGAGAGTAGTGCAGCTTTGCTCTTTAAAAACAGACAATGCATTATTTGATATAATGAAATAAGTCAGCTATATTTGTGTTCAGAATTGCAGAGTTTACATGTAAAAACACCTAAATATAAAAATAATATGATGTACTTTAAAATTACAAAGAAAAATGCTAAACAGCTAGTATGTACTTTAAAATTAC
Source organism: Spinibarbus caldwelli (assembly GCA_039654775.1). NCBI lineage: Eukaryota > Metazoa > Chordata > Actinopteri > Cypriniformes > Cyprinidae > Spinibarbus > Spinibarbus caldwelli. Next base: position 26,226,424 of record CM077261.1, on the reverse strand, counting down.
AAAGAAAAATGCTAAACAGCTAGTATGGACATAAACCTTTAATATAATGAGATACATATTACAGATTATTTGTGTAATTTTACATTAAATTATATGAAATTTATGAAAACAGAAAAAAATACAGTATAAATAACAGCCATTTTTCTGTGTTAAAAAATGAGAACTACTATAATTTGTCATTAATGATATAATAGCCTACTTAAAATAACAATCAAGTTGTTAATTTATAGATGTTGTTTTACAGAATTTTGCTTATAATTTAAAAGAACAGAAAAATACTGTAGATATGTACAGTTATATTCCGTAACATTTATTTATTTATTTATTTATTTTACAGTGTACCTCATGACTAAATGTCAGAATTTGACATTAATATGATGTTGGCTTAAGATGTTGGCTCAACGTTGAAATTTGTTTAGTTAATGCCACAACCTGAAGCTAACAAAAGATCAAAGTCTAATATTAGAGTCTGACATTGTGTGGACGTTATCATTGTGACGTCTAGGAGACGTTGGGTTTTGGTTGCCATACCTGATGACTAAATATCAGTATTTGACGTCAATGGCTCGAAGTTGGACTTTGGTTAGTTAATGCTACAACCTAAAACTAACTAAATATCAACGTCAAATGATGTTAGAGTTTGATGTTTTTGAGTGGACATTACCAATATGACGTCTAGGAGAGGTTGGGTTTTGGTTGCTATACCTGACGAATAAATATCAGTATTGGACGTCAATTTGACATTGGCTTGAGACGTTGGCTCGACGTTGGATTTTGGTTAGTTAATGCCACAACCTAAAACTAACTAAATATAAACGTCTAATGATGTTAGAGTTTGATGTTTTTGAGTGGACATTACCAATATGACGTCTAGGAGACGTTGGGTTTTGGTTGCCATACCTGACAACTAAATATCAGTATTTGACGTAAATGGGACGTTGGGTTGAGACGTTGGCTCGACGTTGGATTTTGGTTAGTTAATGCCACAACCTAAAACTAACTAAATATCAACGTCAAATGATGTTAGAGTTTGATGTTTTTGAGTGGACATTACCAATATGACGTCTAGGAGAGGTTGGGTTTTGGTTGCTATACCTGACGAATAAATATCAGTATTTGACGTCAATTTGACATTGGCTTGAGACGTTGGCTCGACGTTGGATTTTGGTTAGTTAATGCCACAACCTAAAACTAACTAAATATAAATGTCTAATGATGTTAGAGTTTGATGTTTTTGAGTGGACATTACCAATATGACGTCTAGGAGACGTTGGGTTTTGGTTGCCATACCTGACAACTAAATATCAGTATTTGACGTAAATGGGACGTTGGGTTGAGATGTTGGCTCGACGTTGGATTTTGGTTAGTTAATGCCACAACCTAAAATTAACTAAATATCAACGTCAAATGATGTTAGAATTTGACGTTGTGTGGACGTTACCATTATGACGTCTAGAACATCTATACGTAGATAGTTATAGATAGTTTTTGCTCCAAACACACGATCGACTGGATTACAATAATTTCCCAAAATGTAATTTGTGTGGTAAAGTCTGTAAACGGCCGTTAACACTGGACAGAGATGCAGAACACGGACACAAAGAGAGAAAATACTGGAGCAGGCAGTGCAAGATCACTGTTCACAATGCTCGAAATATAGGAAGAAAATATAAATAATGAATTGGGGGCAAGGGATTAATATGAATGAGTATCTGAAGGGAACTCTCTTCAGAAAACTTTAGATGGCATTTTCCTTTTTCTCTTACCTCCGTGCTCAAAGGAACACGAGAACTCTAAATTGAGGCCATAAGCGCCATCTGCTGTCAGAGAGTGAATTTGCATGTTCTTTCAGTCCGTTTGCTGTTTTTCTTTTGCGCAGGTGTCTTATGTAGCATAATTTCACACATCTAAAGTCAGACCATTCTATTTTTGCCTTAGATCTTGAAATCATGTTATTGTTTTATTTCCCCCCCCCCCCCTACTTATATAAGATTAAAATACATATTTTGCCTGTAATTTAAGTAAGGTCTACTAAAATGTGATTCCATTTTTTTTCTCATATCACGATATAATATCGATATCGTCTGGACAGTGGAAAATATTGTGATATGAATTTTAGCTCATATTGCCCACCCCTACCCTATAGTAAGAAAATCTCTGACACTAATGAGACAAGTAAATACACTTACGAGCTGCTTTTAACTTCCGCTGATAGACTGCTTCTCTCAAAGAGTATTTCTTACACTGTCTTCTGCTGCCGCTTGAACACACATCATACATGACTTGGATTTTAGAAATATGATTTTGTGTATTTTTAATGAATTTTTCAAATATGCAAATCTATATATCTTCCTGGTCATGTGACATGATGATGTGACACCAGCTGTATCTTCACACAATCCTGACACACATCATACACGACTTGGATTTTGGAAATATGATTTTGTCTATTTTTAGTGAATTTTTCAAATTTTCAAATATATATAACTTCCTGGTCATGTGACCTCATATTGCAACACCCACTGTATTATAATCATAAACATTTGTCAAACACCTCTCATGCAGTTGTATAATAGGGTAGACTGAGTACATTTGAGACGTGTGCAGTTGAAACACCTTAAATAACTTGTGTACACAAACCCTGAGCCGTGATTTTTGCTCCACACATGTGTATTAGTGTTCTCTTTGATCATGGGAAATTTTAAATGTGTGCGTCTTTCCACTCCGGAGATATCAGCAAAAGCTTTTTTTTTTTCCAAGGTGAGATTTTCATTTCCCCGTGTCCCTTCCACGATGAATAGCTTATTATTATTTTATGATTGTTAAACTTAACATATATCTTTGCAAACATTACTCTGTGCTCTAAAAAATAGACATATTTTGTGACATGGTGCCATGCAAGGTCTTTTCATAATCTAGAGAAATGTGTGAGCATGTCAGTGGGGTATGGTTGAGACACAGTGTATCAACTGTACCCAAATTGGTCTCCTATTGCTTCATATGCTGTTTAGTTGTACAGAGTTATGATAATAGGATAAAAGTCACATTTACACACATGCTACAACAATTCTGGTAAAACATTATATTTGTGATATTTCAATTAATGGACATATTTTCTAAAATGAATGTTAAAAGGATTGCATAGCATTTTAAAATATATACAAGGTGGTAAAGTGGGTACAGTTGAGACACCCTTTATAGGCTGCTATGTACTGTATACAGTAACAGTTCAATCATAGAAAATAAAATGCATACAGAGGCTGTGTGTGTTTGGGTACTGGTATTACCTACATTATAGGGACCAAATGTCCCCACAAGTATAGTAATACCAGTAAATTCACCTTATGGGAATATTTTTAGTTCCCCATTATGAAACAAGCTTATAAATCATGCATAATAATTGAAAATGTAAAAATGCGGAAAGTTTCGAGTGATGCGTAGGTTTAGGGTATAGGGTTATATAATATACGGGTATGTATATTGTTATTTTTACTGTCATGTTTACATTTGTACTGTTTGCCATATATTTTTGTAGTGTTAAACATTTGTTCCTGTTTTGTTTAACTGAATCTGAATTAAATAAAGCAAATAAATAAATTTATTTTTAAACTGTAATTATTTAAAACTGTAATTTTGTAATTTATTAAATTGGCTATAAATGGTTAGCCAGCTTTAGAGCATTAAGAATGGGTGTCTGAACTGTACCATGCTACTGTTTCAACTGTGCACCATATGGGTACAGATGAGACAAAAATGCACCTCATGTTTATGAGCTAATTGTGGAAAATATGAACTACTTATGGCTATAATTAATTTGATATTTTAGTACACAAGCAAAAGAAATAGCATGTGAAAAATCACTTCATATCTGCATCTAGTTTTTGTGTAGAGATGAAAAAAGCAGAACGTGTCTCTACTGTACTCCCTATGTCTTTGGTTGTTTAAAAATAGTTCCTCCATAATCCTTAAATGGAAGACGTTTGGGATGACCAGAACCCTTCCTAGAGCTGGCCGTCCGGCCAAACTGAGCTATCGGGGGAGAAGAGCCTTGGTGAGAGAGGTAAAGAAGAACCCAAAGATCACTGTGGCTGAGCTCCAGAGATGCAATCGGGAGATGGGAGAAAGTTGTAGAAAGTCAACCATCACTGCAGCCCTCCACCAGTCGGGGCTTTATGGCAGAGTGGCCCGACGGAAGCCTCTCCTCAGTGCAAGACACATGAAAGCCCGCATGAAGGACTCCAAGATGGTGAGAAATAAGATTCTCTGGTCTGATGAGACCAAGATAGAACTTTTTGGCCTTAATTCTAAGCGGTATGTGTGGAGAAAACCAGGCACTGCTCATCACCGGTCCAATACAGTATTAACAGTGAAGCATGGTGGTGGCAGCATCATGCTGTGGGGGTGTTTTTCAGCTGCAGGGACAGGACGACTGGTTGCAATCGAGGGAAAGATGAATGCGGCCAAGTACAGGGATATCCTGGACGAAAACCTTCTCCAGAGTGTTCAGGACCTCAGACTGGGCCGAAGGTTTACCTTCCAACAAGACAATGACCCTAAGCACATAGCTAAAATAACGAAGGAGTGGCTTCACAACAACTCCGTGACTATTCTTGAATGGCCCAGCCAGAGCCCTGACTTAAACCCAATTGAGCATCTCTGGAGAGACCTAAAAATGGCTGTCCACCAACGTTTACCATCCAACCTGACAGAACTGGAGAGGATCTGCAAGGAGGAATGGCAGAGGATCCCCAAATCCAGGTGTGAAAAACTTGTTGCATCTTTCCCTAAAAGACTCATGGCTGTATTAGATCAAAAGGGTGCTTCTACTAAATACTGAGCAAAGGGTCTGAATACTTAGGACCATGTGATATTTCAGTTTTTCTTTTTTCAATAAATCTGCAAAAATGTCAACAATTCTGTGTTTTTCTGTCAATATGGGGTGCTGTGTGTACATTAATGAGGAAAAAAAAAAAAACTTAAATGATTTTAGCAAATGGCTGCAATATAACAAAGAGTGAAAAATTTAAGGGGGTCTGAATACTTTCCGTACCCACTGTATACATATACATACATATATATATATATATACACAGCGGGGCAAAAAAGTATTTAGTCAGCCACCAATTGTGCAAGTTCTCCCACTTAAAAAGATGAGAAAGGCCTGTAATTTTCATCATAGGTATACCTCAACTATGAGAGACAAAATGAGAAAAAAAAAAAATCCAGAAAATCACATTGTAGGATTTTTAAAGAATTAATTGGTAAATTCCTCGGTAAAATAAGTATTTGGTCACCTACAAACAAGCAAGATTTCTGGCTCTCACAGACCTGTAACAACTTCTTTAAGAGGCTCCTCTGTCCTCCACTCGTTACCTGTATTAATGGCATCTGTTTGAACTGTTTGATCAGTATAAAAGACACCTGTCCACAACCTCAAACAGTCCAACTCCAAACTCCACCATGGCCAAGACCAAAGAGCTGTCAAAGGACACCAGAAACAAAATTGCAGACCTGCACCAGGCTGGGAAGACTGAATCTGCAATAGGTAAGCAGCTTGGTGTGAAGAAATCAACTGTGGGAGCAATTATTAGAAAATGGAAGACATACAAGACCACTGATAATCTCCCTCGATCTGGGGCTCCACGCAAGATCTCACCCCGTGGGGTCAAAATGATCACAAGAACTGTGAGCAAAAATCCCAGAACCACACGGGGGGACCTAGTGAATGACCTGCAGAGAGTTGGGACCACAGTAACAAAGGCTACCATCAGTAACACAAAGCCAGGGACTCAAATCCTGCAGTGCCAGACGTGTCCCCCTGCTTAAACCAGTACATGTCCGGGCCCGACTGAAGTTTGCTAGAGAGCATTTGGATGATCCAGATGAGGATTGGGAGAATGTCATATGGTCAGATGAAACCAAAATAGAACTTTTTGGTAAAAACTCAACTTGTCGTGTTTGGAGGAGAAAGAATGCTGAGTTGCATCCAAAGAACACCATACCTACTGTGAAGCATGGGGGTGGAAACATCATGCTTTGGGGCTGTTTTTCTGCAAAGGGACCAGGACGACTGATCCGTGTAAACGGAAGAATGAATGGGGCCATGTATCGTGAGATTTTGAGTGAAAACCTCCTTCCATCAGCAAGGGCACTGAAGATGAAACGTGGCTGGGTCTTTCAGCATGACAATGATCCCAAACACACCGCCCAGGCAACGAAGGAGTGGCTTCGTAAGAAGCATTTCAAGGTCCTGGAGTGGCCTAGCCAGTCTCCAGATCTCAACCCCATCGAAAATCTTTGGAGGGAGTTGAAAGTCCGTGTTGCCCAGCGACAGCCTCAAAACATTACTGCTCTAGAGGAGCTCTGCATGGAGGAATGGGCCAAAATACCAGCAACAGTGTGTGAAAACCTTGTGAAGACTTACAGAAAACGTTTGACCTCTGTCATTGCCAACAAAGGGTATATAACAAAGTATTGAGATGAAATTTTGTTATTGACCAAATACTTATTTTCCACCATAATTTGCAAATAAATTCTTTAAAAATCCTACAATGTGATTTTCTGGATTTTTTTTTCTCATTTTGTCTCTCATAGTTGAGGTATGCCTATGATGAAAATTACAGGGCTCTCTCATCTTTTTAAGTGGGAGAACTTGTACAATTGGTGGCTGACTAAATACTTTTTTGCCCCACTGTATATACACATACATATGAAGAGTACAGATGTAAAAACCTCTATGTGCCATCTGAAATTTTCTTCTAAAATGAGCGTTTTTATCAAGCTTCTATATTTATGTTCAGCTATTTCAGTTGAATTGCATAGAAAAGGACCTATACATTGACATTAGAGTAAAATTACTGAAACTAAACATAGGAGCCTGATAAAAACACTTGTTTACGATGAAAATTTCAGATGGCACTTTTACATCTGAACTCTTCATATATACAGGTACATCTCAATAAATTAGAATGTTGTGGAAAAGTTCATTTATTTCAGTAATTCAACTCAAATTGTGAAACTCGTGTATTAAATAAATTCAGTGCACACAGACTGAAGTAGTTTAAGTCTTTGGTTCTTTCAATTGTGATGATTTTGACTCACATTTAACAAAAACCCACCAATTCACTTTCTCAACAAATTAGAATACTTCACAAGACCAATAATAATAATAATAATAATAATAATAATAATAATAATAATAATAAAACATTTTTAGTGAATTGTTGGCCTTCTGGAAAGTATGTTCATTTACTGTATATGTACTCAATACTTGGTAGGGGCTCCTTTTGCTTTAATTACTGCCTCAATTCGGCGTGGCATGGAAGTGATCAGTTTGTGGCACTGCTGAGGTGGTATGGAAGCCCAGGTTTCTTTGACAATGACCTTCAGCTCATTTGCATTTTTTGGTCTCTTGTTTCTCATTTTCCTCTTGACAATACCCCATAGATTCTCTATGGGGTTCAGGTCTGGTGAGTTTGCTGGCCAGTCAAGCACACCAACACCATGGTCATTTAACCAACTTTTGGTGCTTTTGGCAGTGTGGGTAGGTGCCAAATCCTGCTGGAAAATTAAATCAGCATCTTTAAAAAGCTGGTCAGCAGAAGGAAGCATGAAGTGCTCCAGCATTTCTTGGTAAATGGGTGCAGTGACTTTGGTTTTCAAAAAACACAATGGACCAACACCAGCAGATGACATTGCACCCCAAATCATCACAGACTGTGGAAACTTAACATTGGACTTCAAGCAACTTGGGCTATGAGCTTCTCCACCCTTCCTCCAAACTCTAGGAACTTGGTTTCCAAATGAAATACAAAACTTGCTCTCATCTAAAAAGAGGACTTTGGACCACTGGGCAACAGTCCAGTTCTTCTTCTCCTTAACCCAGGTAAGACGCCTCTGACGTTGTCTGTGGTTCAGGAGTGGCTTAACAAGAGGAATACGACAACCGTAGTCAAATTCCTTGACACGTCTGTGTGTGGTGGCTCTTGATGCCTTGACCCCAGCCTCAGTAAGTCAAATTCTTGAATCGATTTTGCTTGACAATCCTAATAACGCTGCGGTTTTCTTGGTTGGTTGTGCATCTTTTTCTTCCACACTTTTTCCTTCCACTCAACTTTCTGTTAACATGCTTGGATACACCACTCTGTGAACAGCCAGCTTCTTTGGCAATGAATGTTTGTGGCTTACCCTCCTTGTGAAGGGTGTCAATGATTGTCTTCTGGAAAACTGTCAGATCAGCAGTCTTCCCCATGATTGTGTAGCCTAGTGAACCAAACTGAGAGACCATTTTGAAGGCTCAGGTGTTTTGAGTTGATTAGCTGATTGGCATGTCACCATATTCTAATTTGTTGAGATAATTAATTGGTGGGTTTTTGTTAAATGTGAGCCAAAGTCATCACAATTAAAAGAAACAAAGACTTAAACTACTTCAGTCTGTGTACATTGAATTTATTTAATACACGAGTTTGCCAATTTGAGCTGAATTACTGTAATAAATGAACTTTTCCACGACATTCTAATTTATTGAGATGTACCTGTGTATATATATATACACATACATATATATTTTTTATACTATTTATTATTTTAGAATGTATTTTTTCATTTTTCATATTTGTATATTATTATGTTTTAATTAAAATTTTAAATGTATTATATTTCTGTTTTTATATTTTTGCAATTTATAACAATAGTAGTATTATGTAGTTACGTATTTTATTGTATTTTTAGTTATTTTGTTATATTTTTAGTTTTATTGTTTGTTTAGTCGAGGTCTTCACTGGGATACGTCTCTGGGGCTCATCTAGGTGTCCTGGTCTCCTCTGACGATCAGGCCTATAGACATCATCTCTTGGTGCTGATCCATCATCTGATCGGATACGGACTGAGAAACAGAATAAGAAAGAAACAGACAAATATTAGCGTAGATGCTATTCTTCTTATGATGTAACGAGTACATTGTGTGTTATGGCGCGTGTTTCCGGTTCCGGTTGATCTAATTAATGCAGCCTAATAATCCTTTAACGGATTTGAATAATAGAAGCGTATTAGTATGTTATGTGTAAGCCAGGTTAAAGAGATGGGTCTTTAATCTAGATTTAAACTGACAGAGTGTGTCTGCCTCCCAAACAGTGTTAGGTAGATTGTTCCAGAGTTTGGGTGCTAAATAGGAAAAGGATCTGCCGCCCGCAGTCGATTTTGATATTCTAAGTATTATCAAACGGCCAGAGTTTTGAGAATGCAGCGGACGTGGAGGACTATAATGTGATAAGAGCTCGCTCAAGTACTGAGGAGCTAAGCCATTCAGGGCTTTATAAGTAATTAACAAGATTTTAAAATCTATCCGATGTTTGATAGGGAGCCAGTGCAGTGTTGACAGAACTGGGCTAATATGGTCATACTTCGTGGTTCTAGTAAGGACTCTAGTTGCTGCATTTTGGACCAACTGTAGTTTGTTGATCAAGGGTGCAGAACAACCACCCAATAAAGCATTACAATAGTCTAACCTTGAGGTCATAAACGCATGAATCAGCATTTCTGCATTTGACGTTGAGAGCATACGTCGCAATTTAGATATGTTTTTGAGATGGAAAATAGAAACATGGCTTTCAAATGAAAGATTGCTATCAAACAGCACACCTAGGTTCCTACTGATGAAGAGGAATTGACAGAGCAGCCGTCAAGTGTTAGATAGTGTTCTAGGTTATTACATGTGGGGTTTTTAGGTCCGATAATTAACACCTCTGTTTTTTTCAGAATTTAGCACTAAGAAATTACTCGTCATCCAGTTTTTTATATCGACTATGCATTCCGTTAGTTTCTCAATTTGGTGTGTTTCACCGGGCCACAAAGAAATATAGAGCTGAGTATCATCAGCATAACAGTGAAAGCTAACACCATGTCTCCTGATAATATCTCCCAAGGGTAACATATGAAGCGTCCAACACAGTTTCTAATAAATTTCTTGAATACATGTGTTAATTAGGCCTACTTTATTAATTGATAAGATATTGATTTTAGTGTGGTCTAAATTAAGTAGATTAGACACAAATTCGCTCATGGGTTCCCTTCTAGACAAGAGTGCTGTGTGTTTGTATGTGCTTCATAACCGTGCAGCCCAGGTGGCCCGTCGTAATAGCCTGCACTGTGGCCCGTCATTACTATGTTACGCCACTGCCATGGGTTAAGTCATTTAATATCACCCTAACTGTAAGTATACTGGGTGACATGGATACATATACTCTTTATTCTGAACATGGCCGTAAAACATCGTCCGGTCTGGATTTCTGAGATATCTTGGGCTGGCAAACATGAACAGTAACATCTTCAATAGATCTAATAACAGGCACTCTGAAATGGAAGCACTTGATATTTTCCATTAATAATCACATTTGGTGTGAATGGATGGGGCTAATAAGAGCTTGCGTTTGATTGAGACTTGGACACCAGGGCTGCGTTTCCCAAAAGCATCGTAAGCTTAAGTTGATCGTAAAAACGATTGCACAAATCATCTTAGACTTGCAAACCGTATCCCAAAACCATCGTAACTTAAGTAGTACTTGCAAATCTTCGTAGATCTACGAGTGCTCTTGAGTAATCGTAAATCCCTATACATGCATTGTAAGAAGACAGAATTATGAGGTCACCTGCAGGACAATCGGCAGATTACATCTTTAACTTTATTCAAGTGCAATGTGATTATAATTAAAGCTTTTGATTGTACTTTATTGTAAGCTACAGTTTATTACTCGTTTTTTTTATTTTTTTAATGAATTTATAAATGAAATAATTAAAAAGGGCAGAAAACAAAAAAACAGAAATACACATCTGAAAAAAAAAAAAACACTGCATATGTTGCTTACCTGACTCACTTACCTTTGTCTACCTCCTAGTTGTTCCTGTGACCCGTTCTTCAATCTCCCCCGTTCCTGTGCTCCACCGTCTCTCGCTCTATTGTTCTCACTGGATCCCCTGGAAAAGGCTAAAGGACTTGTTATGCTCAGATAAGACTCTCTTGAACATTGCCATTCCCTGTGCACTCACCTGAACTCTCCACCTTGTTTCACTCCTGTGTCACTGATCAATAAGCCTGCTGTTGTTTGCACTTACCTCTGTGTCCCTTGTCTATCTGCTTACAGAAGACCAGACCCTAACCGAAGACCGAGGATGGAGTCCCGAAGCCCCGCGGCGGTGGATCCTCTCAAGGAGCTCGTCAGTGCTCTTCGAGCCGCTCTCTCTCCGGTCCTAAATCCTCCATCTGCCTCAGCCAGTCCCATGGCCCTTCCTGCTACTTACTCGGGTGAGGCAGTTGAATGTAGCGTTTTTTTTGCTCCAACTCTCTCTCTTTATAGAGATGCAGCCCCAGCAGTTTGTGTCTGAACGCTCGAAGGTGGCCTTCCTGATCTCCCTGCTCTCAGGACGAGCGTTGCTCTGGGCACGCGCCATCTGGAACTCACAGAGCAGTATTATTAACTCTTTCGATGCCTTCTCTGCTCACTTTAAGGAAGTCTTTGGCCTGGCTACCGACTCTCTGTCCATCGCCGACCAACTCATTCATCTCCGACAGGGAACTTCCTCGGTGAGCGTGTACACTCTGCAGTTCCGTACTCTAGCGGCCTCTTGTGGATGGAACGAGACGGCACTGCTCACTGCCTACCGCCAAGGCCTAGATCCACACATCAGAACCCAGATGGCTATTAATGATGACAATGTCAGCCTTGAGAGCTTCATGCAAAAGGCAGTGAAGATTTCCCAGCGACTCACCGCCTGCCTGCCCGACGAAACTGCTCATTCACAAGCACAAGCCTCACCCGCTGCCTGTCCTCCAGTACCAGAACCCATGCAGCTGAACACCAACCGACTCACTCGCACAGAACGTGCGCGACGTCTCGCCATGGGTCTGTGCTTCTACAGCGGTACCTCGGGGCACTTTATTCAAAAGTGCTTGTGACGGCCCAAGTGGTGGCCGCACAAGAGTGGTAATATGGATGTATCTTCAGCACGCGTGCGCACACACACACACACACCCATGTATATTCGCATGTACTCACACAAATATAGACATCAGTACGAAGGATATTTTTATTGATTTAAGGTTAATCTTTATTTAAATTTCCTGTTTTGTCATCTGCATTCATTTGGTTTCAGTTTATAATAACCACGCAAAACAAGCAATACTCAATTCTTTATTGTTAGGGTTGCATATGTTTACATCTACAATGCTTATGCTTACATCTCATTTTTATATACATTGTTACTGATTTGGAGTGCACACAAATTAGTTACCTTGTATCTGTTACTTACATTTGTTTCTATTTTGAGTTTAAGTTTACCAGTGATGTGTGGCAACGATCTTCAGACATGGTCCGCTGCAGCCGCATACTGGTGTGACGAAAGTTAGAGTCCGGGCAGGAACAGAGAATTTAAGCATTAGTGGTTCTGCCCGGACATACCATTCACTGAGGTTGCCCGGGGAAGGAGGAAAAGTTGATTTCTTTATTAATTGATTTATTTAGTTGTATATTTATGATATATATATATATATATATATATATATATATATATATATATATATATATATATTACATTTTGTTTTTCTTTATCTTGATTTAATATATTTCTCTGTTTGATTTGATTTATTTAATGTTATATGTTGAATGTAAAGTTGTGTTGCTTTCCCTCTTAGTTTGTAATGGGCCCATCTTCCTCTTTATAAGCTGTTACTTTGTTCGTTTGAGATGTCAGTTTTTTTTTTTTTTTTTAGTTCTTGGTTTGTTTCTGTCTGAATGGTTTGACTTCATTTTCTTTTTTGTTTGTTGGTTTATTTTGTTGTTTATGAGTTTGTAAAGTATGGCCTAGCGAACACACCGTCAATCTTCCAGGGGTTCATGAACGAGGTGTTCCGGGAGTTCCTTCATCAATTCGTCATAGTCTACATTGACGACATTTACTCCCGGAACTTGGCTGAACATCGCCACCACGTCACGCAGGTCCTGGAACGACTCCGGAAACACCACCTCTACCTGAAGCTTGAAGTGCGAGTTCCACCACCCCACGATGCAGTTCCTCGGTTACATCCTCAGCGCTGATGGCATCCAAATGGACCAGGGGAAGGACCAGGCTGTCCGTGACTGGCCCCAACTGCAGTCGGTTAATTAAATCCAATGATTCCTTGGATTCGCAAACTTCTATCGCAGATTTATTCAGAACTTCAGCCTCCTCTCCTCTCCGCTCCCCTCACTTCCATGCTCTGCCAGAAGCCCAAGTCTCTGTCTTGGAACCCCGAAGCTCAGGCCGCCTTACAGAAGCTCCAGGAGGCCTTCTGCACTGCTCCCATCCTCACCCATCCGGATCCCCAGGTCCCGTTCATTGTGGAAGTGGACGCCTCTACCACCGGTGTGGGAGCAGTGCTGTCCCAACACCACGGAGAGCCTCCTCGTCTCCATCCTTGCGCTTTCTTCTCCAGGAAGCTTTCCCCGGTGGAGCGCAACTACGACATAGGGAACAGGGAACTGCTCGCTATCAAACTGGCTTTGGAGGAGTGGTGACACTGGCTGGAGGGAGCTCAACACCCCTTTTCCGTAATCACCGACCACAAGAACTTAGAATATCTCAGGAGCGTCAAGAGGCTAAATATCTGCCAGGCCCGTTGGGCGCTCTTCTTCACTCGGTTCCAATTCACCATCACCTATCGACCAGGAGATAAACATGTCAAGACAGACTCCCTCTCTCGTATCCACGCTCCTGAGGAACCCTCCACTCCAGAGCCTATTCTCCCACCAGCCATTCTCGTCAGCCCCATCCAGTGGGCTCTGGAGGAACAGATCCGTGTCGCCACCCTCAGCGAGCCAGCTCCGAGCCCACCTCCTTGCGATCCACACTTCTGGGCTCCATTCACGCTTCCCCGGGCTCTGGACATCCATGCAGCCAGCGTACTCTCTCGCTCCTCCAAGCTCGGTACTGGTGGCCCCGTATGGCCTGGGATGTCTCCCTGCATGTCCGTGGATGCTCAATCTCTGTGTCATCTCCAAAACTCCACATCACCTACCTGCCAGAAAACTGCTTCCTATAACCGATTCGCCATCATCCAGGGTCCCACGTTGGAGTGGATTTTGTAACCGATCTCCCTAATTCCGAGGGCTTTACCTGCATCCTTGTCGCAGTAGATCAGTTCTCTAAGGCCTGCAGGTTAATCCCCTGAAGGGTCTCCCCACAGCCCTGGAGACAGCTGAGGCCCTGTTTCACCACGTATTCCGTAATTATGGGATCCCCGAAGATATCGTCTCCGACCGTGGGCCACAATTCATATCGCATGTATGGAAGGCCTTCCTCAAACTCCTAGGCATATCTGTAAGCCTGTCCTCCGGGTACCACCCCCAGACCAATGGCCAGACTGAGTGGAAGATACAGGAGATTGGGAGGTATCTCCGGGCCTTCTGTCATGACAACCAGCACAGCTGGAACCGCTACCTCCCTTGGGCCGAGTATGCACAGAACTCCCTCTGGCAGACCACCACGGGACTCACCCCGTTCCAGTGCTTACTCGGCTACAAACCCCCTCTGTTCCCCCGGACGGAGGAACCCTCTGACGTTCCAGCTGTGGACCGCTGGTTCCGGGCAAGTGAGAGAGATTGGGACTCAGCCCATGTCCACCTCCAGCAGGAAGTGCAGAGATGCAAGACCTTCGCAGATGCCCGCTGGTCTCACGCCCCCATCTATCGCCCAGGAGATCAAGTCTGGCTCTCAACCCGGGATCTGCGTCTCTGCCTGCCCTGCTGTAAGCTGATTCCTCGCTACATAGGTCCATTCAACATCGCGAGGCAGATAAATTAGGTCACCTTCCTCCTCCAGCTCCCAGCACGGTATCGTATTCACCCTGCATTCCACGTTTCACTCCTCAAGCCCCTCTCTCCCTCTGTCCCAGGCACCGAGAAACCGGCAGCACCTCCTCCTCCCGAAGTCCAAGCAGAACCCTCCATCTACCGAGTACGGGACATCCTGGACTCCCGCCGAAGGGCCTGTCAGGGAATCTCAGTCACCACCAATGACACTCACCAGATCACAATCACCTGATTAATGAGCACCTCCCAAGCCATCACTGTCCGGTCTCAAACATTGCATATGTTACTTACCTGACTCATTTACCTTTGTCTGCCTCCTAGTTGTTCCTGTGACCCCGATCTTCATTCTCCCCCGTTCCTGTGCTCCACCGTCTCCTCGCTCTTTTGCTCCCACTGGATCCCCTGGAAAAGGAAAAAGGATTTGTTACGCTCAGATAAGACTCTCTTGAACATTGCCATTCTCTGCACACTCACCTGGACTCTCCACCTTGCTTCACTCCTCTGCCACTGATCAATAAACCTGCTGTTGTTTGCACTTACCTCTGTGTCCTTTGTCTATCTGCTGACAATATGCTTCAAAGACATGGGAAAAATAGGGATAAACTCAAAAAAATCTGTCAATGACTTGTTGACGTGCATGAAAACCAGCCATGTATTGGACCCGGAAATAACATCTCTATAGATATTATATAGTATAATGTTAATCTATAAGTATAATATTATTAATTTACTATATACAGCATTATAG
Source organism: Spinibarbus caldwelli (assembly GCA_039654775.1). Lineage (NCBI taxonomy): Eukaryota > Metazoa > Chordata > Actinopteri > Cypriniformes > Cyprinidae > Spinibarbus > Spinibarbus caldwelli. The sequence continues at coordinate 26,210,836 of CM077261.1, read as the reverse complement.
CGTTTGCTACTTTTTTCCCACCGTTGAAGATGCGAGTCACTGCTGCTTAGCAACATTTTGTTTTTTTTCTAGTTGTTTTTATATGCTATTGGTAAGCTAAATCTTAGCTTTACTTCAGAAACGTCAGAAAAAAGTGATTGACTGCCACAGAGTTTTAGTCTCACTTCAGAGCCTTGATGATGCTGAGTCCGATAGACGAGCAGGTTCAGATAGTGATGTCTCTTGAAAGTTCATCTGACACTGACTCTGAGAGTGATTCAGAGAAAATTCCTGCTCATAAAAAAGCCAGGTGGACACCTCCAATTTGACAACTGCTGTCATTCGATCTCCTACATACAACTGTTTTGGAAAAAGACAATTTTTTCAAGACGTTTCCAACTTTGACTTTGGGCCAATTCTGTAGAATGGCCCATATCTGATTGAGCAAATGATCTTTTAGGCCTAGGCATGCCATAAGAGAACCAGTTTCTTAAATGCAATTCATCATTCTTCTGAGTAATTAATCTTTTCTAATCTTTTATTAGGTATTTTATGTATTTATTTTAGGCTTATTAATATATATTAGCCAATATGGAGTGACTAATGTCTGCTTTATCATGCATATTCCATTTAACACAACTCTGAAACATACAGTACACGTTTGTCCTAAGAGCAAAGTCTAAACTCTGAATGCTTTTCATTGCACAGCATCAACAATGACCCAATTATAGGCTTTTTCCTAGTTGGTAGATGCAATATTCTCTAGCGATGCTTAGTCCAGTCCCAGTGTTAGCTGATTGTGCATCAAGTAAGCACATAGCTTGGTTTTATATGAGTTGGACTGGAGCCTATTTAAAGAAAGCAAACAACAGTTAGGTTAGCAAAATAACAGATCTGCTTTGAGACCAGAGAAACCAGGTTGTAAGTTGTGATGACAAGTCAAAGTTTGGGGGCGTTTTCTGTTGTGATTGTTGAAGATGCAGTACCTGCACAATCCCGAGGGAAGAGATGGAAGTCCCCCACTTGTATATCATCAGTCAGTTGAGCATTATTGGCTGTTTTAGTGTCTGTCTTCATCCAGTGTGTTCAGCCTGTCAGGTTGTGATGGCATTTAAGGTGCTGGCAGAGCATAGGATGTTTGACTCAGGATGCAGTTGTTATTCCTTGATCAGTTCTGCATTAACCCAGTCTTTCTCCATGCCAGTCCCTCAGAATTGTCATTACCCTATTTCAAGGGTGAGCTGAAAAAGTCCATCAGCGAATGACAGTCCAGTTCTTCTTTGCAGCCATGTCCTTGTGTCTCTTTTCCCCACTTGCATGCACAGTCACTCGTTGACGTTGGGACACCCGTAGTTTCCTCTGGAAATCGAACACTCACAGAACCATATAAATCAAATTTACGCCCACATAAATTCTCATCACAGTTGTATATGAGCATTTCATCTGGTTGACAACATCAGTTCCTTATTTTATGAAGAAAAATGGCAGCACACACTCAATCTAACACAGCATGAACAAAACCAAGCAGGAGTAGTGGTATTATTTCAAAACTAACTTCCAAGTGAACTTGGAGGCACACAGTTTTTGGCTGATTTCATAATTATTATTATTAATTTTAACAATCCAAACCACTTTGCTGATGTACTGCTCTGCTATGATGTCCTTCCTGACCAGATCGATTTGTGAAGAAAAATTATTTAGCAGTTTCTAAGTTTTAGTGCCTTGCAAGGACATACAATAGGTCTTGACCGACGTATTACTTCATCCATTAGATAGAATACTCAGATAAACAAATTCAAAATATGTGCATATACTCAATGTTAATACTCTTATACAATAATAATAATAATAATAATAATAATAATACTCTTATACAATGCTGAAGTTGTCCTTTTACAACTTGATTCAGATTCTATCCGCCAGAGCTCTCTCTTAAATTAGTGACCAGTGCTCATCCAAATTAGGATCCGTATGCCACGGAGAAGGACACACAAGGGTGACTAGTGAAACATGCGATTTAGAATGGCACCACAAAGGTCTACCGAGCCTGGTTCTTTCTTTGTCTGCAGCCAGATTGCAAGAACCTACTCCCGAAGACTCAAGCAGTCACACAACAGCACATCCACAACACAGAGAAGGAATTTTACTCACCTCTCAGTTTCAAACCTTGCTTTGCATCACCAATCAACAGATCACAATCAGCGATCCCGTTGGAACCCCCAAAACTGATGCAATGAGATCCAGGCAGATGAGTAATGATTATGTCAGAGATCAATTTTAGAAGGAATAACAAATTTATTCAATAAAAAAAAAAAAGTAAAATGATTAATACAATGAAAGAATAAAGTAAATATGAAAATTGTAGCAGGAAATAAGTTTAAACAAAATCAATCATTTATAACAAGTGCAAAGTGTTCCAAAGTGTTGTATCTAATAGAGGAAGTAGTGAATGTTAGAAGTAAAGCTCAAAAGAAGATACACTATACTGCCAAAAGTCAAGTTCTTCCACACTGACTAAATCAATCATTTCTTTTTGAACCTTGCCTTATACACAGAGGTATTGTCGTATTAGAATAGAAAAGGGTCCTGTCCAAACTATTGCTTTAAAATTAGAAGCACAAAATTCCCTAGAATATCATTATATGCTTAAACATTAAGATTTGTGCTCATGGAAATTAATAAAGTATTCAAACCTGTTCATTAGAAGGGGGTGACCCAATACTTTTGGCAATATAGTGTATCTGTGGAATGCAAGGAGAGATGAACAGCAGAAGAAACAGAAGAAGGAGTAAAGAGTAAAGTAAAAGAGTAAAGAACCAGAGTAGGCACAAAGAATATATGCAGGGAACTTACATCATATCAAACTGGTGTTTATGTCTAATAAGAAAATGTCGAATAGACTTATCCATTATGTCATATGTTGTTGTATCAACTATTGGTCAGGTTAGGCTAGGTCAGAGATTTTTAAACTTGTCCTGGAGGCCTCCCTTATCTAACACACCTGACTCAGCTCATTAGTAGAGACTGCAAGACTGAATTGGGTGTGTCTAATAAGGGAAACATACAAAATATGCAGGGCAATGGGGCCTCCCACAACAGGTTTTAAAACCCCTGGGCTTGGTCTTCGTGACCAGTCAAATGTTTGTAGATGTTTGGCTAAGCATGCTTTTCACACCTTTAGAACAAATACCACAAAGTGAGCACTTTCAAGTATCATATTTTACATATTACAAAAACAGAGTTTCTTGGAAGGAACATACCGTTAATGACTAATTCTGAGAAATGATATTACTCACCCAGCTGAAAAATATCCAGTAAATAAGATATATCTTCCTACCACATATGAAATGGCTGTGAAAACCCAAGTCATTCTTTTGTGATTTACTGTTTTCTACATAAAATCATTCTTCATAAGGTAAAGAACATTCTGTGAAAATGTAACCTTGATATCTTCAAAATTGACTAAGGCCACATCAAAGATTGAAATCATAGTGACATTAATGGTTGAAATCAAACTTCGATGCTTGTTATCTCATAATTAGATTTAGAGACTTTAGCCTGGATTTCACAGACAGGGTCACAAATATGTGAACAACATACATATTCTTGGAGAATACTACTACAAATATTACATCCTGAATATAAATCAAACAAAATAAAAGGTAGACATAAATGAGTAGTAAATATTTGTATATGAATATATGATGAGGATTAATATAAGCATAAACACCTAAAAAAAAAAAAAAATCTAATTAATACAGATATGAAAATCAAGAAAAAACATAACAACATGGATTATTTGTATATATCAGTCATGTTTTTATTTATACTGTACATACATATTTTTTTTTTTTTTAAGAAATAGGTATATTAGGTTTAGAGGTAGGAGTGGGATTATTGACTAAAAATATCTTTTTAATGCTATATTGTTACTAAAATGGTAATTTCCCTGCATATTTCAATCAATTGTGTTTCATATCGTTTTATATTCCCTATAAAATGGGTAGGTTTAGGTTTGAGGGTAGGTTAAGGGGTCTAAAAATTTTAATCTCTTATTGATAAAATGATAAAAATGCATTGATACAAATATCGTAATGATATAAAAGATTTGTAAATATTTTTAAATCGTTTTTTTTAGCAGTAAATACGTAAACATTTTACGTTTTAAGCTTTGTAATAGTCCAAATTGTACGTTTCAGAATCAAAGCATACAAAAATGTACATTTTGTGCTTGTAAACGTAACATACTAATAGGCCTACATACAGTACGTATAAACAATCAGACCAGGCTGCTCTCTTCAACACTTACACACTTAAGGTCATTGAGTCCAAAATGTTCATCCGAAATTGTTGCACGTCAAAAAAATAAATACGACCTCACGTTTACACACTGCTTCCAAATATTTTGTCCATCATAAAAATAATAATAATAATAATAATAAATAAAATAAATAAATAAATAAAAATTTGGATCGGGTTCGAGTTTTGTTTTTGGCATCCACAGCAAGCATTTTGAGAGGTGTTTTGGCAAACAAGCGAACGCCAAATGCACAATGGCGTCTGACAAGTTGATCCACTTCGTCTCGCAGCACAAAGCACTGTAAAGGTCCTTGCACACTGAGTTCACAGAAATTGGTGGTCTTCTTTTTAATATGTGGCTCCAGAGTCGCTAGCAAAACATCAAACTGAGCCTCTGACATCCTGAAGTAAACTTTGAATCAACTGTAATAATCCTGCAGCTTCTTAATAAGGAGGAACTCTCCTTCCTCTCTATATCTCAGGATTGGATGGACTCAATATTTCCTTTCTTTTTAAGAAGCGAGAGGACAACAAAATCATCCTAAATGCTTGAAGACTCCATTTTGTATTGTTTAGCGAATTATTTTGCAACGGATTAATTAATACGCAACGGACTCAGTGTGCAACGAATTTTTAGGATGACAAGTATGAAAAAATGGAGGAAGGAGAGTTCCTCCTTATTAAGGAGCTGCGGGATTATCACAGGTGATTCAAAGTTTACTTCAGGATGTCAGTGGCTCAGTTTGATGTTTTGCTAGCGATACTGGAGCTACATATTAAAAAGAAGAACACCAATTTCTGTGAACTCAGTGTGCATCGATTTTTCTTCTGCTTTTAACACCATAAAGCCACATTTGTTAATAGAGAAATTACTATCTCAATTTAATATTGATTTAAATGTTGCTAGATGGATTTTAGATTTTTTAGCATAAAGGCCACAGTGTGTTAAAGTCAACAATGTATTTTCTAAACAGTTGTTTTGTTCCATGGGCTCTCCTCAAGTTTGTTGTTTATCACCCTTGTTATAAATCATGTACACAAATGATTGTCGTTGTTCATATGAGGACAGGCATATTATTAAATATGCAGATTCCTCCGTGATAGTGAGTCTTCTTGTCAAAATGGCAGGAAAAGTTATCGGAATGACTCAAAGTCAAACCATTGACATTTATCATAGACAGGTTTTAAAGAAAGCACATTCAATTTTAATAAATTTGGACCGTCCATTGCAGGAAGAATTTCAATTGCTGCCCTCATGGCGTCGGTTTAGAGTACCTGATGGAAGAACAAAACGTTTTAAGGTGTTTTTTTTTTTTTCTTTTTTTTTCAGTGTCTATTAGTTTGATGAATTCTTAATCTGGTTGGGGTGTTGTGTTTTATATGTGAAGGTGTTGTCTGTAGATTATGTATTGTTTGTATGTGTTGTGACTTAATGCTGCAAAACTAGGTCGTACTTATATTTTAAAATTTTGAACTCGGTATACAATGACTTTAACAGTACACAAACACACACACACTTGTTTCGCTATCCTTGTGGGGACATTCATAGGCGTAATGGTTTTTTTACTGTACAGACCGTATCTGCTATTGCCCTACAACAACCCTACACCTAAACTTAGTCCTCACAGGAGACTTTTTGCATTTTTAGATTTTCAAAAAACTTCATTCTGTGTGATTTATAAGCTTCTTTACCCGTGGGGACCTCAATTTAGGTCCCCACCGTGACACGAGTCCCCATGAGTCTGTGTGTATTCAGGTTTAAGTCCCCACCTGAATAGAAAAACAGGTACACACACACACACACGCAGACATGAAATTGTGCTTCTGTTGAAGTGATTCAATTCTGTTTTTGTCCTTCTGTTTTAATTCTTTAAATTTGTGCTTCTGTTGGAGTAATAATTATTTAAAAGTATGACTTTGTTGAAGTGTTTTAATTCAATAAATGTCAAGTGTTTGAGTTCATGTCTATTTTGTAGTCATTCTTTTCAAATTTGAAAAATTTCTATTGAAAAAAAAACAAAAAAAAAAAACCTTATTTGTACAATGTCCTGTTGTAAGAAATTGTATTATCTAAGCGCAAGAAAATGTGTCCCAAACTACCTGAAAAAGCCTAAAGAATAAAATGGGTGCTTAACATTTTTGAATCTTCATGTTAATAAATAAATAAAACCAATATTCCTTCAAAAAACATAGTGGGTGTTGCAAGACACTTTTATTTATTTATTTTTTTAAAGCATAAATAGTATTGGTAGAATATATTTATTTGTATTTAATATACAGAGTTTACCAAAAAAGTGTCCCACTTTAGCTGACTTCATCCTATGTTATCTGTCTACTAAGGTGCCCTGTAGAGTCAACTCTTGGATAGCATAGTAGTTATTACCCTACAGTGTGACTGTGCCCATTGATCATAACGTTTTTTTCTTTTTTTTTTCTCCATGTCAGAAGAGACTGTGTATCTGCTAACAATGTATGCAATAATTAAAAATCTGTCCACTAAACTATGATACTTGTGAACTATTTTTACATTTTAAACAACTAGAATGCTGCTTCTCATATACTTTCATATACAGGTGCATCTCAATAAATTAGAATGTCGTGGAAAAGTTCATTTATTTCAGTAATTCAACTCAAATTGTGAAACTCGTGTATTAAATAAATTCAATGCACACAGACTAAAGTAGTTTAAGTCTTTGGTTCTTTTAATTGTGATGATTTTGGCTCACATTTAACAAAAACCCACCAATTCACTATCTCAACAAATTAGAATATGGTGACATGCCAATCAGCTAATCAACTCAAAACACCTGCAAAGGTTTCCTGAGCCTTCAAAATGGTCTCTCAGTTTGGTTCACTAGGCTACACAATCATGGGGAATTTAATACACGAGTTTCACAATTTGAGTTGAATTACTGAAATAAATGAACTTTTCCACAACATTCTAATTTATTGAGATGCACCTGTATATTTTAGATGTTTATACAAGTTGCATAGCACAACATCTCTTAAAAATTTTCCTTAGTGACCATGAATAGCATATGGATTTTTGATAAATCAACCCATTTTGAAATTTTGTCACTATGTATTCAGTCTGTAAAATAGTTGAGAAATTCATCAGGGAAAGCATCCTTTCCCAAAGTGGTGCTTAATAATTATGCTTGTTGACTAGCAGATATGTTTCACTCACAAACTGCTGTGTTTAACAATTTTCTACTAAAACCACTTTTTTTTTTTTTTTTAATTTCTCCTGGGTGATTCAGTGAGTTTTTAGCTCATGTTTTATCCAAAACTCAAACACCAAAACAAAACAAGTGATTTTTTTTTTGTAGAATTTTATTTTTGAAATTATTTTATAAAATCATCGCTTTTAATTAATTTATATAATTATAGGATTATATTTTTACCGACAAACATTTTGGCTCCTCACCCCCATTCCGCCCAGCCCCTTCGCCCCACTACGTCTCTATTGAAGATAAAACCTGTTTGCCAGACAGAGATCTGACCTCTGCAGATGTGAATAATGCTTCATGGACAGGGGGAAACGAGGAGCAGAGGACTGCGTGTGTGTATGGAGGGGTATGTCAGGGTCAATTCACTCATCAGTTCATCTCTAGTGAAATCACCACACAAACCCGTTAACAGGTCACGATTGAGAAGTGATTGGTGTGTGAGACAAAGTGGCTTAGTCTCACACAGGTTATCCATCACTCAGGGTTAAAACATGTTCAAATGGCTCAGTTACCGTGCAGAGATGAGCGGTTCGGTCTTCACAGCCTATGGGTGTTTGGCACATTGCAGTTTTGATTGGTTAATCATGCTGTCACTTGAGTGTAAAATCCAAACAAATTATTCCTGGCTGCTGTTTAGTACTGGAAACAAATGCAGAATTTAAGGACGCAGCAGAGTTTCATCCAACAGAGACAAAGGCAAGGAGAGATAGAGGACTGACCGCATCCATTAACACTCGTTTCAATAAATCAAAAACACCTACTGATGTTACTTTGTTAGAACATGCCATCTTTGTCTTGTGCTAGTTTCTGTTTCCCTGACAGATTTTGTGGCCATCACTTTATGCTGTGTACAGACATTAAGCATCGAGTCCTGCATTGAGTGCAGCCTTCAGGTGATTGGAAAGGTTACCTAAGGCAGCAGGGAGAGCAGGTTGAAAGGTCTCTGAAATTAAGGATATGTAACCAGAATGATATACTGACTTTGTTCTGTTGGTACAGGCACACTAAATTAACAAACAAAAAAACAATAGTAATAGTTGCAGAAAAAATGGAAAAATATATATAATTAGTGTTATCTTCAGGGAAGAATAAAAATCAGGCCAGTTGGGGTGAATGTCACAAAACATGTCCAAGTCATATTTTACCCCGTAATAACAAATAAATAAACAAATAAATAACAGCAAGAAAAATATTTTGCATAAAGAAAATTAATTTTTCTCAGAACCGTAATGTGATTTTTATATAAAATACTACCATAAGAATACATTGTGGTAGTATTTGTTGTACTGAATTTAGCCTATCCTCATTTTAATTTTATCATAAAATATGAGTTTCAACACTGTATTTTTGCACTGCAGTAATGAGAATCGTGTTTTCTCTATGTAAAATATCACATCTTCTTTGGATTGTGGGGTGACATATTGACCCATAAAATCATATGTGACATTCACCCAGTATTAACACTTTAGTTCATCATTGTATGCGTACACACCATCATACAGTAAATGTATTGTACAATGAATTAACAAAAAAAAAAAAAAACTCATGACAGTCAGCGTAGCAAAATATTAAATTATTCTCCATTTCAATGACTTAACATCTTAACAGGTTACAACAATGTAAAGGAAAACTGGAGAGGAAAAAAAAAATATATATATACACTGACATAATCAACAGTATGTGCATGAAGTTTGCCAAAAAGAGTTTCATGGTGCTTGCAAAACATGTTAAGAGGCCAGGAGCGCCCCCTCCTGGTTTTACTTTCAACAGCAGCATTTTGAACAGCGTAGGCTGACTTCTTAGGGGTAAACCCACAAGGCATTTCTTGTCAGAGGACTCAATATAGTGACTTAACAGCAACTAGAAGTCTGATACAAATTCACAACTGAAGCCCCATTCAACTGGGAAAACCACCCCAACATGAGACCAATAGTCTTACATAGATCTATAGATTCACAATTCAAAATATATACTATTTACTTCCAGTGTAATGTTTTTTTTTTTTTTCTTCTTCTTCTTTTGTTCAAGTTTGAGAAGTTCCAACTTACTCGATTCAATTCCAGGGTGAAGTCTCTCCTAAACATTCACAGTTCCTATGCGCTGCATGGTTATTTTTCAAGTTAACAAACACTGATACTGAATGGAATTCTCCGGTCAAACAGCTTTTTTTTTGTTTGTTTTCCTTAATAAAGTAGAGCTACTGAGGGACAGGAAATGCACTGCAAGATCACATGACCAAAACCAAACAACTGCCAACTGAGAAAGGAAGAAGGAAGAGTTAAATAATAAGAAAAGAGAAATCAAGGGTGGGAAAAAGCAGAGATAAAAAGAGCGTGTAGTGCACAACTCTGGTCTATCGATATACGAGGTGGGTTATGGTGCTGGATTTAAAATTGAGCTGATGGTTGGGCACAAAGTTATGATGAGGATTTTTGCGGGTGCACACATCACTGGCGTAAAGGCTCATGCACGTGTCACATGACACCTTGGAGCAGTTCACACAGGTGTGAGAGGCCCCTGGTTTGTTGCAAAAGCCACAGCGGGAGCCACCCACACCCAGCCGCTCACCCCCACTGCTGCTGCTGCCACTGCTGACCGAGCCGACCACCGAGCTGCTGCCCGAACCCATGGCTTTACTGGGAAACAGCTTGGTGCTCATCACAGCTTTGTCCAGCAACAGCGAGTGGGACTGAGCGTGGGGAAGCGGGTGAGGGTGAGGGTGAGTGTGCGAGTGGGCGTTGGAGTAAACGGACAACTTCTCCTTGATGGGCATGTAGCCATCCAAAGGGCGGGAAGTTTTAGCGTAATCTTGGAAGCCGCAACAAGGCGCCGGTTCCACAGCATGGCAGGACGAACACAAGATCATGTCGCACCTCTGGCAAGAGGAGAGCGAAGGGCAGCCCATGCCGCAGCCCTGGCACTTCATCACGTGCCCCTTCAGAACCCAGCTGTCCCGGGACTCTCGAGGCTCCCGGCTCGGCGGCCTAGAGGGCGTTTGGTGGCCACCCAGACCCCGTTCAGTGTACAAGTCCACCTCATCCAGGGAGGACAAGTGGTAGGAGTACGGCTCAGATGGGGGTGACTGAATAGGGAAGAAGTCAGCCACTGGGCTGTAAGAGGGCGGCGCCGCCACAGGGTAAAGCGAAGGGCTTGGCCGGATGATTTCATCCTTCATGTCTTCTTCCGTGTCGACGAACAATGGCTCTTTGCGCAGGCTGAGCGAGGCCTTTAGCACTGGTTTGCTGGCTTGGTGCCAGTGTCCTGCGCTGTCTGTTACATCCACCGACTTGGACGGCCGACCGCTTCGCCTGAGGTGGGCGCGGTCCATATCCACCGGCCGCACCAACAGCCGGGACAAGTCTCCCGTAAGGCTGTCTCGTCGGCGGAGGGCGTCTGCACACCCTGCCGCATCTTCTCTGGTGCTCCTCCTCACCTCCATGGCATCCAGCTCCGAGGCAAAGCCCCGAGACATGGACACCACCTCGCCCAGGAGACGGCATTCAGCCTGGGCGAGGAGCAGCTCGAAGGCGAGCTGCCGGAGGTGGGAGGCCCCACCTGGATGGTCCCTAACGTGGTACTGCAATTCCTGGTCTCTTGAATAGCCCATTGAACGCAGCAGTGAACGCAAGTCTGCGTCGCATATCACCGACTGCAACTGGTAGACGTATGGCCCTGTGAAGGTCTGTAAGAGTGAAAGAAAAGTCATTACACTCTCAAAAGCAAAGATGATTATGCTGTTCATGCTAGAGCTGCACGATTCTGGATAAATTGAGAATCGTGATTTTTTTTGTCTCAGAGATCACGGTTTTCCCACGATTCTGAACTAAACAAAATAATGTGTGGCAAAATATTATTGCTGCAGTCTAATTAAAAGTGTTTCATTTGAATGAATTGCTAAGCATTTTAACACCTGACAGTCATTCCACTGAATGAAAACACATCTGAACAGATGGACTCTAATTTCACCTTCAAATTAACAGATAATCATAGAGATTCACATACTTTTGCAACAAACAGATATGCAACAATGGATCATTTTTCTCAAAAAAATGACAAGGAAAATATTATTGTCTCATTTATTGGATTGGGTTCTCTTTGTCTACTTTCAGGACTTGTGTGAAAATCTAATGAAGTTTTGGGTCATATTTATGCAGAAATATAGAAAATTGTAAAGGGTTCACAAACTTTCAAGCAGCACATATATTTAAAATATATTTAATACACCAATTTGTAATATTAATATTATGAAAAAGTGGTTTGAATGAATGATTCAATGACTCAAATACTTCACTTGTTTCATTACTGGATGAATCAGCGTTTTCGAACAAATCTCTTGAACGAATGATTCACATTTTTAAAAGTCACTTTACGCCTCCTAGTGGCAAAACAATGTAATCAACACAAACGTTATTTGAAGCGCCAGTTACTTTCAAAAGGGGATTTGCTCTATTTTGATCACTACTATAGACATAACTGTTTACATCTGAACTATAAACTTTCATCCCAGTATTTCTGTGATAATATGAATGACTGTAAGCCAGAAATAATACTGTGTAGTTGAAAAGACTGTTTGTGAAGCTGTTTCTTACCCAAACATGGTAACTGTCTGTTCTCTGTCAGCGGCAGCGTAATTGCAAATTTGAATGTTCCGGTATGAATTTTTCAAAGGTTTAATAGACACGGGTGAATGGTTGTAATTTAAAAATGAGATCACATGGGTGTTTGAATTGAGATTGCGATCTTTTAACAATTAATCGTGCAGCTCTAGTTCATAGTTCTAGTTCTAGTTCAAATGTCTCATTTCATTTTTCAATTCACAATCTAGAAAGGTTTTAATAGAAGGCTGAATAATTATCCCTAGAATACAGTGCAGTCTCACTGAAACTACAAACTTCTCACTGAAGCATCATTCCCTTTGTGTTCAATGGAAAAAAAATAAATAACAATGAAAGCTTTAATCTGCAGACTCACCTTTATGCAACGGAACTCCTTCTTCCAAGGGAAGAGCAGCAAGTTGGTGCAGATGGTTTCCAGCGTCGCAAAGGCCGTCTCCAATGTCCGCAAGTTTGCGCTCCTCTGAGTCCTCAGGGAGTTCTCAGCAATTTCATAGAACCGAACCATGCGAAAGCGCTGCCCTGGATCGGGCTGGTATGAGCCAAGCAGTGCTGTTGCAGTAGAAATCAGTGCCTCCTCAGTCTTAGCTCCTTGCTTATCTCCTCCTCCTTCACCGGCTCCCTCCTCAAGCCGATTCTCCAAAGACGCCACATACCTGCGGAATAGATCTTCTCGCAACTTGGCATCCATTGGTGGCAGTGGGCTGCGTAGCTTGCAACCTCTTATCCTACAATCCAGGAGTTTCTTTAAACGGGACCCCTTGCCATCTCAAGACCTCTCTCCCACTAGACACCGGAAGACCTAGGACAACGGTGCAGTGTGGTGGGGAAAATCAGCAAGCTGCGATCATCCTCCAAAGGAGCGATATGGTATAATGAAAGCGAAGATGTGCTTGGTTTAATTCGGGCGTACGCCTTGCCCAGGGCTCTTTCCTGCTGTAATGGGCATCTCTGAGATCCTCATTAGCCAAAGCACCTCAACATGACATGAGAAGGTGGTTGATTTGGAGAGTCCTCACCTTATTAAGCCCTTACTGCCAGGCTTTCCCCCTGCAGTAGGTTGAAGGTCAGGGTTTGCAGAGAGGAGCGCACATTAAAAACACCATGTCCAATGCTGCCAGCTGCTGCAACGACAGAAGAACAAAATCTGTTTGAAAAACACCACTCAAGCTGCAGTCTAATAAGTGAGGGCTTGCCTCAGTTTCTTTGCCTGCAATCATATAGCTAGTTCATAATGCAGGCACAGATCACAGGAAGACCAAAGCAGACCATGAGAATGAAAAATACATATTTGTAATGTAGTCTAAATTATAGTTCAGCCTAAATCAGAGATGTCAAACTCAGTTCCTGGAGGACCACATCGCTGCAGAGTTTAGATTCAACCCTAATTATATACACCTGATCCAGCTAATCAATCCTTCAGGCTTATTTGAAAACTACATGGTATGTTTATTGGAGCAGGGTTGGAACTAAACTCTGCAAGGGTGCGGCCCTCCAGGAGTTTGACACCCCTGGCCTAAATGAAATCTGTTTTATATTTTCTGAGTTTTTTTTTTTTTTTGAATGGAAATGTGTGTAATTCTGTGAAATGGGCTTTTTTTTTTATGGGTTTAACTGACAGAAATGTGTAAAAGTTTGCATCCTGTGGGTAGGTGACATAACACCATTTTTAATACATCTTTCTCCATTGACATCCATTTAAATCTAACCATGTATTCTAACAGAATGCTTTTTTTTATTTTTTGGCAAGAAATATATAGATTGCAATTTTTTTTTTCATTATAATAAAGATGACGTGTATTCTGTATGGCAATTAAAAAAATAAATAAATAAATTAAATTTAAAAAAAAAAAAAAATTGCAAAATGCACTAAACTTTTGACCTGATGTTTGAATTAATGGAATCAGCAGGACAGCCAGCAGTGAAGTACTTTGGATTCTAGTTCTATCAGATAATTAGTATTTGCTGCTCAGGTGATTGACTCAAACATGTGCCAAAACCCCATGAGCAAAGATGGCAGCAAGCTGGCCATGTACGTCCAGGGGGTTCTGCATTCATTGAGACGAATGGGAATGCTAACAGATAGCTTTCTCCAGGTATTATATAGATGTCCTTGTCTGAAATCATAAGCAAATTAGCCAAAGTATTTAATAAACGAACAAGGAACAATTCATGAATTGTAATGTCTGTGAATGACAGGAATTCAGAAGTTTCCGCAATGCTCTGCAGGCACAGATTTCCTTTTGGCAATAATATACAGATAATATGGTAGTACAAGGTCTCTATTTCTAGCAGTGAATGTGGACTGTTTGCAATGAGGCCCCATGAAGCACTTTATTTTTCTAGATGGTAAGGCTGCCATCTGAACAGTCGCACAGTATTCCCAGCATTTACCTTCAATGATGAAGGCTGTCATTTCATATTAACATACTATTCATACAAACACTAAACATCAGCCATTTACATGCACTTTATCAGAGAGGCCTGTCAATACATCATCATCATCATTCTCATCACCACCACCATTCATCATCATTTCATAATCATAACACCATACTGAACACTTTAAAGCTAAAATCCCCACCTAAACAAATCAGGGTCCGCAGAGAACACAGTTAAGTGTTAATAAATAATTATTTTCTATCTGCATTCCATTGCTACAGTGACATAAACAGTGACGTGCGTTAGCCACACAGCTAATCTGACAGTCTCCTTTACTCTCAGTAAATAAATCTGTCAACGCGACAGTCAGTCCGATCTGACCTCTCAACTTATCGTTATTAAAGGGATAGACATTAATGAAGTTGTTACTCTTCTCTAACTCGTTTCAACCTCATCTGTGACAGATATCAGATGCAGCTAGCACAGCACTGCTAACATTAGCGCAGTTGCAGGGCCCTGTAAATCCACACACACCACACAATTTAACCATTCACCATTACTATTTAATTACCTCAATAAGATCAAGACGTGAATGTAAACATGCCCGTTGAGTGTCATGCAGTGCTGGGCAGCAGCATCTTCAAGCCTCTTACCTTCATGTTCCGCTGGAAATCCCCACCGCCGCACTGCGCATGCGCCGCACTGCCGAGGCTGCAGGCTGCGGGACTAGCGCTGGATCGCGCGATTCATTCAGTGAGTCGGTTCACCTACATGATTCGATTCATTGGAGTTTTTTTTTTTTTTTTTTTTTTTTTGATGAAATGTACAGGATTTTATTGTTGACAATGTTGACGAAAATGTTACTTTACAGTTGAAGGGTGTTCTTTTAGGCATTATTGAAAACTCTAAAGATAAACAGACCCACACTATTTTATTTTTTATTCATTCATTTTTTTTATTTTTTTATTTATTTTAATGGCTAAATTTCATATTCATAAATGTAGATTTTCAGGAAAATAAATAAATAAATCCATGTTTTATAGCATTTAAAAATGAAGTCCATATTGCCTGCAAAGAAACAAAAAGCTATTTGAGTTTTCAAGCTTGTGCACTCTTTAATGTATTCCTATAGTATTGTTTATATATCTCCCTAGCATTTGATTTATTTATTTATTTTTTGTATTTGTTGTAATTGAATTGTATTGAATGTGTTGACATTCTACCTCGCAGGTAGATTCATTTTCACATGCACGCCTTCGAAATCTTTTCAAAGAACCGGTTCAAATCCGTGATTCGCTCATGAATCGGATCCCACTTGCCATATAATCGCACTCATAACTCTTCATTAAAAGACTACACACACACACACTGGATACTATATTACAGCCATCCTTTGATCCAC
The DNA here is from genome assembly GCA_039654775.1 of Spinibarbus caldwelli. Taxonomy (NCBI): domain Eukaryota; kingdom Metazoa; phylum Chordata; class Actinopteri; order Cypriniformes; family Cyprinidae; genus Spinibarbus; species Spinibarbus caldwelli. The sequence continues at coordinate 26,194,931 of CM077261.1, read as the reverse complement.
GACTATTTTTGTCATCAGGCAAATAAGGCTGTAATAATGTATTTCCTCATGCGTGTGCATGAGATCAGCTGAGTTATGGCTCCTCCCATCGCAACAGTGAATCTCTCCGGAGTTGAAGAACACGGCACACAGCGCAGCAGACATGGCTATGCTCAAAACAGAGCCTCAAACTGATGTGATCGATGCAGACTATGAGGACTTCCTCTGCCCTGTGTGTTTGGAGATATATATCTCTCCGATGACTACAGACTGCGGACATACGTGAGTATCCTCGCGGTCTCGTGCCTTGCAGCAGTAACTTCTCGTTTGACATGTCGATTAGTTTCATGTTAATCAAGTTATCACGTGAAACCCACGCGCAGACTCCATGACATGTAATTTAATCTTAATTTGATTGTGTCGAATAATCAATAATAAATGCAGTTGTGATGAGAGTTTCTCAGGAGACATAAATAGGTTACTTTCAGTTTTGTTTCTTGTGTACTAAACTTGTGCAGTGTGGGATGCTGGGAGTTGTAGTGCTCGCTTAATTATGCCTTTGCTTGAACAAACTACAAAACTCACGTTGTTTTTCTATGAATAGCCTACTTTTTGTATGAATTTTAAAGCTTGTACATTATAGACAATCATAGCACTAGTAAAAGTGACAAATAGAGAAATACATTGATAAGATATTGATAGCCTACCTTGATAAGATACATTGACACGTATTTTGATTTATGGAGTAGTTTATCTGACTACAGGAAATCTGACTTGTGTGTGTAGACAAATGTGCTATTTGATCAAGACACAAAAAAGTCCTAAAATCATATATTAATTATTTAGTATGTGTGACCCTGGACCACAAAACCAGTAATAAGGGTAATTTTTTTTGAAACTGAGATTTATCATCTAAATACATCATCTAAAAGCTGAATAAATAAGATTTCCATTAATGTATGGTTTGTTAGGATAGGACAATATTTGGCCAAGACACAACTATTTGAAAATTTGGAATTTGAGGGTGCAAAACAAATAAAATATTGAGAAAATCACCTTTAAAGTTGTCCAAATGAGGTTCTTAGCAAAGCATATTACTAATCAAAAATTAAGTTTTGATATATTTATGGTAGGAAATTTACAAAATATCTTCATGGAACATGATCTTTACATAATATCCTAATGATTTTTGGCATAAAATAAAAAATTATAATTTTGACCCATACTATGTATTTTTGGCAATTGATACAAATTTACCCGTGCTGCTTATGACTGGTTTTGTGGTCCAGGGTCACATATGTCTTACATCATTATATATGTATACATGAAATGTTTTTAGTGAAAGTATATCCTTTTCTTTTGGTCAGATTCTGTGAAAGCTGCCTTAAGGAGTGTTTGCGGCCTCAGAAACCTGTGTGTGCAGTCTGCAGGTCTGATCTGCACAACTGGAACAAAGCAGATGATTTACAAGATGAGATGAAAAGATCAATCGGAAAGTGCAAAGGCTGTAAAAATGAGGTGTGTGGGTGCATGTGCTGTATTTGAGTTAAATTGTGTAAGTTATGTTTAAATGCAGTGCTTATTCAGGCCAAGAACCACCCACTTAGTCCGGAAGAGACTGTCAGACCGATATAAATTGATCAATCACATTAGGGGCATGTGAAATACATTGTACTACAATAATAGATTAATGTATAATATATAAGGACGGTTGTGCAGGAAATACTGAAGAAACCTTGGCACATTTAGGCCTGTTGTGGACATCTGACACTCAGACAGCTTCATATTATTCATATTCTATATATATATATATATATATATATATATATATATATATATATATATATATATATATATATATATACATATATATATATATATATATATATATATATATATATATATATATATAAAGAGCGATATTTGTCCCCACAAAATTGATTTCTGGGGCATTTTTACATTCATAAGTGCAATTTTTTTCTAACCCATATAAATATTTCCATCGTCTTATATGTCAAATTAATATATTTATTAAATTCCTTCAATTAGAAAATAAGACATTGTAGGGCTGTTATCAATTCAGAAAGCAGTATTAACAAAAGCAATCTTTACACTGCAGAAGTGGCACACAAACTGCTGCTTAAGTGGCATTTAGATGTATTTGCAAAGCCTATTTAATGCGGTTCGGAGGTGTCATGAATGCATTTACACTACAATTACAATTGCACAATTAATATTATTTAAAACATCACATTTCGATTTTTGGAATATGAATTTGAATCATTCATTCAAATGATTTGTTTAAAATAATGGTAACATTGTAGGATAGGGACCAATTCTCACTATTAATTAGTTGTTTATTAGCATGCCTATTTTTAACATATTGGCTATTTGTTAGTACTTATAAAGCACATATTCTGTATGATCATATTCTATATCCCTAATCCTACCTAATATTTAAACTTAACAACTACCTTACTAACTATTAATAAGCAGCAAATATTGAGGCAAAAGTCGTAGTTAATGGTTTGGTAATAGTGAGAATCAGACCTTAAAATAAAGTGTGACCAAAATAATTTATTCAGATATGAAGCAAGTGGCTGTCTTCATAAAACAGTTATTGAATCATTGACTCAACCAGTTTGCTCAAAAACACAGATTCATTTATTCACCACACACTGTGTTGCAGCGGTCCTTCTTCAGCTTTGTTTGAAGCTACTTTAGCAACTCTAGCGATTAGTTAGCACTCATGATTACAGCCTGGTTCCTTTTAAACACAATTTTTGTTTCCTGTCAAAACCTGTTCACCCTGACTTGTAGAAACTGTGTACTATCAGGTATTCTGTTTGGAGCTTTCGGTTTTCAAAAGTGTTTTGTAGTTTTGTATGCGGTCCGTGAACAAACTGTGGGTGGTCCAGAGCTTGCTCTCTGAGTCCAAGGTGTTCCTAGAAGAAAATGTGTTATCTACTCTCTGGCAGGTTCTTTTGTCTGACATGAGAAGCCACACAGTGGCTTGCTCTAAATATCAAGACTTTGTCAAGGAAGGTATAAAGGCCATTTCAAAGGACCAGCCTTCCATTGTCAGGTAATATAACTGTTTTCAGTGTTTAAACGTTTTCTTCAAAATATGAAAAAAAGTAATTACCATCAAACATCATTACTTCACACACACCAAAATTCACTTGATTGAAGCCATGATCGAATCTTAATTCCAGTTTGAATAAGAAAAAAAAAATCACTGATTTTTGATTTTGATCTTGACTTATACTGGTTTCTTGTACCTCCTTTAGTTCAGTGCCGAACCGTTATACGTTCACCTGTCCCTACTGTAACAAACAGAACTTTGACCAGGATGGTCTGGTGGAGCACTGCACCTCAAAGCACGCACATGACCCATGTCCAGTGGTAAGGATTTTGGATGGATCTGGATCAGATTTACAGTACTGTGGAATTGTATTTGTAAAAGAGTTATTTATATAGTACATCAGTTTGAAATAGGTTACAAGGCCATTTCTGAGCTTCTTGGACTCCACTGAGTTAGAGATTACCTAGGAGATAACCCCTAGAAGGTGAAAATCCCTAGAAGTGGCAAAGTATATTGTTTTGATTTGTAAAAGTCACGTTTTTAAGGCATTTCTATTAAAGTACTTGTATCTACAAATAGCTAGATGGAGTTTGAATATCACTTAAAAGGAATACATATCAGCATTTATTTGTTAGCTATATCTCCAAGCCTTCTGAAATAGTACCTGTGGAGTCAGGAGTTGTGACCCTTCTTTCCACTCCTGCAGGTGTGTCCGATATGTGCCTCGATGCCCTGGGGAGACCCCAATTATAGGAGCGCTGACTTCTTTCAACACCTCAGAATAAGACATGCGTTTTCCTATGACACATTTGTGGTAAGTAGATTATAAAATTTCCATGCGCTGGTTTTCCAGTGTTAAAAAAAAAAAAAAAAAAAATAAAAAAAATGTCATAGTATTGACTAGTCAATATTGTCACAGTATTAACATAGATAAGTCTTGCTGTTTGCTTTTTCAGTGATTTAACATGTTCTCTTCTCCAATTCAAAAATTAGTAAATAAACATAACTTATATGTTACCTTTGGTATAAATAGTTGGTATAAATAGTCTTAACCAATATCAGTTTATTTAACATTCTAGAACCCTCTTTATCTGCAGGTTTTTATTTTTGTGTGACTTTTTGCTGTATTTATTGTCTCTATTACCACTATTGACAAAAGTCTTGTCCAACTTATTCAAAGTTTAAAAAAAACAAACAAACAAATAAAGCAACCAGCATTAGTGTTTTTATTTATTTTTATTTTTATTTTTTTTTATTTATTTATTTTTTTAATTGTATAAATTTAACAGTTAACAAATACAGTTGGTCTGCAATGTGTTTTTACTTTTCAGGTTCTATTAGATTGCAGTTGAAATTAAAATGGGCATTAATATTGTGAATTACTGATAAAATTCTTAGTTGAGCAGAGCTTTATTTGCACTAAATAATATATGTTTGTCTAACTTGTGTATTAGGTAGTGTAGCTGGGAAAATAAAAAGCTGTATGGAATGTGCACCAAAACAAACTGAATAGACTTGTTATTAAAGCTGAAGAACACTAATCACACTGTGACTTACACTTAACTATTTATTTTGAACAAATATTTCCATGTCCCTGTAAAGCCTCATGCTTTGACCAAAACAGTTGTTCAAAAATTAGTCAGTCGCACAGGATTATGGATATTGCCTGCAGCCACAGTTTTTGTCCAGTAGGAATGCTCAGGAGGCAGATGCATATGAAGCTCATGGGGATTAGCTTTTATAGCTTCAAAAAAGTAAACTCAAACCACTAAATAAACAATTGTGCATATAATATCTTAATTTAGTATTTACATCATAAATACATTATTTTTAAGTGAAAGTATATTGCTTTTCATTTTAAGTATGAAGTCGAGACTGGCTGTGATTGGTGGTCGATGGACTGAGCTGAGACTGCTTCAACCTGAAACTTAAGTAAATACATGTATATTTTTTGTATTTTATTAGGATTACTCTACAGATGAGCAAGCCATGATCCAGGAAGCTCTACAGCGCTCTCTCTTGGAAAACTGATGTGAGGGACATATGAATACCCAGCTGAACTTAACGCAACCAAAAATCAATGCTTATGCTTAAAAAATGAACAACGGCATTGGGATTCAGGGCTATTCTGATATATTATTCTACATACACTAATGTTGGTCATGCATGTTCCTATTGTTGTAGTTTTGGTGAGTCATATATTCCATATATTCATATATAAAACATTTCTATATACATTCTTAGCTGTAAAAATACATAAATATATTCTGCCCATCTATAATTAATTCAAATTATATAACTGAATTTTGTTTATATAGTATACTTTGTGTAGCAGATTGTCAGATTTCGTGAAACTGGAACCGAACAGTCTGATATATGAGCTTTCAAAAGAGCTGTAATAAGGTGAGTCTTGTCAGATGCTTCTAGTGTAGAAAATATTGATATTGAATCATTAGGTCATTCTTTTGATCTTGAGAGTGACAGCAGATTCAGAGGTAATTTAGAGGAAGCAAAAGAATAAGCTTTTTTTCTGTCAGTGTGTTTTGTAGTATTTTGTTCTTTTAAGAAGCCGTTCAACTGAACCCACTAGAGGTGTGTTTGACTTTGAGATTAGTGTTGAGCTGTGTACCGAAATGAGTTTGTTCAAACCAGTAGGGGGCAGTATTGTATCATTGGTCCACCATATTGTTTATACTCTCTGTACTCTGACCTAAGCAGTGCTTACTAAGTGTAGTGCAGCTACTGGCAACTCCATGGCTTGATCTGATTTATCAAGCTGTATGGACTGATAGAATCTGCCCTTAAAGGGATAGTTCACCTAAAAATGAAAATCCTGTTGTTATTTACTCACACTCATGTTGTTTCAAACCTGTATGCATTTCTGTACCATGTGAAACACAGAAAATGATATGCACATTGTTGTTTTGGACCACACTGACTTTCATTATATAGATAAAAACTGTTCAAAATACCTTCTACTGTGTTTCACATGAGAAAGAGTCATTCAGATTCAGGTAGTAGATGATGAGAGAATTTCCATTTCGAGTGAGCTACTCCTTTAGGTTCCGAATGCGTTTATGTAACCCAGTAGAGGGTGTTTGCACTCTTTTTTGATTTTTTTAAATATAGAGTATACAGCAGTCGAATTGTACATGGCAGTTTTATGATATGTTAAAGTTAGTCCGTTTAATTGGCATTAGTTTGAAACCCTGCAATCTATTGAACAAAATTGTAATGTTGCATTCTATAAAGTCAAACTTGTGTTGCATGCTGTTTGATGCAGATTTTACCACTGTGAAGATAAATCATATCCCATGCCTGTTTCATTGATGTGTTGTTATTATTAATGCCTAATGGTACTGATTCATTGGCCTGTACTTTTCTTGAGTGAACTGCTTGTGTATAGTTAATAAACCTTTTCTCAAAAGCCTTTTAAATGTGTTTCAAATGAAACTGTCATAGCATTATCTTTTCTCAATTCTTGATTGTGTTACCAGAAGCATGTTCAAAAACACACATTATTACTTTCCCCTTCACATTTTTATACAGGTGCGTTAGACATGTTGGGCCAGAAACAACACCCACCTCTCTGATGGATGACTAAATGGAGGGGGAGCAAACACTACACGCTATAACAGTTACAGGATCTTTCCCAGAAACCCTTTTTCTCATTTTTAAAAAGATGGCCATCTCAAAATTGTATATCATTCTGGAAATACAAGTGGTTTTACAGCCTGATGATAATGTATAAAAGCCATTTCCTAAATTCTGTATGATAGGAAATAGGAAGTTTATGAGATGCCATTGGTGAACCCTTTTCAGTTCCTTATCCGCTTGGATAGTTCACCTAAAAAAATAATAATTTGTCATCATTCACTCATCCTCATTTTGTTCCAAACCTGTATAAATTACTTTCTTTTGGAAGATATTTTAAAGAAAATAGGTAACCAAACAGTTGCTCATGCCTATTGACTTCCATAGTATATAATATATATCACAAAAGCGAACGACAAACACTAAAATACATTCACTGTTTTCTGTAGGATTACTGAAAGATCATGATCCTATACCTTAATCTCCTTACTGAAATCTCAATCGTATAGACAGTGTTTCCTATTTTATGAATCAATAAAACTGGTGCACCTTGAGTGCGAAGACTGTAGTGAAAAGCTTGTAGAAGTGTGCTACAAATGAATTATGCTCATAAACCGCTGTAAAAATAGTGTTCTCACTTGAAACAGAGCAGTCTTCACTTTGCTAAAAATATAATGATGTATATTAGAGTTGTCGGGAGAGATTTTACGGGAAATTGCATACATGCAAGTGGCTAGCATTAAGCTGAAAGTTCACTGTCACAGCAAACAATAAAAATCGATCTTGAATCATTAAAATTGGCAAATCTCTGAGGAATCACCAGGTCTAAAAACCACAAAAACGTTATTTATTCATCAGTCCACTTAGATGTCCTGCATCCCTGAGTACACTTCCCACATAGCAAGCGATCTTGAAAGTGAAAGTGAAAGTCGTGACCCATACTCGAAATTGGTGCTCTGCATTTAACCCATCCAAGTGCACACACACAGCAGTGAATAGTGAACAAACACGCACACACACACCGTGAACACACACCCGGAGCAGTGGGCAGCCATTGCTCCAGCGCCCGGGGAGCAATTGGGGTTTCGATGCCTTGCTCAAGGGCACCTCAGTCATGGTATCGAAGGCAGAGAGAGTGCTGTTCATTCACAATCCCCACCTTCAATTCCTGCCGGTGTGAGAATCGAACCGGCAACCTTCAGGTTACTAGCCCAACTCTCTAACCATTAGGCCACGACTTCCCCACTGGCCCAAATGTAGCCTCAAGCTGGGACTGCTGGCCTCCTGTCGGCAATGGCATGTACCCTTTCAGCCAGAGCTGGGCCATGTGTGGAAATGATGGCACACCGTTGATCATGGCAACTCAAAACAATGCTCTTCTGCAAGTCACATGCAGTTTTATTTTTTAACCCCTAGAGGGCAGAAAGTTATGTGCTGCGTCTCACTTTGTATTCTTATACTACTGTATGTCATAAAACTTACTCTTTTTGAGAAGAAAAAGTTGATCGTTTTCTGTGTGTAGCAGAAGAGTAGTAAAGTTAAAGTTATAAAGTCAAGAGCAGATTTAAGTGTTTACGTTTATTAGGAGTTAAGACTGTGCTTACGAGGATATTCACCAAAATGGGCATTTAGGTTTAATTTTGTGTGCATATGTCCACTTATGTGTGATAAGACACAACTCTGAGCTCAGTTCGATAATGGCGCTCAAATACTTCATTACTAAACTGTACGCCAAAAAAGTAGCATGTTCGAATTCATAGTACTAAAAAAAAAAAAAAAAACCTAAGCGAAAAGTACCCGGGTGACCTACTACTTCCGCCAGGATTCTGAAGTGTGCAGACACTTTACTCTCCCATGAGACCACAGGAGAGCATTTATGATTATAGATCACGTGACAGTAACAACATGGCGGATGCAGTAGCCTATGTACCCATATTCATACAATATAGAACATACTTTTTTAATGGTCGTGAAGTAGGTTCAAATTCAAATGTAGTACCTACTCAGACAGTATGCGATTTAGGACACAAATCTAGAGCTGAATTGAAGATCACCAATTTTGAAATCGGTTGTTATTTGGCCCACCCTGGCCCCGTTTTTTTATTCATATTTGTAAATGAATCCAACTCCTCCATAGTGCAATGGGTTGTGGGCAATATTAGTCATTAGAGAATAAGTTGTTTTTGATAGCTAAAGTCAAAAACTCCATATAGCGAAAAATGTTTCTTAATAATGAACCTAAGGTGCTGTGTAGAACCTTCTTTTATTTTTAAGGGAAACTCTCAGTATGCCTCAATATTGCTTTTTCAACTCATTTATTTGGGGTTTGTGTAGATAAAGTGTTAATTGGACTTCTTTGTGAGTGACACGGGAATTTATGATGAAACTCTTCCCGGCAATCAGTGGAGAACAGCAAGTTTATTTACACGGTCCATAGGGACAGAAGATGCTTCAACTTAACGTTTGTTGTCTTTCCTTCCCACGCACTGTTTCAGTAATTAGTTTTCAGATCTCCATCAGGTCTCCTGCCTCTACACAGTAAATTCTCTAACCTGCTTGATTTTGTTCATTTTTTTTTTTTTTTTTTTTTAAGATTTCTCCTTTCTTCTTTCCTGGTGTTTTTTTTTTTTTTTTATTCTTTTGCTCCTGGCAGCTGTAGAAGTTCTCTAAGTTTGATCTAACACGTTACTGTAGGGCTTCCAGGCAGGAAGGAAATGGTCCTGCAAAACACTGTCTCTCGCTCTCACTGTCTCTTTGTCTCCCCCTTTTTGGTGGCAGTTGTTTTAAGGGAAGATAGAGGTGGGGGGAAAAAAGAAGAAGAAAGTGAAAATACTGAATGAAATTTTCATAAAGTTGAACATGTGGTTTCTTTGATGAGAGAATGTGAAATCGTGTTAAGTCTCAGGGCTGTGTAGAAGCGGCAATTAGCGTAGCGTGTTCCTCCTGGAGGCTTCTGCCATGAGAGAGACGAAGGCTTTGTTTTCCTCAGATGTGTCATGCCCAAATTCGCTCTCATACCTTTTTTTTTTTTTTCTCATGTTCCCTTCTTCAGTCACACACATAGTCTCAGGAATCATCACCTGTTGGAAGTGAATGTGATGACGAGCACTCATCATTGTGCCTGGCAGTGAAGTAGAACTGAAATTGACTAAACAGACAGTGTGACTATATCTGTGCCTGCAGAAAATCTGCAGGTTTTTAGAGAACTTGAACAGCCATCATTCACAAACTCATACACGTGCATACATCCCCTTATTTCAGTTCATTTTATAATGATTTCAGCTACCAAAACTACCCTACCTACATCTTTGCAAAACTCCAAAAATGTACCTATACTATTCACTGCAGTTTCCAATTAAAATTACAACTAATGGCAGTAAAACACCAACACCTTTTGTTTCTTTGCACAAAAGTTATGATTAAAGTTTATTGTTAATAGACTTATTTTCATGCAGTTCCTTGCGCAATACTATGTTATAACCTGAAAAGGACCATATGTGTGGCTTTTCTAAAATAGTAAACTTGCTCAGTAGCTCACCTGGTACAGCTTTCCACATGCAATTCAAAGTGCTTGGGTATGAGTCCCATAAAACAAGAAGACTTGTAGAGTCAAGCTAAAATGTCATGGTTGCTTCAGCAAATATTTTTCCTACATTGGCTTCTGTTAATACTATCCGTTAGGTTTCTGGTAGGCTATAGTGTAGGTGGTATGCTGCTGTGATATGTGCAACAACCAACTTTTAGTGCTGCTCACTGGACATTTTAAAAGTGTAACAAAACACATCCTAGCATTTTTATGCATAGTTTTGCACAGGAAAACCACTTATATTTTCTTCACAGAAAGAAAATACTGTTTTATTGTCCCCTTGTCATGTAAATGTGTAGAAACATTATTGAAATTTCGGCAAAATGTTGCAGGGATGTATGAAGGACAGCTCATACAGAAGTCACTTTCCAGACTGCATGGATTCCTATTAAAATTACTTGATTTTGGCTGTGAAAATTTGACAAACAACAATAAATGTAACCCAACTTTAAGAATCATTGTATCTGCTTTTCTGGTCATTATGTTGTTCTCAGCAACTGGAAATAAAATAACTCTGCAAAAATATATTTTCTGTAAGACCAAGAAAAAGCCAGCTGTCAGATCTGTTCCACAGTGTATCATTAGATGTTTCTTGACTCTGTATTGCCAGTACCCATTGAACTCTCTTTCATATCAGCATGCTGATGAGTTACCTCTTAATATATGTTCCCATTAACATGATGTTCACTTGCGGCTGTGTACTGTTTATCTTCTTATATTTGTGCCTGGAAAGTGTAAGGTCTCTCTCCTTCATATTTTGCTGATCCAGGTATATATGTGCGTTTTGATCATAGCATGGGGAGTTTGCTCACCGCTAAAATTCCTCAACGTCAGGAGAAACAGGAAGCCCAAAACAGGAATCCCGCCACATGCCCTGGCGATGCGCGCACGGCGCGGCAGGTTAATCCTTTCAAATGTTTGAACAGAAATGGCCAGTGGGCATCCCCGACTTCAAGACCCAGACGACTCTTCCGCTGCTAAACTCCTGCCGTCCAACTTGCAGTTCTTCCTGTGTGGCTGCGTGTATGTGGGAAGTAGTCCTGACTTTGATTTTAGAATGCCTGAAACCAACCTGGCACTGAATCAGCTCCTACCTCTCACCAGGCTTTTCAGGTTTACACTCATTAACTTCCCGTGCTCCACGCCAGGCTTCAAATGCATTAAAGAGAGAAAGAGGAAGGAAATAAGAGAGAGGTGCCTTGGTATCGTTCTGAAACCACGACATCTTTCCTCACCTCAGTGGTCATGAAATGACTGTGAAAGTGACCTCCAAATATGAAGGAACTGTATGCCCATAGGAAAGACATTAGTACTGAGATCTCTTCAATATCTCTATTGTTTTGCAGTCTTGTAGGCGGTAAAGAGATTCGATGGAGAACAAACAGAATCTCAGAAACACATATCCACTTATTCACACACATTAGCATGCATATTACTAGCATGTTGGCTATTTATTAGTACTTATAAAGCACATATTAGTGCATGACCGTATTCTAGATCCCTTAATTTACTCAATACCTAAACATACAACTACCATACTTACTATCAGTAAGCAGCAAATTAGGAGTTTATTGAGAGAATAGTCTTAATAGTAAATATATTTGTTCCCTAATAGTAAGTGTTACCATAATCTTTTCTCTTTCTTTTTCACAGAAAAACAACAACAAACCGGTTGAGAATGATGGGTGAGTAAAAATGAACCATCTGTATAAGTCTCCTAATTTTCTGGTATTTCATCTGAGAAAAAAGACCCATTGATATCAGCTGCTGCTCTGTTAGTGTCTCAGACTGATCTAAGATTTGACAAGACACCAAGGCCAGAGATTTCAAAATGTACTTAATCATTTCTCAACACATTTTTTCTGGTGTCCATATTAATTTTAAAGATTGATCATTTTATATAGGGAATAAAATTGTCCTCATTCGGATATTGGGAATTTTTCAGTCATTTAACATAGTGGAGAGCCGTGGTCTGGTGGTTAGCACACAATAGCTCAAAGACAAGGAAACTAGGGTTTAAATCTAGACTTTTGGATCCTGTTTCCATTTTGTGTATCTGTACTGTTAAAAAAAAAAAAAAAATAGAAAAAAAGGTTTGTTGTACAAAGAAGACAGGAATCATTTCATTGAGTGGGAACAGGAGGTTTATGTCTGAGTTGTTATCATGTGTAGCAGCAGTCCATGAACGAATTTGATCAAATGAATTCAAAATTTGATCCACTCTGAATCTGAGAGCCATGGAATTTGGCCTACAGATGATGTATTTGATTATAATTGCAGCCTTCGTCTTTTTTTTGCTACAGTATACTTGTGGCATTGGTGACTGCACATGCCATGGTGGTTTCTGTGGTGGAGGAGTCTGGGTATGGATGGGTAAGGAGATGTTTCACTGCCAGGAAGGAGAAGAGCAGATAAATGCAGAGGAATGGCTGTATTGGAGTGAGATGGACAGTAAATATCCTCAGTAACCTCACTGGAGTATTAGGTCACAAAACTGTGGCTCTGGAAACATGTTGTAGGGACTGACGTTTACTGATGTCATAACATCTTCCTCAGTTCATCTTTTCCAGTCTATATTTTACTGTGGTAAAATCACAAGTGATTCACCAGTGGTGTATTTCGAAAAGCAATTTGTTTAATAGTCACTCTGTGATTGTTTGATGCAGATATTTTTTTTGCAATACATTTTTTGAACTCACTGTTGCCATTTTTTCCTAAGCGCAGAAACAGATTTCCATTCTTAAAGTGACAGCAATTCGTCTCTTACATTAAACAGTAATTTCTTTCTTTTTTTCTTTCTTTCTTTCTTTTGAGCCAAAAATGGGACATGGGAGAAGGGACAAAGGACAAAGGGACAAGCTTTTCTAAATTTTTTCTAATAATGGCAACTGCATCAACACAGAAAAAAGCAATTTCATGAAGTCTTATAAGCAATCAAAACACTTTTTTTTTGGTCATAGTGTAAGGCTTATAAAGACAGTATTGATGGTCTGAGAAAACACACGTATGCCTTTACGTAAGAATTAATCATCCTTTTAACACAGTAATATTTTAACACAGAGTTTTGCACATTAGTGTGACTTTGACATCTACAGATCATATAATACATGCTGGATGCTGGATGAGGAATGGAAGATGGAAGAGAAAAAAAAAAGGATGGAAGCTAATTTTGTTCACCTCCCTCTTGTAAAATTCGTAAAAAGGGAGAGTATGAAAGTATCTCGGGATGGCGAGGCCCAGGGCTATTATTCCCACATTAATTTTTCTATTTGAATTCAAGCCTCGCTGGGAAAGACTTGGGGAGGGGCTGATGGGACACAGGGAATTACAGGCTTTCTCTGAAAGAGGGCTGCAGAGGCTTTAATGCCCAACAGGGGAGGCAATTTCACTTCCCAAAACACTGTCTAACTATGTCTTTCACATCTGCCTCCTACTAAAACTTGGTTTAAGGAGAAACTCTCTCCCTCCCTCATCCCCGAGCCTGCCAGCTCCTCCAGTCCGCCTCCCAGCCATCTCCAACCTCCGCACCGCCTCTGGACGTGTTTCTGTTAATTAGGAACCATCTACGTTTCAGAACATCTCTTTTATAAAAATATTTGTGCTTTTCTCTCTTTCATACACAACATGCTGCTGTTCTGATTAAGGATGGGGATCATGAGGAATTGGATTGTAGTTAGCAGGCCCATTCCATGATGATTCTTTCAGTACCTGAAGGAAAACCGGTCTTAAGTACTAAACAAATATACTAAAATTAATTAATTAATTAATTTATTTAAATTAACATTTATTATGACAGAATGCTTCTTTAACCGTATAATGCTGTCATATGAATAGCATTCAGTTAGGAATTACATGGAGGAGAGCAAAAAAAAAAAAAAAAAAGTTATTTGATAATTTCATGAGGTTTTTTTTTTTTTTTTTTTTTTTTTTTTTTTTTTTTTTTATCCATTTGATTCTTTAAAAATAATCAGTTTGTGAACTGGACCACACTGGCCAACTAACAACTTGACTAAATCGTAATTTCTTTTGATGTGGCGGTGTATATTCAGTGGCACTGCAGTAAATCTTCTGTCCACATGAGGAGAAGAATAGAAACATTTATGATCCTGAGATACTTTTTTTTTTTCTTTTTTTTTTTTCAGGATTATTTGATGAATAAAAAGCTTAAAAGAACAGCATTAATTCAAATTAGAAATCAAAATTTTGGGCTCAATACTTTTTTTATGAAAGAAATTAATTATTGTATTCTGCAAGAATATGTTAAATTGATAAAAAGCGATAATAAGGATTTCTATTTTGAATAAATGCTGTTCTTTTAAGTGTTTTATTCATCAAGAATCCTGAATAAAGTATCACAGGTTCCAGAAAAAAAAATATAAGGCTGAAATATTAATGCAAATAAATAAATAAATAAATTCAGACACAGGAATTAACACAGGAATAAATTATATTTTAACGTATATTAAAATAGAAAACTCATATTTTAAATTGCAATAAATGTAATAAATGTAGCCTTGATAAGCATAAAAGAGTTCTTAAAAAAAAAAACATTATTGTACATACAAACACACGCACGCGCGCACACACACACACACACACACACACACACACACACATATATATATATATATATATATATATATATGTAAACAGATTCAGTACAGAAATATATGTAATATATTTGGAATATATTTCAAATTAGAACCAGATTCGAATAAGCACCAGTTGAGTCTACTGCTTTGACAGTGATTTCTGGCATATGTGACGTGTGAAAGGACAGTGTGGAAATAGAGAGGGAATCAATCACTAGTGCCATAAAACAGGTTTGTTTAGTGTAATGTTGTTCTGGCTGTCATAACCAGGTTAGTGTGGACACATCGCAACCAGTGATTGATGACACCCGGCTTCTGAAACTTATGCTGTCTTAGGTACATTGGATGCATCATCCTCTTTCTGCATTAAACAGAAGTTATAAACACACACACACACACACACACGCATGTCATGGACTAGCACTCATTCAGTTTCACTTATCACCAACAAGAACCCAAAAGGGAAGTTGCTTACAATGCCTTGAGAACACACATCACACAATAAGTAACCCATCTGAACACACACAAATACTCTCTCATCATTTCTATTTAGATCTCCCATTTCTCTTTGATGTCAATCACTGGTGTGTCTCCTGCCTCTGTTTTTATTCTTTAGGAAAAAAAAGTCACAGTTAGCTCATCTGTCAATCAAAGCACATAAGTTGTCTGTTACGCGCCATACACCTCCACAAGCTCGCGGCTCAATTATTAACGGGCAGGTACTAAGGCAAACTGCTGACGGGACGCCCCCTCTTGACAGCTCATTTGAAAGACAATGGCCCCATGCCCCCTCCATCCCCCACTTAACTTGTCAAAGCAGTGAAAGCACCTTGAATCTGCCTGGCGTGACGTCAATTACCAAGCCATTAGAGAGAAGGATATCACCATTTAACAGAGAGATTTATGAAATCACCAGCCCAAAGTTTACTTCTTTCTCAGCAAGTTTTATAAACACATACAGTATTACTGTAAAATGGGGGTGTTGATATCCAGGAGGGACGGGGGACATTTCCCCCCTCTAACTCTCCAAATTATTCATATTATAATAAGTATTAGAAAGAAATTTTGCTGTTTGCTGTTTGTCCACTCAAGTTAAAATGTTTGGTCTGCATCTGATTAAAAAAAATCCTTACAAATAAATATACAAATGAAAATGCACACTTTTAAATTATGTGCAAAAAATAAAGTGGTAATTGATTATTATACATACCAATGAATCAAATGTTTGTCATTTTAACTTAGATGTAAAATAATTCTACAATATAAACCTTTTAATTTATGTAAATAAATACATACATTCACAAACAAACAATTTGCCAGATGACACGCATCACATTTTATTTAATTTATTAAAATTTAAAACACTAAAATTTTGTTGTGAATTATGTACATTTGTGTAGGTACCACTGTGTGAATTTTGACAGCAGTTCTTGGAAACTTTAGTTAGCTAATTAAAATCTATTTTACATGTTTTTGTTACTGTTATTATCACTCTTGTTAGAAAAGGAAGTGTGCTTAATTGTATTAAACGTGCATTTGTAGTGTACTTCAAATCATACAAGTGTATTTTCAAAACAGCTGTACTTGCAGATAATGAAATATTCATTAAATAAAAAGCCACTCAAGTAATTATGAGATTACATATAAAGATGTTGCCTAAAGAAGTCATACTAAAGTGGATCAAAAAAGCACTTTAAAGTTCAGTTAATGGCATTTAATATAAATTTTAACTATACTACATTTGCATATAATGGTAATTAGCATGCAGTTAAGCGTCCAAAAACATCCCATTACATTTGCACTTAAGTATTCTTTTAGTTTATTATTTCCATAACAAGCACTCTTTTTAAAAGCAGATTTCATTTATTTATACATATGAACAGTAAAATCTACAGTCACCCTAATGTCATCCAATGCCGTCTGAAGCCCAGTTAATTTATTCTTTACGGTAACATTCTGGCAACCGCAGCTGCCAATTCTGAACCACAAATTTAAGCATTTTTCACAGCGCAGAAAACTAATGCCAATAAGAACTGAACTGGCAATTTTGTTGTGCAAATCTTTGTTTCTTTTAAATTACATTCTATAGTTGTCATGTAAGGCTTCTGAAATCCTGAGTGACAGCTGAGAAATTCTGATAGACGAGTGTGACACTTTTGACTGGTGTGTGATTAAAGATCACTCACGCATGGTTGCAAGTGTCATTTAGGCTTTGTGATACTAAAAACATCATCCAGTTTTATAAATATAAAAGGAAGAAGAATGAAAGCACTAATGTGTTAAAAAGTTCTCTATATGCCATCATTTGTCATAGAACAAAAAAGAAAACGATGGCTTTCTACGACTGCAGCAACTTTCTTTGCAGCACTTTCCTTCGACGGCATATCTGCTTTATGTTATGATGGAAGATACAAATAACTGGTATGATCAACGGTGTCCCTCAAGGGTGTGATCGCGGAACAAACCGTCACGTCACAATAACGAACCACCCCAGAGCTCTTCGACTGAACGTCTCTATTCCTCTCTCAGAGCTCAGCTGTCTGCGGTGGAGTTTCTTTCCCTTCTTTTGAGAAGAGACGACACAGGAAGATCTGTCATTCCTCTTTTCTTCACTGCTGCCACACACCTTCCTCCTCTCGGATCTGCTCAATAATTAACCAGGCAGGTAGTGAGTCGTCGAGATGAAGTGCAGGTGGTCTAGGGTAGATGGCTTTGAAGAAGGGTAGGCATGATTGTTGATTTTTGATTGAGGTGGGTTTGATGGTTTGACGGTTTGACAGAGCCGTCATTGGAAAGATCAACGTGGGTATTATTACGCCTTTACGTGGGCTTCACATTAGCAGATACAGGCTTTGTTCAGACAGGCAGCAAAAATCTGTTTCTTGGCATATCTGAATCCATTTAGTTTTTGGTAGTCTGGACCAGTGGTTCCCAGCTATGGTCTTGGAGTTCCTCCAAAAGTACGCATTTTGGATTTCTTTCTATCTGAAACTCTCATTTCAGGTCTTGGAGTCTCTACTAATGAGCTGAGGATTAGATTCAGGTGAGTTTGATTGCGGAATCTTAGGCTGCGTTCCATTCTGAAGGGCTTATCCTTATGCCCTAATACCTTGGAAAGGTTTACCATCCAGAGTGAGAGCTTAGAAGGGATAAAGGGTAATAGAGACCAAAAAAAAAAAAAATGTCCCTTGGAATGCACTTTTGCGTCATCTTACAGAGCCACTTAAGGTTTAACAAACTAAACCTGTGCAAAGAATCATGGGAGCGACGTGTCCATCAGTAGTCCCCTTCGAAATCTTTCATTCCGAAAGGCCCTTTGAAGTGGCCAGTTTTAATGACTTTAGTTTGGAACGACCCTTTAATATGGCGGACATGATTCTTTTCATATCGAACTGCCCTTTGGAGGTGGATTTATCCCGTTTGGAGTTGGTAGTCCAGGACCAGACTTGGGAACCACTGGTGTGGCACCAAAAACACACATGATATCCATTCCCAGGCTCATTGAAATACATGCCTCTACCTACATTTTACCTACACCTCATATGTACAAATCACTGCAGTTTCCAGTTGAAATGAACACTAGAGGCAGTAAAACTCTAACAACATTTATTTGTTTTTACGTAAAGTATGATTTACGGGGCCAGAGTTTCAATTAAAAAAGCCTGATTTTCACACAATTCCTTACATATTATTATGCTGTGACGTCAAAGCTATTTTAACATGCGGCGAGAATTGATAGTTTTAAATGTTAGCATTACGTATTCATATGTTTGGGTTTTCTAACGCAGTAGGTTTGTTCGGTAGCTCATGCGATACGGCGTTGCACTCCGATATGAATCCTGCGACACTATGGTTCGACAAAACAGCTCTAACCCGCATATTAAGAAGTTAAAAAGCACAGTTGCATCAGTGAATGCAATTTTATCTCACTTTTGCAT
>CM077261.1:26111157-26171157 GCA_039654775.1 Spinibarbus caldwelli | reverse complement strand
AAAAGTCTAATTCTTATGCTTCTAAATGGTTCTTTTGAGTCTATTTGTAATTCTCATTATTCTTAATGAAGATTTCCATGAGTTTTTGTATAATACTGTAGTAAAAAAAATAAAAAATAAATAATTATTAATAATCCTATACAAAAATACAAAAACATTTATTTATTTACTTGCTTGCTTACTTACTTACTTACTTACTATTATTATAATACTTTTATTATAACATTTTTATTATAACATTTTGTAGCATATTAATATAATAGTAGTAAATTTGTCCCACATTTCACTAATGATATTTCTTTTTCCATTACAGTTGTTTTTGGAGTGAAACAGGTTTTGTAACATACACCCACATGTACTTATAAGGTGGACGATCATGTCAATATGTGGGGTGGTCTTTATTTTATATACATCAGGACAGTCAATGAGGATTGATAGAAAATATACCTACAATTCCACAGTGCACTAATGGAACTGCCACAGGCCTCTCGCTGGGCTGCCGCCCCTCACCGGTCTGAGGGTGTCCCCATGGAGGCTTCCTTAACCCCCCCATTCAATCAATGATTAACCCCAGCAGTAATCAATGATTCTGCTGACCGTGATACATTACTGGAGTCTTGCAGCTGCCATGTATAGGAAGCGTCTACTCTTTGCATCGAGTGACGAAGCACATCCTATTCTGTCACACACACACTCACTCCCCCCTCCCACCTCTGTGTACCTGAATGCCAACACACTCACTGACAGGGGCTTCCCTCCTTTCTGGACCAGCTACGGCTCAGGACTGTGTGGGTGTTGAAATTAAATGAAAATGCAATACAGAGGGGAAAAGGCAATACAGAGGGAAAAAAAAAGAAAAAAAACTTAAGGATGAGATTGGAACATTCTCACGACCCATTTCTTGAAAATCAACAGAGGAAAGATTGAGGATTCCCCCACCCCATTATATATATATATATATATATATATATATATATTTTTTTTTTTTTTTTTTTTTTTTTTTTGAGTGAAATCATCTGCCAGTCTCTGAGATAATTATTTCTAGCAAAATAAATTAAATTAAATTAAATTTGGTAACACTTTATTTTAAGGTGTTCTTGTTACAGATGTTACATGTACTTACTATTATAATAACAATAAATTATGCATAATTAAATGCAAGTAACCTTAAGCCAAACCCTAATCACATCCCTAACCATATAGTATGTAAATGTAGTTAATTACTATTACCCAGTGCTTAAATATATAATTATACTGTAACAATGACACCTTAAAATAAAGTGTAACCTAAACAAGTTACTTCAAAGCATATCATGGTACTGCTGGTATTTTCTCTGGTTATAAATGAGAGTGTCTCTCATACACATACGTATCTCTCATATGTTGTAAATTGATTTCTGTCCTTGGCATTTGTTTACCAGTGTAAATGTTTGCTTACCCTCCTGATGGACAGAAATCTGTGCTGGATTTGGTAATGGAGATTGAAGGTTAATATTCAGACTAATTGACTCTGACCTTTTCGAATGCTTGATTGTCCAAATTATCCAATAACCCTGCATTTGGCTCACTCACTTCTGAGGGTGAAGATCATTTGGACACTGAGAACAATTGAGAACAGGGATTTTATTTGTTCACGTCCATGCACAGTTTAAACGAGCAATAAAAATGAACCATGTTTGCCTGTAAGTGTCCCAGTTGTGTGTGTGTGTGTGTGTGTGTGTGTGTGTGTGGAAAAGAAGAGAAGAGAACGAGAGACAATATGCTGATGTCAGTAATTTGTCACGGTGGTTAACTTTGTCCCTCTGGTGAAACAAAGGACTGTATTACTTAGTACAAACTACAGCTCTAATGAAATCAGTTAATTATATGATATAATGAGTTAATCATCCGATGATGAAGGCTACATCTATGCGAAATGCCTGCTGTACACCACATGTAATTCTACACCGATTCTAAGAAGAGGTCTGTAAATGGAAAAGCTTAACTTGAGCTTATGTAATGATGTTGTAAGTGCAGATAATTGATGCTTTGCATGGCTTCCTCTCTCCGTCTTTCTCAGTTGAGGGGACTGAATCATTAACCTGCCTCGCTCTGTCTTCTGTATGGATGGCCAATGAAACCATTGTGCGTCCTGTCATCAACAGGAAGTGAGGATTTCTCCCTGCTGTCAGAGAACTGATGTGTCATGTCTCTTTTTCTGTCGCTTTATCTATACTTTCATTCTTCCCTAATGTTTGAATTACAATGCAGCTTAATAAAAGACAATGCATTCTAATTATACTTACTCAACTGGCAACTAATTATTCTGAATGGAAATATGGCATGCATAAATAAAATTGCATAAATGTGCTTTTTTATTTTAAATTCCTGAATATATTTATTATGTACAGATCAGCAGGTGATTTTACATGCTCTGCACAGTTTTTCACTCTAATAAGTAAGCGTTTCATGCACCTAAAAACCCAAAGCGCATCGATTCTCCTAAACCCCTTTAAGAGCAGCGTAAGACGCCCCTGCAGGTGGAGTCTGTGTGTACTGTATGCTGGGGAATGCTGCATTGATTGAGATCCCCAGCTGCCCCATGCTGTGCGTTGGTTAAAGTATTAACCCAGACCCATTAGTCAATATTGCTGACTGCAGTGTAAGGCACAAGGGATCAAAGTTATCATGTTAGGGGGAAGAAGCCCCATTCAGGGTTTCCCATATAACCTGTCCACTCCGTCATGTTCGCTCTATTCAAAAGAGCTGACTAGAGCGGCTCTCATTCCCACTCACCCACCCACTCCTCTACACCCCTCTCCTCCGCTCATTTTTCATCTGCCCTCTTCCTCTTGCCTTCCTCAGTTTGGCCCTCTTTTGCCATCTTTGTGTCTTCACTTAGTTTTAATGATCTCTTGGCAACATTTCTTAAAGAAAATTGATTTTTTTTTAATACATTTTTTGTGCACCAGCATTGTCATGTTCTTCACCTGGAAATCTTGTTCCCCAGCATGGTCACTCCGGTGACATGAGCAGGGTCCAAATTAACAGTCGTCAATGTCGAATGCAAATAAAAATGGGGTTTTTAGTGAGTGACATAAACCTAAGTCTGAAAATGTATTTCACTGTGTCCACAATATAATAAGTGTCCCAGCAATAATCTATTTAGGGATGATGTCAATCTGGATAGTTAATTCACCATAGGTTCTCTTAGGAATACTGTTTTTTAAAACATATGTATACGGACCAATTCTCACTATTAACTAGTTTTTTATTAGCATGCCTATCATTAACATGTTGGCTGTTTATAAATAACTAGTATTTAGTAATTAATATTTATAAAGCACATATTCTGCATCCCTAATCCTACCCAATACTTAAACTACCTTACTAACAACTACCTTACTAACTATTAATAAGCAGCCAATTAGGGTTTTATTGAGGCAAAAGTCATAGTTAATGGTTTGTTAATAGCGAGAACTGGACCTTAAATTAAAGTGTGACTAATAACCAACTTCCAAGCATAACAAGCAAAGCATAAACTCATGTCCTTGTCATAGTCGTAGTTCTTATTTAGCTAGCTACATTTTTACATTAAAAAGGAAATATTAATAATAATAAATTAAATTCACATTAACCACAGACTCATAAAAAAAATACAAATAAATAAATAAATTAAAAAAAAAAAAAAAAAAAAAAGAAATCCAGAGGGAACCACTGGCTAAATAAAATAAAATAAAATAAAATAAAATAAAATAAAATAAAATAAAATAAAAAAAAAATTATTGTCCAGGGTTTAGGACTATAATCTTAAGAGGTCTCAAGAAGAGCTAAAACATTTCCATCTTTACAGTGCTTTCCCCCTTCTGAACTGAAAGAAAGAAAGAAAGAAAGAAAGAAAGAAAGAAAGAATAAATAAATAAATACATAAACAAACAAACAAATAAACAAACAAGAGGTAGAAAACCACTTCACATTTTTATGACATGATGGAGACTGACTCATCTTCCACAACCCAATGATCTGCACCATTAGATACTAAAATGCAAGGAAAAAATGCTAAATAATCCACTACAACATATTCATAAATGTATCTATAAATATGTATAAACATATCAACAATAAAATAATAAATACTGTATAACTGAAAATGTTTCTTTTAATTCACTCACACTATTTACAAGTGTCACAAAAAGTTACTTTCAGCTTCTCTAAAGAAAGTTTGCAAGTTAAACTACTACTAAAAATAACCTGAATGAGGCACCAGCATCCAAAACACAATGTATGCTGGTGGTAGCAAGTAATGCTCCAGAAGTTTTCTCAGTCTGGTTCCACATTAATAGCTTGATCTTCCAGCAGAAAGACTCCTTGTGGTGTCCACAGCTCACATACACTCTGAGAATCCTGTGGACTGTGGACGCAGTTGCAGCAGCAGTGAAATACCTGAACAGATCCTCACACCTGGATGTGGAACTGCACAGCAAGATGTGAAATATGCACCACAGTATGTTGTGTTCCAACCAGACTAACCAGCGAGCTTCACCAAATGAATTTTGCTGTTCAATAGCATGGTTTTAAGAGTCTACCAGCACAGTTAACCAAAGCTCTACCAACATAAACTAGTCTGGACTACCAAGGAAATCTTTTCAGCATGGTCTGATATCATTTTTGCCCATCCTTTGTCTAAAATGTGACTGGACCGGATTGGCTGAAGATTGCAGTATGCTGGCGGTGATGGAGACTTGGGGGCCGAAGAGGGGGTAAGTTCATGGGAAATCTGCAGATGGGATGGTGTAATGGGTGTGTGTGTGTGTGTGTGTGTGTGTGTGTGGGCGTGAATGGTGATAAATTGGCCGGGGAGAGTGGGGATGCAGATCTACTCATCAAGATTGATGTTCTGCCATTCTGCTTTAAGTGCAATTAAAAACTGGGCCTGCATTTGAAACCACATCTCATTTTATAGAAGCAGCAGGGGGTTGGATTAAACAGAATTTACCTCTGTGTTTTGGGCCTCCATGCGTTCGAGACCTCATCAGCACCCATGCCCAACTCCTGCTTTTACCTCCTCATCTGAACCCATTCTCAGTGTCATATAAAGGAAATCAAGATTTGAAAGTAAGGAAGTAAAACTTGATCGGTTGCTCTGTGTTTGTGGCCAGATTTCTGCCTGTTTATTTTTAAATAGATCTCCACTTCCATCTCGGCCTTTCCTCGCTCTGCAGCCATGCCTGACTAGCTGTCAGTGTCAAGTTGTTAACCTCACGTCAACAGTGGTGCGGGCTGTATTTGGGTGAGCTTGATGGATGAGTCTACATGGACTTGTCCCACGCAGAGCACATTTTTCATAGAAAAGCAAAAGCGGTTTGTGGATATTTCTTTTTACCTCTCTCTCACTTTCTCCTGCTCCCCACGAGCCCTCTGGGCACAAACACAACCTCTGAGCAACACTTTCCAGCTGACCTATGCTCAGAAGGTTGTACGTAAGTATGGCTTTTAGGGACAGAGACAGAAATTTGGATGCATTTCAAATTAACGCATATATAAGTGTTCATATATTGAAGAATATTTCTTCAACTATGGGCACTTTGTCCCAGGGCTTGATCTTTACTGAAACAAATTTTATTTTATTTTATTTTATTTTATTTTATTTTATTTTATTTTATTTTATTTTATTTTATTTTATTTTATTTTATTTTATTTTGTAAAATGAAGATTACTTTAAAACTTAAAAAAAAATAAAATAAAAAAAAACATATTCAATATTATTTTTTTTGCTACTTTTCAAATGTTTTGATGCATTATTATTTTTTATTTTATTTTATTAAATGAAGTTTACATTAAACATTTTTAAAGATGTCATAAATTAATATTAATTTGTGCTCCTTTTAAAATGTTTTTAATGCATTAGTTTATTTTTTTTTTTTTTTGCATTAAACTATGATAAACTATAATCATATCCATGCATTTCATCCAACATTGTGTGAAAACAATTTATTTAAATGTATCATTCCACCACATCATTTCCACCACAACCAACAACTTTGCTCCTAATAATACACATTTTTATGACTATCTATCTATCTATCTATCTATCTATCTATCTATCTATCTATCTATCTATCTGTCTGTCTGTCTGTCTGTCTGTCTGTCTGTCTGTCTGTCTGTCCGTCCGTCCGTCCGTCCGTCCGTCCGTCTCTCTGTCTGTCTGTCTGTCTGTCTGTCTGTCTATCTATCTATCTATCTATCTATCCGAGACAAGTGTCGGTGAAGAAGAACAAAGAACTATGAAGGCAAATATCAATTGTGAACAGAATATTTTTGAAACAAACAAACAAACAAACAAACAAACAAACAAACAAATAAATAAATACATAAATAAAGTAATAAATAAAGTAATAATTAAATAAAATAAGATGTATTTTAAAAGTAAAAAATAAAAATAAAAAAATAAAAATACAATTCCTTTATTGTGTCTATTAAAAAAAAAAAAAAAAAACATAAACCAAAAGGATTCGGTTACACTTTATTTGATAGTCCACTTTAGACATTCTACTAACTATAAGTAACTTTGTAACTATATGTCAACTACATGTCAACCAATTCTCATTAATCTGCAACTACATATCTACTAACTCTCAGTAGGGTAGGTTTGGGGTTAGTAGAATAAGTTGACATATACTCGCAAAGTTTCTTCCATTTTTGTCCTTCAATCTTGCATCACATTTTTGGAGGTCACCACAGCATTATTCTCACTTGTCCAGATAGGAATGGGGATGTCAGATTAAGGCCCTGTCCCCACTGAGCCCCAGACCCTCTACTGAACACAGTGACAGAGGCTATCCATCACGGCCGTCTTTAACAGAGGGCTGGGGGATCACGGCTGGAAAGGGCCTGGTTAAATTTTAACTTGCTGGCTTCCTCCTCACTGGCAGAGAGTTAGTGAGCCCCAGCCTTTCCACCTTCGCCCACTCACCTGTCAATGCTTTGACTGCACCAATCTGCTGGTGAACCGCGGCACACCCTGCATATCTGTTCACAGGGCAGCGTGGGTGGAGGTCAGGGCTCTGTTAGCGTGTCACAAGCCAACAGCGGCGTGTTAAGAGCGGATAGAAGGAGGACAGAGTCAGGCACGTGCCATTCTCAGAGCTGAGCAGACATGATGTTTTAAGATGAAATTAAACAACATCATAACATGGCTGATGTCACAAACCCCTCTTAGCTTTTAACCCCTCCCTCTAACCACCTGGATCCACTCTGCTATGAAACAGCCACTTTTCACCATCCAATTAATTCTGGATGGATAAACCCATGTACTGCCCTACATTTTTTTCTTGGCTAGTGCAAAGATCCACTTAAAAGTATGTTGGATTATGGAAGAAAATAACACTGTTTCACATTTATATTAAAATTAGGTATATCTGACACTCTCTGTGTTGGGTAGACTTACTACAGTTGTAACGTTTTTGCTCTACCAGAACAAACATTTTCTTTTTCTTCCCTGAATTGATGCTGTTATCTGTCTCCCAACAAAATTATGTCATAAACGGTCTGTTTCGTAAAAAAAAAAAAAAAAAAAAAAAAAAAAAAAAGTGCGCATTCAAAATTTGGCTCAGGTGCAGGATAACAAAAGAACAGTTAGTGAAAAAAAAGATAGCTGTTAATACACTGAACCTGCAGCTGAAAAGAAAAATATATGAAAAAAATATATAATATTGTTTATTTTTATTACTAATTACTATACTCATTTATAACACATTTGTAACACATTGTATACTCTGATAGTTAACCAAGTTATCATTTTTCATATTTATCAATATGTATTCATTAGTATTTGTTTGTGACTTTATGCTATCAATTTTAATTAATCACTTTCACAGTGATAAATATTCACTCAACATATCATAACACATAACACATAACACATAACTTTCTCTCTCTGACCACATTAGATGTTTGACCGGTTTTCTCAGCAACCTAAAATGTTAGCATGTTCCAAAATACTAATCTGAAGAATATAAATCAATAACTACAACAGACATCGTTTGCTTTCCTGCACAGACTGGGAAAATTCATAATTAAAGAAGACAAGGAAAATGAAAAAAAAAAAAAATTCTAAATGTCTTCTTCAAATATATTTGCACGAATGTAGACAATGTGCTTAAAAATTTTCATGCAGAAAAAAAAGATGCTAATGTAAATGTGGACAACAAAACAAATTAAAAAGACAGTTGTCAGTACACTGAAACTACAGAGTATTGTTTTTAATTACCAAATAACCCTTTATATGGGGAAGTCGTGGCCTAATGGTTAGAGAGTTGGACTCGTAACCTAAAGGTTGCAGGTTCGAGTCTCGGGCTGGCAGGAATTGTAAGTGGGGGGAGTTGAGTGTACAGCGCTCTCCACCCTCAATACCATGACTGAGGTGCCCTTGAGCAAGGCACCGAACCCCCAACTGCTCCTCGGGCAGCATAAATGGCTGCCCACTGCTCCGGGTGTGTGTTCACGGTGTGTGTGTGTTCACTGCTGTGTGTGTGCACTTTGGATGGGTTAATTGCAGAGCACAAATTCCGAGTATGGGTCACCATACTTGGCCACATGTCACTTCACTTCACTTCACTTCACTATACTCATTTATAACACATTTGTAACACATTATACTGTGTACTCTGATAGTTAACCAAGTTATCATTTTTCATATCTATCAATATGTATTCATCAGAAGAGGTCAGGTCATTCATGTATTCATCAGTATTTTTTTTGTGATTTTATGCTATTAATCAATTTCACAGTGATAAATATTCACTCAACATATCATAACACAGTGTTACAACTTTCTCTCTCTGACCACATTAGATGTTTGCCCAATGTTCTCAGCAACCTAAAATGCTAGCATGTCCCAAAAATACTAATTTGAAGAATATAAATCAATAACTACAACAGACATGGTTTGCTTTCCTGCACAGACTGGGAAAAGTCACAATTAAAGAAGACAAGGAAAATGAAAAAAAAAAAGAACACTTTTTTTTTGTCTTCTTCAAATATATTTGCAGGAATGTTGACAATGTGCTTCATATTTTTCATGCAGAAAAAGGATGCTAATGTGAATGTGCACACTGATGATGACAGCAAGCTTGGATGGTAAAGGAAATGTTCAGTGTTACAACAGAACTCTATCCAATGCTAAATGATACATGTGTCACTATGCTGTTTGGAAAAAGAGATAGAAATACAAAGGCAAAGGATGTTTATTATTTATGTTTTTAGTGCAAATTACAAGCAGCATTGCATTTGTCCTATATTAATATTGCTCTTGAAACTCCCTCACCCTAAAATGTTGAATATTGGAAGGGGCAAATAAAATTACAGAGGTTACACAGGTAGACAAATTCTTGTACACCTCCAATTTGAGTTATTATTGAGGTCATCACCTTCAGCACGTGTGTTTGAGTTTAAACTCTTCAAGTTCACTGATTCAATCGATGGAGTGATCAATCAAGTGTGGAAGTTTAAAAATTGAGGGTTCAGACCCTTAATTGGGGCAAATTCCTCAAGGAAGGATCTTGGTTCTGCGGAGAGACGAGTCCATTCTCCGAATTGCTGAAATCATGCATGCCTCGCCTGACTCGATTAGCCATGATGAGATGACCTGACCTCTTCTGGTGAGTTAATAATGTATTAATTTTTGCCCATTTGACATTAGAGGCGGTGGGGGCGAGGGGCGGTGTTGGGAAGGCGTGAGTTTGTGGGGGTGTGGGAGCTGTCTGATTGCACAAACCCAAGAATCTATCATCTGTCAGTCTGCATTTTCTGGCTCTGAGCTGAGTCTCGATGACAGGCCTGGGGTATTGCTTCACTTCCGCAAATGACATTAGAGAAATTGTGTTTGCACTGTCTCTGTGGTGATCTCCCAAGAGCACGTCGGGTAGGATGGGTCAGTGTAGCCAGGAACGAGGGTTTGCTCTCTGCATTTTTATGATTCCGCTCTGCCTCGGTGTCCTCGAGTGAATCCAGCACCTGTGGTGTAGAGGCATCAGCCAGAACTTGTTGGTTTTTGACCAACAACCTGAGGTGCCTTTCCCATACAATGACGTAACTCGCTGATTAACCACCATAGTATGATGAATTGTTGTGGAAACAAACTAGCTACACTGTAAAAAAAAAAATAAAAAAAAAAAAATCTGTAAATTTACGGTAAAAACAGCAGCTGTGGTTGGCAGAATTTTACCGTAAAAAATATAGTAACAATGTTTTAGGGTTTACAGATTTAACTTAATTTTACAATTAAAAACAATTCATTTCTTTAACTGATGTAATGTTAATATACCAGCCTATTGAAGTTCTGAAATCTGTTTTGTACCCACACTGATAACCATCAAAATTAGGTGGTGATGAGAGTCACATGATGAACCAAAGCTCACCACTAGCAGCTTTTCCACAAGCTGAGAAGGCCAATACTAATATATATATAATAATATATATATTTGAAATGCAACGCAGGGAATTCTAGGAACATCAATTTAGTTTTTTTTTTCTGTAAATTATACATTCTTTTTCACTACCAAAAACGGTATTTTACCGTAAAATTGTCTGAAATGTCTATTACAGTTTTTCACCGTATATAGTAGGAGAACTACTGTAGCATTTTCACAGCTTTTTACTGTTAAAATCACGGTCATTTTTTACAGCGTAGTCACGACTGTTTCCCTAACACAGTCGCATCTCCGTCGTTTGAACCACGTTGGTTCAACAATATTGGGCCCTTGTTAATGATGGCATGTCATCTAATAATAACTTCTGCAAATTAATTGACTTTTTCATTAATTAAATGTTGCTCTCACACTACACATCATGTTCTTACGTGGTATAAAATACATAGCAGAGCAAAGAGGAAACTGACAACGTACCAACAGACAAGACAGAGCAGGTTACTCTGGTAAACAAGGTCTCAGGACTCTCAGCTTTCAAATTTTGTCATTTTTAAAGGAATTCAAACAATAAATACCATTTTGTGGCTCTTTAACGTGTCATGACAGATCACTATATTGCCTCAGTTCTAACACATGAAGTGATCATCTTTTCATATGTACTTAAAGCACGAAATAAACATTAATAAACATCAGAGTGTATTTTATTTCAATCGTGGAACACACCGTTTTTCAAGTTTAAGTCCACTGAACTTAATCTACTCTGGTTAAGGCTAGAAGGCATGCAGTTGTGGCTACTGGGCATGTGCACACCAATACAACAATAATTACCATTTTTGCATTATTGTTTAAAGTTGGGGTAGGTGTAGACGTTAATAAAACACAATCTAATAGGTAGAACATTTCATTTATTGTTAGTTTCTGGACGTATGCTGTTGGACTAGATGGCCTTTTGATTGGTCAGATCACCTGCCAATCAAGCTCTTTGCCAACGGTCAATTGATTTGAGATCTCCGAGATGCTGCTGTATTGAAGATGGCACCTGATGACTATTTTACTATTTTTTTCTCCTGTCAGATTGCTTTATTTGAGGTTTGATTCATCGCGCGTTCCCTCTTATGTCATACTCCATGGTTCCCTCAGGTATTTATGCACAAAATAGAGGACGCGCAAAAATACATAGATTAAAATGCATTTATATTTAGATAGAATGGAAGATATAGATTGTACTGCATGTCAGCTTGCTTATTGGGCCCGAGAGAATAATTTATTTAAGTCCATATGTCTTACTAACAAGAAACTATGTTTCTAACCACAGGTGGAGAGCTGTAGTTTCAACCACGTAAATTTGCGATGCTCTTTGCAAATGTTCGTTTGAACTATGGTTTCGGGAAACACAGAATCATTGAGCTATGTTGGTAATGACGGAACTTGCGACCATAGTTGGCTAATGATGCACCCCTGGTTGTGCAATAGGAACCTGGTCAATCCTGGGACTTTCTCCGGCGTCTTTGGGTGCACTAATAAGCTCTTCAATATTTCAGTGGAAATGAGCTATGGTCCGCCTGGAACAATCCAGTGCAGAATTGCTACGATTCACTCTTTATGACCCTTTTGTCCTAATGTTTAAGCTGTCTATATCCTGGAGGATGAGAACGAGGACCAGGGGAGCCCTCCGGCCGAATTTGAGACATAAAGAATAATTAAAAAGAAATGCTGGGATTTCGTGTTCTCATATGTGCCTGATTTTCTCTCATTCTTTCCTCTTTTTTTAATAGCCCTCAATCTATTTTTAATGAGCCATTGAATATTAACTGGATTTTGGGCAAAGTGCCATCTCCCATGAAAGAGATGGATCGCGAGGCTCGGCCCAAACAGGGGTGGGGCTGGTCTACAGAAGCTTCATATGTAAAGAATTGTTCTAGTCAATTACAATTACAATCAGCCACAGTAGGGGATGTATCAACTTCAATTGGTGTCCCTGCACCTCCCCTTAAAAACTCAAGCTACTGCATGATAATGAGGCACAGGGGTACGAACAATACGGAAAGACAGTGAAAGCGAGACATTAGGATGATGCATTTTATCATTTCATAAGAGCAACCATACAGAATTCAGCCTCAGAACGGCCTGCTATTGTAGGTACAAGTCCGTTCTTGTATGTCGTAGCCCCACACGCCCAAAGGGCAGCCTGGAGTAGAACAGGGGCAGGCTTCTGGTACTTTCCCCCCTGCCGGGCCACTGATCTGCTGCCCCCTCGCTCTCTTTGTCGAGGGGCTTCTTGGGAAGCAGTGATTAATGAGACGTTGTCCCGCGGTACCCGAAAAGATCACTAACAATTTCAATTCGCTGTCCCTTGTTTTCGTCAGCAGTGGTCAAGATGAATTGGAAGGGGTAATGAGAGATATCAGAAAAGAGTTGGACCCTTGTTTCCGGGCTGGAGGAGGAGGCCAGGGAGGGCAACGTGGGCCTTTTAAAAGCGAACACATTTATGGCTACTTAGAGAAAATTGATTTGATTGTGCTGGAAACATATATGTTAACACGTCTGGCATTTTTATGGGCTATTTGTCTTTGGAGTCACAGCGGGGGAAATGTATGCTTACAGCGGCCTTTGTGCTTAAAGACGTGTGTGCTGCTGTTAGTGTCTATGTGCATACAGGCATGCGTGTGTCGTTCCGTTTGGATTTATTTATTCCTGGATGGGTCGTCAGGAGCAGCGCTATGGCTGTGCACTTTAACTCCGTGCCAATAACAGTCAAGCGATGATTAACAGCATATTACTGCAGATGGACCAGTGACTGGGTGAAATACATTGCACTGGAAATATTACAACCTAGAATTGATGCTGGCATCCTCTCAGAGTTTTCCCAGCTGAACCCTTGCGGTTTATGAACATCAAATTTTCATATTCATTTCAGAAATGTATTTCATACGTACATGTTGCCCATGACAAAATCCCTGATTCAGGCATGTTTACATATATGTTCATATGTTCATAAGCACAAGCGCTGAAACGATACATGTTTTGTGGCTGTATAAATCCACAGTAACAAAACAGAGCTAAAAGGGAAGACTGTAGTTTATCTATTCTTCTGACTGTTTTCTGGAATACAGTACTACGTAGTGTATATTGTCTAATTTTTTATCTAAATATTTAACAATATAAAATATTTTATTTGAATTTGATGTAAAATGTATGTTAGCTTGATCCTGGTTACTATTTTCAGTTCATTTGGCACACTGGAAATGGAAAGCCATGTCAAGTGAACCGAATTGTGGCATACAGTATTCTATATAAGAGATAAAACTACCAAAACCATACAGGACATGTCCCCCCAACGTTGGTCCATCAATATTCAAAAAAAAAAAAGGAAGAAGGTCTCACTCATCCATGCAATTAAAATAAATGGACATTTAAGCTTTCAAGATAACAAAAAAAAAAAAAAAAAAACATAAAAAATGCATAATTATGCACCGCAAATGCATAATAAATGATCGTGATCGTGATCTATATTTACTACATAAGCATTTGTGAAATTAAATGATTTTTTGTGCGTAACAGGTCTGCAAGTTTTCTCCGCTTTGACTGGATCTCTAAACTGAACTCAAGCACCAGGGGTGTGTTTTCCAAAAGCACTGCAAGCTTAAGTAGACTGTAGAGACCATTGGTGGGAGTTGTTTATATGACCTACTTAGGCTTATGGTGACTTTTTGAAATGCCGCTCAGACCAGTCTGATTCATCAGACCAGTTTTGAGAAATGGAGCAACTGATTCATTAAAAAGTTCTAATTCAAGAGAAAGATTTGTTTGTGACTCACACATTGCTACTTCTAGATTTACAATGAATACACTTCTTGCTCTTCCTAAAACACAAACTTTTAACACTTTAACTATTCAGAGTTTAGAAGACTTTAAGTTTAGCAAATACATTGTATTGATCACTTTTGCTGCTATTACTGTGCTTTTTTCATTGCCAATCCATAGTAAAGGGTCAAAGATCTATTATCTCTCTCTCTCTCTCTCTCTCTCTCTCTCTCTCTCTCTCTCTCTCTCTTTGTTCCATTAAAGAAAGAAATTCATATGGTTTTGGAATGGCATAAATTATGATGAATTTCAATTTTTAGGTGAGAAATTAAAAAAAAAAAAACATTCAATTATGATAGAATGGGGGAAAGGGAAAGGTTTAATCTGTCTTTTTGTGACAGAGAAGGACAAGAATGAATGGAAGAGAAGGTGTCTCACTGTGCTCTTTGATTCTTACAAATTGAAAAACACAATCGACTGGTAATTGTTTTACTTTGATAAATGAAAGACTCTCTCTAAGCCCCACCACCACCCCAGTCCGATCAACCAGACCCCTCGTTTGACTAAATCAAATTTGATCTGTTTCCACCCATCCATCAGTCCTATTATATCTCACCTGCAACATGACAAGGAGAAGATCTGTGTGCATGTTGAGTATGATTTATTCAGATCCAGAAAGGCACGCCAAGGACATTTGTGTTTGTGTGTCTGAATAAAATGTCCTCCATCATATGCCTCATAACCAAACTGCAGATATCATACCTGTTGTGATTGTCATGGGAGGGGAAGAAAAGAAAAGATTTTGTACAAAGAACAAATTGAATAGTGACCAGAATGTATAAATATCTATGCAATTTTTGTCATGATGTTTCTTTGCTTTAAAATACCCAAGCTTTGTTTTCATCTTCATCAAATCCCAGATGTTTAATGTGTTGACTGGTGTGTCCCACTGTATTTGTATAACCTATAATTTCTATACATTAGCAAATGGAACATTGTATTTATGTGTACTGTGTTGTTGCCTTCTATGATTTGAAAGCTCCTCACTATGTTATCATACAAATCAATGGAGATGCATATCATCAAGACTTGACTGCTCGTGAATATTA
Source organism: Spinibarbus caldwelli (assembly GCA_039654775.1). NCBI lineage: Eukaryota > Metazoa > Chordata > Actinopteri > Cypriniformes > Cyprinidae > Spinibarbus > Spinibarbus caldwelli. The sequence continues at coordinate 26,155,838 of CM077261.1, read as the reverse complement.
CATTAATGGAAACCAAGCACGCCTTTTGAATATTGAATACTGAATAGGTCATGACATAACTCAATAAGCTCAACCTGATACCCTGCTACGTCTTCAAACAATCTTTGACAAGAGCTCCAACAGTGATCATATGGTTAGTTATCGGTTGACGTTATCGCCACAAGTGCCGCTTGGGATAGAAGGATTGCTGCATGATTATGATGTCATGGCAGATCTGAGGTTGGATGCAAGTCTATGTAAAACAAGCCAGAATAATTGGAGAGGTGATTAACTGCCCTGATTTAGTTATTGGAAATTAGAGAGGTGGCACAATGATGTCACTATCACAGTATCGGTTGCTGTAGAAACATATGGATGGATGTTTAGCGATCCATCTAGCAATGCAAAAGTGTAGTAGTCCTACATGTTGTCAACCAGTTTTTATTTGTTTATTTTATTTATTTATACAGCATGTATTCAGTAGCTGAGATGTAAACAGTGAGCTGAACTCAAGAACTAAATTAGTTCAGTTCATGACTGAAACATTCATATCAGTTTTGTGAACTAGACCAACTGATTCACTAATAATTTAGACTCTGAATTTATTTATTTATTTATTTTCCCATGAAATAGACATATCACAGAAGTTGTATCGACCATATAATATTTTATATATTTTATTAAAATAGATGTGGCAGATTTGTATCATATAATCTGCTCTTGCTCCACTGAGGGTTAGGTTTAGGGGTGGAGCTTCATGATCTTTTAAAATACAAATAATATGTTTTTGTACGAATCAGATTTTCTGAATTTATGCAAAACCGCCAATTTGTAATTTAGCTGTTTTCACATTTGATTTCTATGGACCACTTCTATGATTATTTTATGGTGCTTCTGGATTAACTCTAATAATTTATGAGGGAAAAAAAATCATATGATTTGTAATGTAGTTATTATTATCCTATATACATTCATAAGGCACTATCTTCTGTTACTGTCAAATCTAAATTTCATGATTTTTAATTTATAGACCATTGAGGCAACTACATATGAAGTAAATTGGTTGTAATCCCATACACCATTCATCTCTTGTAAAACTAGAACATATGAAAAACAGTAATATCGATTTACCTTTTCTGGCTTACTCCATGTAATTATGATTGTTACGGGACACTTCCATAAATTGTTTTTTTTTAGGCCTATTTTGACAGCAGTTCATTACTGGGAATGACTAAAATCTTTAAAAGCATTGTATTTGTCAAATCTTGTTGGGCAATTATAATGTTCATCCATTCATTTTGTAAACTTAAGCCTGAGCAAGCACAGTTCTTTCTAAATCCACATCAAATGAAAATACTGTCTTTTATTACAAAGTTCAATGTTTTATTAAGCCATCCATCTATCTATAGAAGCTTTTCTGCCACCACTGTTCGTGCACTTTCAGTTCTCTGCAGAAGACTCTGAAATAAAGGTGTCCCATTAAGATGACTATTAGGATGAGCCGGCGTTGAGTTATTTGAACAAACACGTACCCATCTCAATCTTCCCACTCTGTTTTCCTGAGCACCACACAGCACAAGTCTAACCCCCTGGTGCTGGGTCTCTTACCACAAGACAATAAACGTATGATGAAATAAAAACGTGTGATTCATCAAAATCAACTCCAGACTCTGCTGCCCAACAAATTAAACAATATTTCATAATCACTCTACGAGGCTGACAACGGACGCCAATTTGTAAGTAAGGGCACCTCCGTGCTGGGAGTGTTGTCTTAAACGCACGGCTGAGTGGTGTGTAGTTAATTACCAAGGCTGGACATGCTCTAGTGGCCACAGACACTCCAGTCGTACCTGTCCAATCAACCGCTTTGCAGCCAGGCGCCTACCAACACTTCATTTATCTTGTCTGAGTGTAGGGGGGCTAATTACTGCACTGCTAACACCCTTCCACATGCGTACACACACACTGTGTCCCATGGCTTGTCTTTTTCCTGAGACGCCATGGCACTGGTCTGGGACAGAGGAGTTGGCCAATTAGTCTTCCATTAAGGCTATCACAGCTCTCTGGCAAGCCTCCCATCAGCTCAGGGCACCGGTGCACTGAAGAGCCTAATAATCTGCTATATGGGTCTGCTGCTTCAGTTAATCTGTAGGGAGGAGTGAAAGAGGAGGAGAGGTCAAGAAATATATTTCCACTGGCTGTGATGAAGAGTGTCAAGAACTGCAATGCTAAGGGTCAGTTAAAAACCCCTCCCACCTCTGCTGAAGGCCCAGCGTGAACCTGAAATCACAAGGTATTCTCTTCATCATTAAAATTGTTCATTTTTTTGTATATATAAAAAGTAGTGTAACTAGTTGGAAATACTGGTTTAGGTGTAACACATCTCCAGTTTTGGGGGTAACACATTACAAGTAACGCAGGTTATGTAATCAAATTACTTTTTCAAGTAACTAACAAAGTAATACATTACTTTACATGTATTATTAAAGTAATACATTACATTTTCAAATAAGTAATGCCAGGTACTTTGTTTTCACATTTATTGATTGACAGCTCTTCTGTCCACATGTTGAGAGAAATCGGAAGTGCAGAGGCTTTGCGTGAACATGATGTTACTGTAGTTCTAGACTGAATGTGAACATGCATTTACTCAGCACAAAATATTCTCAGTATTCCTCAAAATGAATGAAAACAGTGAAAAGTAAACTCAGAATAAGACACAAACCTGCAATAAGGTTAAATGACACAAATATCCTTTAAGTATTTAATTATATTTTATTAACCAGTGTCTTTGCTGTTGACCTTCAATGATCTAATTCAACCATACTAATATGAAAAAAAGACTTTAGATAAACATAACAATTATTTATTTATTTTTTACTTTCTTCTCTTGCAACCTATTCTTCATGCAATCCATAATGGCAACACAGCTGAAAGGTTTGTTTGAGGTTTTTGAATTTACATTTACTGAAAAAAAAAAAATAAAAATAAAAAATAAATAAATATATATATATATATATATATATATATATATATATATATATATATATATATATATATATATTATATATATATATATATATATATATATATATATATATATATATTAAAAACAAACAAGCAAGCCCAGGCCAGATGAGAAAAAGTAACACAAAAGTAATATCACACATTAATTTTCACAATTAGTTACTATTTAGAGGGTAGCACAATATTGTAATGCATTACTTTTAAAAGTAACTTTCCCCAACACTGCAGATCTCTGCTTGTACACTAGAAAAACTTCTCAAATGATCTGAGGTGACGTTTGTCTTAATGTAGTCTGTGATTAGTTCAGTCATGATTTACTTGAAACATATTCTGTGTAGTTTGCATATTCGTCTTCAGGAACTAATTACAATGGGATGTAGAGCATTGTAATCGGTGATTAAAAAGAGTGTACGGTGAAAAAATAAATGGATTAAAAGAAATCACTGCAACTAGTGTAATAAAAACATAAATAATCATATATTGCGGTACATCAGAGACATGCAAGAGTAATTGTCTAGTTTGGGTTATTTAGAGTAGAAGGGGTGAGAAATGGTGGGTTTTGATGGTTGGATTAATAAAGAAGAGCCACCGCCAAAAAAATTACCCAATTCCGGACCTGGTGCAGCTGTTGGTGAGAGGAGTGTAATTGCGTCAGTGGCGTCTTGGCCATCCCCTGAAGCTCACCCCTAAAGCAGTTAGCTCTTAGCCTGCGCTTGGGCGTCATCATTTTCTAGTACCCATCCATCTTCCACCTCCGATTAATTCTTTTCATTCTGGCACCTCTCTCATAAATCCTGGCACACTTAATTAATTTCACTGGCAACGCAGGGGCCGCCATAAAGTGGAATTGTTCACACAAAACCCCATATTAATTATGCTATTTTACAGCAATCTCATTGAAAGCTGTGTTTCATCTTTCATAATTACATTTCCAACAACAATGGGGGCAACAAAAGACTCTAATTATGGATTTGGCACACTGCTACTTCACAATAAGTCAACAGCGAGCAGTGCTAGAAAACGACTAGGGAGGTTACGTCGGAGGATCAATGACTCGCTTTTATTGTTGCTATTATTGTTGTTATTATTTTTTAGCAGCGTGAAGAGACATTGTGATACAGCCTGTGCATAGGCATTTTGGCTCACCCGTGCTATAAATCTCGTTAACAAAACAGCAAGCATTGTTGGCGAACTCCTCATTTTAGTGGCTAGTTTGATAATGGTTAAGGAGTTACTTATGAAATGGATCAGTGCCTGTTAGTTGGGCTGCTGGGTTGGGTTTGCATGAGCATTTGGGCAAAGTATGCAAATACACACCTTGCAATATTGACTGGTGCAGACAAACTGTTTTGATTTTTTTGATAGTGAGGAAACTGAGGGACTGACAACATCAACTTGTAGATCGATACATTAACCAAATTACCAAATGTGCTAATCCAGCAATAAAAGTGGTGGATCACAAAAAAACACTAAACAAGAAGTAGACCTTCAGGTCTGGAGACAAGGAAGACCTGAAAATTTTGCTCACACACGCTCCACTGCTAAAATTTGGGGCTTCACTGGCTATAATGGAGAGGTAACATCAAACCAGGAGAACTTGGAAAGGGTTAATGAGATGACACCACCAGCTTTCTACTCAGACAACCTTCTTTTTAGATTTTGTGAGTCCCAGACTATTTAGAATGGTGATATTCCTCATAGGCAACACAGTGAGGCCTAGCAGAATCAATCCATGTTGTTGATGACATGCACTCTTTAGGGCCACCAATTCGGCTCCTGGAGGGCCACCTTCCTGCAGAATTTAGATTCAACTCTTATATCCAAAGCAGCTAAATTAACATCTTCAAAATTTCTAGACACTTCCAAGCAGGTGTGTTGGAGATGGTTGGTAATAAACTCTGCAAGAAAGTGGTCTTCCAGGTGCAGGATTGGACACCCCTACTGTAGAAGCTACTGTAGCTCTGCATGACTTTCTGTATTGTTCTGGGCTGCGTTTTTCAAAAGTTGATCGTAGAGACCACTGGTGGCAATGGTTCTACGATCTACCCTGTTGAAAAAAAAAAAAAAAAACAACAACAACATATGCTGGTTAGGTATGTTTTGTAGCATGGCAGCTGGTTTGTGCTGGTTTAAGATGTTCATGTCCTGCTTATAAGCTGGTTATGAGCTGGTCATGAGCAGGAGCTAGTTGCTTAGGACCAGATTAGGACCAGCACATGACCAACTAAGGACCAGTTTAAACCAGCTCAAACCAGCTGCCATGCTTCAAAACATACCTAACCAACATATGCTGTTTTTTTCAACAGGGTACTTGAGACGTGAATTTCTGTTGTCAGACATTATGTCAACTTTCAAGAGGATAGTCCATCTCCAACCTCTCGTCCCAGACCAGGGTGTTAAATCTTGCTCATGCAGGGATAGTTTCCTGAAAAGTTTAGCTATCAAATATCAGCCTGAACATTTAGTAATTCTCAAGACCTTTATTAGCTGGTTCAGGTGTATTTAATTAGAGCTGGAGCTAAACTCGGTTGGAAGCTGGTTCTCCAGGAGCAGGACTTGACACCCCTGCCCCAGACCATGGGGAGTTGACACCCACCAAGACAAAGCTGGCACCAATGAATGCACATACTTCAGTGCATTCAACCCCATCTGTGCAAATAGATGCCACCACAGTTTTCTGGATCATGGAACATCTTAATAGTAGTAGTTCATGTGAGTCCACGACTGTTGTACCTGTCTCCAGTATCAACTCCCATATAACACCAGCATTTAAATCATATAATAATTAAGAAATGACATTTTTGATCAATTTTCTAATTACTGTTTACTACCAGTTACTAAAAGTTAACAAACTAATATATGTACATACCATGTTTTATGGTACACTGTATTATTTTGCAGTTCATGTGCACTGTGTATGTATATAAATGCTATTTTACTTTGCATTGTGCACTGAACTTTTTTCATACTCAAATTTTGAATGCACTGCTCAACAATGAAAGCAAAAAGTTGCTAAAATAATTGCAGTGAATAAACACAACTATTCGTCTTGTCAACAAGAGTGTCTAATAATAGCATGGAAATCTAATTAATGGGGACCTATTTTCCATTGTGGTTAGTTCTGGAAAAGGCTGTAACTAGACTGGTCCACGTCTGAGTATGTGGTGTACGTGTGCTACTGTGTGTCTCCAGTTCTTCCCAATGGAGGCCAGTGGTGATCAGTAGAGGTTAAAAATTACATATCACATCTCTGCACCCATTGGTCTCTCCTCTGCTCCATGACTGGCTCCACGGGTCCCACGGGTGGGTCTCTCATTCCTGCTCCACACCCGCTGCTCTTTTGAGGCTCTGCTGGGATCCAGGGCAATTACCCGTCTCATTTAATTGGCATTATCATTTTAGCGTGCTGACAGAGATGGATCACCACGCTTGACCAGACCACTCACTAGAGTCTCCAAAGAGAGTGAGAGAGTGAGAAAGTGAGAGAAAAGGAGGGAGGGTGTAGTTAAAGAATGCAAAAAGAGGTTAAAATCACCATGATTTATTTAAACATAACTTGCAACTCTCTGTTTTACTTGATATGTAAAATATTGTTATGCAATTATTTGTGGATGCATGCACATTTAACCATGAACATAACTGTTTAAGTCCAACCAGTTATATTAATTCCAGTGACAAAAGAGCAAATAATTAATGGCACTGACTATAAGGTACTCATTAGAAAATGAAAACAAATACATGTTCTAAAATCGGCCCAAAATACCAAATATGTTCAATATCCTCTGACTCATTCTGAAGCTTAAAAATTTGGAGTCTGCGCCCATCGTACACTACATTTAAACTCTTACTGGCCAAATCTGCCTCTAATTGAGGTTTGTTTAGGAAAGGTGTGCTGTTTAAAAAAAAAATGGGTAAAACTTTGAAGGTCTTATCCAGGGGTCTGAGAGTTTCATACGGATGAGCTCTTTTGACCACCTACCAGTTGTCCAGATCTGCACCTGCAACTGCACAGCAGTGCGCTAAAATTCATTTAGAATAACCTTGGTAACAACACCCTAGCATAGTGGAGGTGATTTCTGTCACATGAATCTTTCCTATGACAAAATTTATTGTTTGTCTCTTGTGACAGCCTCACAAACATGTGATCTTCATTCAGTGTGAATGACACTGAAGAAAATAAGATTAGAGAAGGGAAAGAGAGGTATGAAGAAGAGCAAGAAGCAGGTGAGGTAGGTAAGGTAAAAAACATGCATTACTTTAACCGAGGCCTCACTTGGTCTTAACAAATGAACATGCTGTGCCGCTATAACTCACTGCCGCTAAACCTGTCATTCGAATTAAGAGGCCCCATTAGATCTGCCTGTTTCAAAGCCTGTGCTAAATTAAAGGATGAGAAACGCTGTGGATCCCCAAGGCCATGAAAGAGCATATAATCTCAACGACTTTGTGAATCATCAGTCTTGGGAATTGGTTTATTTTGAATTGCTTTTGCACAGTTTGCACAAAACTACATATTTACATGTGTCATCTTTCTCACAGTTTACACATAATGCTCACATTTACACAAACACCTTTTTTTAATACAGTCAACAGGATTTGTTTTAGCCAATCTGATTTCATGAGAAAATATAACTGTTACGATGTGATTCATATGGAAAGAAATGGTTTTTAGAAAAAAAAAAGTAAGCATGAAGGTCCCTAAACCTAACCGTCAGTGGGGTGTTAGCAGATTATTCAGAAATGTATGAATGACATCATACAAATTCATACGAATTATAGCCGCCAGTCCACTGAAACATAAAATAGTTACAAATTGGCATGAAACTGTGTGTTTTCTAGCATTAGCATATTTTTCATTTCCTGTGAGTAGTTACCTTTGCCCCGAAGTTTGAGGCAAATCGGTGCTCGTTCACGTGAATGACGCACACATAGGGCCCTATTTTAACAGTCTAAGCACACGGTCTGAAGCACTTGGCGCAAGTGCACTTAGGGCATGTTCGAATCCACTTTTGCTAGTTTAACAGCGGAAAAAACAGTCGGCGCGCATGGTCCAAAAGGGTTGTAGCTATTCTCTTAATGAGTCATGGGTGTGTTTGGGCGTAACATGTAATAAACCAATCAGAGTCTCATCTCCCATATCCCTTCAAAAGCCAGTTGTGCTTGCACCATGGCGGATTCGCTATTTACATGGTGGAATTTGCAAGAGCAAAAACTGAACGCTTCCCTAGAGAGGAAACGGATCTGCTCGAGTGCGAGGTTGAAGTACACAATAATAATCTTTTACATTGTAATCCTTTCATTTTTAATATTTGGCATGTTTGTGTGCTGCTGTGTGTCACTGTATGTGTAATAAGCAGAGTGTACGCGTGTTTTGCATCTGCCTATAGGCGCATATTACTAACGCGCTCTTTAAATAAATAAAAAAAAAATACAAAAATACTGCGGCATTGACTTTAGACCAGGTTTTAGTTGGTCAATAGCGCAATCATTTTCAGTTGCCTCAAAATAGCAATGCACCAACAATGCACCTGAACACACCTCGTTTTCAGACCAGCACGCCCATGGGCGAACAGATGGGTGCAAGTGCATTTGTTATTTAAACAACGTGGAGCTGAACGTGAAAATGATAACTGCGTCGGGCTGAAACTACCAAAAAACACTTGTGTCACGCCTGTCATCACATCGGGCCGGGTGTATGATAGGGCCCCTAGTGTGATCAAAAACGCAATCTGAGAGAAGTGCATTGCTGATGCCCAAGGAATTTTTAGCAGGCTAAACATCTGGACCTGTCTGCAACTGAGGGTACATGACAACAATGTACTAAAAATTCAAATTCAAAAGGAAGTTTTTCCTTTATGTTTTTGAAAAGTTTCACGTATAGACAACAAAGTTGTCAAAGCGATCCCCATTCAAAAGGATCCACAAAAATGACTAAAGCGCTGTTTTATTCATACCAGACCAGTAGTTGGCGATGTCACCTGTGCATTTACTCGTTATATGCATGTACATGACATCACTGTTTTCACAAATTTGCGTTTTTGTTGTTTGCACCGAGACAATAAGGTATCATTTTCAAAATTTTGCACTTTGAAATACATTTTCAAAAGTTTGCATTTTCAGGCCCCCAAAACACCATTGTTGTGTAAAATGCCCCGTCAGTGTCTTGCAGTACGAAATTTGTTTTGACTGGAAATGACATTGGTGATTAGCTATAGCCAATGAGAGAGCGAAGCACAGAGCAAGGGAAATTTCAGGGAGAAGTTATAGGCTTACATCATTCCCTGTATCAGTTCTCGCAGATGCATTTTATAAACAAGACAGAAATATCATAGATTATCCTTAGTGAAATATTGTCTAATGTGTGACCCCCAGTCACCGATCCGTCATGTAATGTACAAACCCCATTGCATGCTCCCCCCATTCACTGGACCCAAATTTGAGTCAATCACAGCAGCGGTAAACAGCATGTGACTATTACTTGTTAACCACAGGAAAATAACATCATGACAACACTGCTTGGCTTATAGCACTACATGGATGTGCACAATCCCAGATCCTTAACTAGTAATTATTCTCTGTGATGTGACAGGCACCAAAAACATTCCTGGAATTAAGTGCCAGTGAGCAAAGATGGCAGCGTGGTCATATACTGCCAGGATTGAATGTGTCAGCCAAGCAACTGCCATTGAGATGTATGGGAAGTATGCTAACAAATAGCTTTCACCACATATTACAAATCTCCACAGCAAAACATAAACAAAAAAATTACTACACCTTTCATCTGCTCTTTCACAGATGTCTCAGCCATGTACATGTGCATTCTGGGCGGTTACCACCAGTCAGGCGGAGACACTAAACCGCTGATGACATGATAAACCAGACATGCTGAGCCACGATCACCTCTGCCGGTGACTCCCGTGCTCTTAAGAGCCGCGCGATGTCCGTCCTGTCAGCCAGCCCACGCTGTATGAAAAATGGAAAGCATAAGAGAGACACTAATAAAAATAGCATTGAGAGTGGACAGGAAGCACTGCTTCATTACTCACCTCCCTTTCCTGGCCTGCTGTTGTACAAATGTGCTACATGCTGCACAACCATGCATCACCATCGGCTAAAAAACAAATGGTCTGTCGGCCCGGTATTTACCTCCAATTGTTCATGCACTCTCACATACACTTGTGTGAGATGTAAATATGACCCAAACAGACTCAGTCTATCTTCTGTACAACACTCTAGCCATGTGCTGGGAGCAGGCAGGACACATTTGTTCACTGGGAATAGACTTAATGTTGTAATTGAGAGTTAAAGCTTCTGGACTTCATGTCTTACAGTGAGGGTCTCAAACTACCAGGCCTGCCGGCCAAATTCGGTTAAATTCAGCCAACAAACCAATTTCCACTTCTGGCATTTTGGCCTTTAATGTTAACAATATAAATAATTAGTGTACAGTACAAATATTATACAGTACAATTGTGCAAAATTACTTGTTTCAAGCCTAAAACATGTAAATGCACAGTTGACAGCAACAAACAAACCCTGTGTGCTTATATCTCTCAAAAAACCCCAGCGACCATCCAGAACCCCACCAATTAAACCACTTATATTCGCTTCAGAAAAAAAAAAAAAAAAAAAAACATTTTGTTAAAATAAAACACTTGCTTTCAATTCCATTAATGTTTAGCTCTAAAAGCTCTCTCCCTCTCTATTTCTACTGCACTCTTTTTCACTTGTTGAGATCCATGACAGATTTGGTTCAGTGTTTCAGACAGGCAAGCTCACAGCCAAAACACTGCACAAGTAAACTTTGGGCAAAATTTGCACAGGAAACCAGAGCAGGAAACTCTCCCCTGTAATTACAAAACTTAGAGATAAATCCCACATTAACTCCCTCTATCTTTCTCAACATCTATCTCTCTTTCTCTCTCTCACACACTTTACTGCTCTATATGCTTTCGGTAGTGATAGAGTGCTGAAAGCATATACAGGAAAATCACTTAAAAGCCATGTCTGTTAAAGTATGATAAAGATAGCAGGAGAGAATATCATAAAAACATGACCTGATCACACCTGACATTGCATTTTTAATACATAGACAATAATATGGAGTTATGCAGCTATAACAACTTCAGGGAAGTCTTTCCACAAGATATTGGAGTGTTTCTGTGGGAATTTTTGGCCATTCATCCAGTAGAGCATCTGTGGAGTCAGGCACTGATGTCGGACAAGTAGGCTTGGTTTGCAATCTCTGTTCCAGTTCATCCCAAAAGTGTTTGGTGGGGTTGAGGTCAGAGCTCTGCCAAGTTCTTCCACACCAAACTCATCGAACCATATCTGTATAGACTTTGCTTTGTGCACTGGGGCACAGTCATGCGCACACCAATTTATCTATTCATGCAAACAACACAGCCACAAGATGAATGTTGAGACAAGTCCACTAGGTGGTAATACGCATGTGTTGAAGTTGTCCATCTGTGCTCATCTGCAGTTGAGTATACTTTGAAAGCTGTGTGGACACGGCTGTGCCTGAGATGGAGCGGAACATGGAAAAATGAGTATATACAGTTTGCACAATGCAGTCAGACAGGTAATGTTTTTTTGGCATCCGCCAAACCCAGACTCGGCCATCAGACTGCCAAACAGAGAAGCATGATTTGTCACTCCACAGAACGGGTTTCCACTGCTCCAGAGTCTAGTGTTGGCATGCTTTACACACTGCATCTGATGCTTGGCATTGTACTTGGTGATGTGATGCTTGCATGCAGCTGCTAGGCCATGGAAACCCATTCCATGAAGCCTCGGCCACACAGTTTGTGTGCTGATATTAATGCCGGTGGAAGTTTGGGACTATTCAGCCATGCAACTTTTATGCAGCATGTACCTCAGAACTTGATGACCCACTCTGTGACTTTATGTGGTCTTCTGCTTCATGGCTGAGTTGCTGCTGTTCCTAAATGCTTCCACTTTCCAATGATATCATTTACAGCTGACCATCAAATATCTAGCAGGGATGAAACTTCACAAATTGACTTATCGCAAAGGTGGTATCATATCACAGTACCACACTTGAATTCAAAACGACCCTTCCCCTTGATTTTATACACCTGTGGCAATGGGTCTGACTGGAACACTATATAGTCAATATAGAATCAATATATAAAGTCAATATATAGTTAATCATCATTAACAATAAGTGCAACGAGTGCAGTTTTACTCAAAATATAATGTAACATTAAAAATTAATGTTATAATGGACAAAATAACTAATATCCCTTAAGTAAATGTATTATTATTATTATTATTATTATTATTATTATTATTATTAGGTAAAATATTACCTAAAAAGGCTTCACCATCTATGGAGAAGAGAAAGGAGGGGATGAATACTGCACATGAAAAGAAGAACAGGTGCAAATTTCATAGAACACAAACTTCAAAATCAGAGAAACAGGAATGGTTGAAGTGTTACAGTCGTACAATGCAAGAGTGGTAGTGATGATATTCCTAAGGCTTGGAAATAGCAACAAAGTCACGCTGTTGAGAGCACAAAGAGAAACACAATTAATTTATGTAGCACGTGGGCTGGGATGGCAGTGATACATGGTTTGGTTCAGCGATTGATAAAAGAGAGGAAATTTCTTGGAAACATTCACCATAGCAGATATGGGTGCAATACATCACCTATTTACAAACAAAAATGTCTAATAAACATCCATTCCATATGATACAATGACTAAACATAGACCAACTAATGACTACTAAAAATAATTCTGAAAAATATTGTGATAAGACTTTTAATTGGTAAATACAGACAAAAACTAAAAGCAAAACAAGAGAAACAAATCGATATTGCAATTAGGTCATTTAAAGAATTCCACCCTAAAAGCACTTAAGTTACACCCTTAAACACAATACAGTGTGTTATTAACACTCATTTACAGAGTTTCAATCGTCAACATTTCAGACTCACATATTTCCAGTTGATGGTTCAACCAAAGCAGTAAACCAGCATGGGACATTCAATTTTCCTTTTCAGGACGCAGATCCAGGTGCTTAGTTCTGCCAGATTAGAAAGCAATTAAAGTGCAATTATAAGAAAGGAAAAGAGAAACAGATACAGATCACAGAAGTGCTTCAGATAATGCCTGCTGAGCAGAATTGGGATTCTAACCTGAAATAAAATAGACATCACCAGTTAAGCTCATTCATATTCTAACTCTTCTTCTTACGCCTCTAACTGAGAATCTTCTCTGCCATAAATAAATAAATAAATAAATAATCTGTTCAAAGAGTAAGAGGTATATACTGTATGTATATATATATATATATATATATATACATATATACATAAATACATAAATATATATATATATATATATATATATATATATACATACACACATTTCTTACTCTTCTAACCGAGAATCTTCTCTGCCAAAAAGAAAGAAAGAAAGAAAGAAAGAAAGAAAGAAAGAAAGAAAGAAAGAAAGAAATAGTTTAAATGGTCTAATTTCTGTTCATGTACTTAATCTCACAAATGCATAAAGTCTCCCACTTAGCATTCATGTTAAATGGTGCATGTGAAAGTATTCTGTTTGAAGTGTTTATGAAGCTTGCTGTAAAATTTATCAGGCAACGTTTTCGACAGGCAATGCTACAAACTAGGAAAACTCTACCTTTTTTTTTTCTTTTTTCTCTCGATAGGCATCAAAGGCCGTGCTTTTCCTATCAGATCTTTAATATCCCTCAAATTTACGGCATGTCAATGATGCAGAGTCCTAATGCACTCTGCGACTGACAAATTTAATGTGTGTCAGACTGGCTTCATGAAGCATCTTTTTCATTTGGACTAGTTCAATCCAATATACCAGCAAGACTTTTAAATGGTCACTGGTGGTATTTGTTTATAAAATCCCTGGTGTGCAGTCATTACTTAGAGCTACACACACACACCCCATCACCACCGAAACATTTAAGAGAGAGAAAAATCACTTTTCATTTATAAAACCAATAAACAACCCACTGACTTCCCCACCGGCAGTTTCCATTTGATTTGACAAACAAACAAATAAATAAATAGGAATAAAATATGACTGAATAAATAAACAGAAGGAGGAGTAGATGAGGAGGTGTAGGACGAGGAGGTTGGAGAGCTGCATGGGGAAAGAGGAGGGGTGCTCAGGGAACGTCTTTGTTGTGATTCGTATCCCAGATGGATGGCTCTTACAGAGCCGCGTATTTATTTTTCAGGGGAGCTACGTGGGAAGATTTGTTATTCCCTGGCGTTCCCTAGTTTTTCACATTGCTCTACATCCCGGGCTCCATATTTCATCTGTACACCCCCAATTCCCAAACAGATTTATTTACAAGCTATATTCAACCCCCCCTTGTTTGCGGTTTCTTTTTTTGTTATCATCTCTCTCTCAATCAGACGCAGGTTTCTTCTTCTATATGCTCTCCATATTTGTACCTGTTCGACAGGAGAATTTCTGTTTGTGTGGTGGTGAATTGATATGAACATGTATGGTATAATTCTGTCATTTGTGGTTAGTAAATGAGATCACTTACTGTGATTCACAGGTCCTGCATGCACAGAAGGGTCATTTATGTGAAAAAAAACATTATACCCTCTCAGTAAAAAGGGTACAAACTGGGCTGGTACACGTTTGTGCTTTTTTGACACCTAAAGAGTGCATGTTAATACATTAAAGGTGCGTATTAGTAAAGGTACTGCCCCAGTGACAGATTTTGCACCATTTTTCATGATTTTCATTATTTCATTTGATTATTTTGATAGCTTGCTATTTTTATATTCTCACACAAACTGAAATGTCTGCTAACTTTCAAAATTATTTTGCTCGAATTCATTTGTTTATTGTGTGAAAGATTTAATGGATGGTATAATGGAGTTGTCGGTTAGTATAATTTTCATTAAGGTGTATGATCGTGCAGAAATTTGCAGAAATTGGAAAGGACTAGAAGATAATTGAGCTTGACTCAGGTGATGTCTTTTTTTATATTTATACATTAAAAGTACGTATTAGTATCTAAATGGTACATATTATTAAAGGTACTGCCCCAATGACAGATTTTGTACCCTTTTTCATGATTTTCATTATTTCATTTGTTTGTTTAGCCAGTTTGCTATCGTTTTATTCACACACTAACTGAAATGTCTGCTAACTTTCAAAATTGGTATAATGTAGTTGTTGGTTATCATAATTTTCAGTTTGAAGTTTTATGATCCTGCAGAAATTGGAAAGGACTAGAATATGAATGTGCTTGACTGAGCTGATGTTGTTTTTTATATTTATACATTAAAGTTACATATTAGTATCTAAATTGTCTATTTTGGCACCTTTTGAAAAGTGAGAGTGTATAGTAAACTGTTGTCACAGTAAATGAAGCATGCTTATATGTTTTATACATCTGGAAAAAAAAAATATATATATATTGTGTATGCGTGTGGGAAAAGCACATGTGTATCTATAACTAATGCTTTTGCATTATACAGAAAAGTCAAACTATAGCCAGTGCTATAGGCCATTGCCTGACTGCCTCTTACTAACATCATACCAACATTAATCAGACATGATGGAAGATGAGAGCTTGCATGCATTGTTCATTTGTGTGTGTGTGTGTGTGTGTGTGTGTGTGTGTGTGTGTGTGTGTGTGTGTGTGCGTGCGCGCATGTCCTCACTCTATCTCCATCCCCCTTCTCAAAACAATTACATCTTCTATCACTTTGGCACAGATGCATGGTATTCAACAACAAAAAAATCTCATAAAAGTATATGAGAGAGGATGTATTCTCTTGCATTTAAAATATGAGGAGAGGTTTGTCCATTAATGCTGAAGAAACCATAACTTTTTAACTGCACCTACTAACTTTTCCGTAGTGGAGGAAGAGTGAAATATATTGGTGCGATGGAACAGTCCATCAGGAGCAAACCATTTGAATGTGTGGGGTGGGGGCAATGGAATGCATTCAGTCTCCAATATATCAAGGCTAAATGGCCTTGTCTTTGAGTAAAGGGTGAGAAAATCTCTTTCTCTCTTCTCCTCTCTCTCTCTCTGCAGTTATCTGAGAAGAGATAATCTTGTAGTTCAAAGGGTTTCCCACTAAATCACAAGATTATCACAGCAAGTAGGTTTAAACTAACAAATAAAATCATAAGAAAGAAAAAAAAAATATCGTGCAAATGAAAAACAGCAACTATGCCAACACATGGGACTACGCACAAATAGTTGTTTATTCATCTATTTAGATTAATTTGATATTAATTTTCTCTGAATCTGATGGTACACTCATAAAATAAAGTTTCTTTATTGGCATCTATGGTTCCATGAATTAACATTCATGGAAACTTTCCATTCCAAGAAAAGGTTCTTTATAGTGGAAAAGGGTTCTTTAGATTATTAAAATGTTCTTCATATTAAAGGGGAAATGATCACTGAAAGACTCTTTGGGGAACCAAAATGGTTCTTCCATGGCATTGCTGTGGGTACCTTTAATTTTCAAGAGTGTAGTTGAGATAACATCAAAGTCTGATAAATTTCAGTCATAACCCAATTTTGAGAAAACATGATGTTGCCATTTTTTTTGCAAGGTAGCATAAACGAACAAATAAATATACTGGGATAAATAAATAAATAAATAAATAAATAAATGACTGAATAAATGAATGAATGAATGAATGAATGAATGAATGAGTGAATGAATAAATAAGAAACGAACAAAACATGAATGGCTGAGCAAACAAAAATACTTATACAAATGAACAACATAAACAAACAAACAATAAATAAATAAATAAGAAACGAACAAAACATGAATGACTGAGCAAACAAAAATACTTCTACAAATGAACAACATAAAAAACAAACAAACAAACAAACACATAAATAAATAAATAAATAAATAAATAAATAAATAACGGTTCCGTAATACACTGTCTTGCCTAATAATTCAATAAAATCTAAATTCCTCCTTGCCCCTGTCCACTCTTTTTAAACATTAAACTACTAAAATCCCCGTCCATGCTCTCCTAGCTCTGTTTACACCCCCCAGCCCGTCTGTGCCCACCCTCCTCTTCCTCTCGGGCTCAGGGTCATTCATCACGGGGCAGGAGTGGAGCCCGGGGCCTGCGGGCTGCTGTCAGGTGCTCACATCGGTCCTTTGTGCCGGCCCGCAAACAAGTGTCGGATCAGCAAAAGTCTATTAAAGGCTGGTGGGCTTTTCACAAGCAATTGGCAGCGGGTCACTGACTTCACTGCTCCGACTCTCTGGACCCTCTTTGTGTCGCCGGCGTGCCGTGACAGATCCCGGCAAGATTAATGATTTTTAGCGAGCATTTATTTTTTATTTTCACCACCTCTCCTCCTCTTCAGCTCATCCGCTCTCGGTCTCCCGACTCAGAATTATTCACGTTACTGGAGAGTTTGCGCTTTCCGCTCATTTCCCATCGCCTTTCCTGGCAGCCTGCATCAAACTCTGTCAGAACTTTCTGTCAAACTCTAACAGTATTCGGTGAATTAGGGTAATCATAGCAAATCTGGGTTACCATATTACAAAAATCGCTTTGGTTTTTTTTTTTTTTTTTGGAAGTGAAGTTATCGGAAGACACAGAAAATTCTATAAAGTCGAAGGACTGCCCTGATTCACACACTATCAGCGCGCTTTTAAAGCCTCAAATCAGCTCTCGAGCCTCGCTTTTCTCTTTATAATAGGCTACTGATTTATTTCCAGTGTTTAACATAAAGTGCTTTCTGATTACGCAGACAATATTCTATATGTGATAGCAACTAATGTATCCACATTTCACTGAATTTTGGATTAGGCGCAAAATATAAAGTAGCTACATAATTCATAAAATATAATTTTGCAATACATTTAACTTGTGCTCTACGCTTTTTAACCATATACTGTTGCCACATCAGAGACAGCACATAAAACTTATGTTTAATCAGTTTCAGTCAAAACATGCGTATTTGGGGCTATATTTGCTAAATGTCACGAATAATGCAAATATCTTAAATTGATCATATAAAGAATATACACTTTATATTTTACCGCTTTGAAATATGTTGTAAAATATGTGGCTTATTCATAATCACGATGAGTGGAAATAAAAGTGCGCCTGATTATACGAATAATAAAGCCCATATAATGACCGCTTAATTTGGCACAAAGTCAAGCTGGAAAAAACAACGATCTGAAATTGTGTTTTTACAATCATTTGTAATTTCTAATACCCTTGTATTTTAGGTCTCTTTTGCGTGCATTCATATAGTAAATTATGGATATTAATAATAAAGACAGTATATAACGATGATTGATGATAATAGGGTGGTGATTATCATGTAGGTCAGACAGAATCCTTAAAGCAGAGATAAACCATAATTCCATGTCTAATAGCTATCCTTAACTTTTCCCTTTATCAGTCACTATAGCATAATTCAAAGCCTTCTTTGATTGACAGAGCCGTATTTCATGAATGCGCTTTCTTTATTAACAAATGAAAAAGTCTATGATTATGTTAAAGGACGTGCATTTTTTTTTTTTAAAAAATACCCTGCAAAGTACTAGCATTTATCTCTTTTACATGGCGCAATATCATAACAAAGTGTCTGATGCTGTAATAAACTGTCGGAAAATAAATTGATTGCAGAAACAGCAATGCATGGAGTTTTCAAATAAAATCCCATTTGTCTTAAAATGCAATCACATATAAGTCATTACTCTGTGGGTCAATAGTGAATTTATCTCAAACAGTGGAAGTGTAATGTCACTTTTCGAAAAAAAACAAAAACAAAACAAAACAAAAAAAAAAAACAAAAACAAAACAAATGTGACACTTTTTTATTTTCACGGAACCTGAAATGTACATTTATTTATTTATTTATTTATTTATTTACCAATCGTTCACTCAATCAAACTGTTTGTTTGTTCTTTGCTTGTTTGTATTAAAATAAATTGCTAGGCTTGATTTACTCTCTGCCCAGGTGTGTCTGCAGGTTTTGTCCACTAGGGGCATCATCCTCTCGTAAATCTTTCGGCTGCAGGTTAAGTTACTGACTTTGTGAAAGTGGATCTCTCTGATTTCATCCAGCGTAGCTGCGCCACACATTTTATATCAAATCAGCTGAACTCGGATTCGTCTGTCTCTTCTTTTCTCGGTAGCATGTATCACAGCAATGTAAGTCTAAATATTTGTCTTGATTCCTGTCTCGTTATTACATAAACTGCTGTTTTGCTAGTCTGTTCATTTTCGTTCATGTTTGAATGCATTGCTGTTTCTATCTTAGGAGACGTCTAAGGATACTAAGCCTACTTTTAAAGACATTTTACACGCATTTATACGTTGATAAAGTTTTATAGTGTAAACACTTTGGCTTAAAAACTAAACATGTTTTGAATCTCACGAGCAGGCTATTTTTTTAAACGCCTACCATTAATAATTCAATACATAGGCTAATTATTATTATTATTATTTTTTTTAAGATAACACTTTTTCATCCGTAAATAAAATGTGTACATTTTGCTTTTAGTTTTCTTTTCCTTTTAAATATGAAATTTCATGACATAACTACGAATCTTCCAGAGAAGTTGTTCTGTCACGTCTTGATATTAGTAACGCTAAAGCGGTTCAGGTTTTTATAGTTGTGTCTGTTACATATTGATAGCCACCTCTCCTAATAGATGATGTGTTCTGTTTTCCACTGTACTCTTCTAGAAAGCAGAGCACAAGCCTTTCGCAACCGCCCATTACCTGTGTGTGTCCCAAGAGGAGGATGCAGAGGAAACAAGAGAAGAGAGAATACTTTTTGTCTGTCTGTCTCTCTCACCCTCTTTCCCACTCTCTCTCTCTCACACACACCCACACACACCCACACACACACACACACACACACACACGCACTGATCTGATGAAATCATTCAATATTAAATGTGCATGTTTCCCCCGAAAGTCTTCTGCAATGTTGTGAACTAAAAACAACACAAACGCACTAGACTAGGCTTGTCATCACATTTGCAAAAATGCAGTCATGAGTTACAATAAAAGTCATGAATATTTCATACTTATCTTAAGGTCCTGAACGTCCTATGTCCTTATGAGCAGTAAAAAAGGGTAGTCAAAAACAGCATCCTTTCCAAGCCCAGTAGGTTTCTGAGGCCTGGGACATTCACCGGCATGCGGTCCACAACGTCTCTCTTTGACAACTGCTCTATGAAACATCTCTGAGCTGATTTTATTTCTCTTATTCATTCCTAAAAATCGTAGGATGGGAATCTCATTAGGCCAAATAAGCGTGCATCAACACTTTTTCCGCTGTCCATAAGCAAGAGGATCACTTAATAGATCATTAACCACCAATATGCTGCTGACATGAGAGTTTTTCAGCATCTCGTCTCCATTTTAGAGAGAGAGAAACCAGTAGCGGCCAGTCTGACAGAATCAGAGCGCATGACTGTACGGGCCCGGTGCCGCGTGATGGGTCCCGGTACCGGCAGACTGAACAGGTTTCCTCGACTGATTTTGGAGTGACGCGGTGTGATATCTGGCTTTTGGGGCTTTGCATTAGTGAACATCGATAAAGAATTAACAGTTGGCAGTGTAGTTGACGTGGAGATGCGATGCAGTGACATTTTTGACATGGGTGAGTAAAATTAGCGATGACCGACCAAAGGAAAAAAATATTTTACATGCTAGTGGATAAAGAATTTAAATACAATTTAAATAGTTGAAATGTAAAGAAATGTAAATATGAAATAAGTCTACGAAATTGGAATAAAAATAATTGGTCTTTACTAAGGTTAGTTACATTGGCATTGTACTTACAGAAATAGCCTACATTTAAGCAGTTTTAATAAATACTTAATGTGTTTGAATATATGACTTGTACCTAAAAAGCATAATCAATTGTCTTAAACACAACTCTGGAACCATCCCTGTTATGAAAGATTTATGATGGAGACACTCGTACATGCACAATGCGTCTTTTACTCGAAGACAACAGTTTTAGGTCTCAACTTTCAAGTTCACAGATATGCAGAATATTTATTCTCATTAATCCTTACAATTTATTTACAGATAAACTCGCTTATCTTATAGTCTTATTGTAAGACTATGAGCAGCGCGCGGCAGGTGAGCGCGCACTGGTTAGATGCGCCACATGAGGGCAGCGTTGGGTGACTTTTCATCAATCTAGCATCACCCGCAGCGCAGTGCCAGCCTTTCACCTCAGTTTATCGTGTTAAAGATTCAAGAGTCAATAAATATCGCAATAACACATACACCTGATGGGTCCCGGGCGTCCTCATTCACGCAAACCTCCACCATCCTCATTAACATAATCTACAACGACAACTTTGAATATCTCTATGATGTTTTGTAATATATATTGCCTACCTATATCAATAAATAGCCTATGCTACAAAACAGTTTTGTTCTTGTAAATAACATTTACATGTGCATGTTCGTTTAGTTGAGTAATTCTGACACAGTAGGTAAAAGCGATGCTATTATCACGATTTATCAACAATTGTGTTGAACTATTGCGCAAACGTTGGTTGATGTAACAGCCTGCTGTTGCATGTTACAAACTGTTGTCTATTCAAAATAAAACACTTTCACAAACCATCTCAAAGGTTTGTTTTCATTTTAAACGCGCAATGAAACTAATTTAGAGCCTATATGTAGATTTAACTTCAAATAAAGAGAAAATATCTAGATATAAGAGCATAAATGGATTAAAACTTTTCATAAGAACGTGACGTTTTGAAAATATGCCCAGTTACAGTATGTTTGACTTTGCATGTAGTACAGAACACACGGCTTCTCGTTAGGCGCGCATATCCAATCAGTCAATACATGAAATACCACTCTCCCTTTCTTCATCCCGTCAGCTGACAACACACAAACAGCGACCATTCTGCTAATTCTCCAGATCTGACTGGTCGCCAGCCTCCTCTGACGTCACGCACGCGTGGACTATAACAGCGCAGAGGGCTCTGGCGTCCTGCTACAGTCTGAATACTCAGGAGTGAGTGCGAGCTAAACTCTCTGCGGTGCAGAGCTGGAAAAACACAGCACCCATACACCTCAACGCTGCTTCACTGGCTTAAGGACATATACTGGAGTATCCGGGATCGGGACGGGATCCCTTGTCCGGTACTCATTTTCGTCTTTTATTTATGTTTTGAGTTCAAGTGTGGCGACGGGACGCGGCGCGCTTGAGAGACTTGACTTTCTCTGGTCCTGTCCAAAGACTGCAGCTGTCGAGCTCTGCGCGTCCATATGAGGCAAATGTCTTTTGCGGTGCATTAGTCCAGAAAGTTTTTATTTTATTTTATTGTATTGCTTTCTGCTGTTTGAACGTTTCGAGTGACTCTGCATGCTCCAGCGCTCGAACGCATCGCGTTCGGAGACCCATCCAGAAAATTGCATGCGCAAAGAGGGGGAAGAAAAGCAAAAGTCGGGTTTTGCGACGCTGGTAAACACTTTACTCAAGAACAGGAACACAATGAGCGCCGATCTCGCCATGGGGCCCGAGCTGCCCACCAGCCCGCTGGCGTTGGAATATGTCAATGACTTTGATTTGATGAAATTCGAGGTGAAGAAAGAGGCCATGGCGGGGCACGACCGCTCCAACATACGGCAGTGCAATCGCCTCCAGCCGCAGGGCTCCGTGTCCTCCACTCCGATCAGCACTCCGTGCAGCTCCGTGCCGTCCTCCCCGAGCTTCAGCCCCACGGAGCAGAAGAACCATCTTGAGGAGCTCTACTGGCTGCCCAGCGGCGCCTACCCGCAGCAGATCGACCCGCAGACGCTAAGCCTGACGCCCGAAGACGCGGTGGAGGCTCTGATTGGCACCACGGCCCACGGGCACCCTCCGCCTCCGCATGTGCAGCAGCAGTTGCAAGCAGGAGGCTTCGAGGGATACAGGGGAGCGCATCACCACCACGGCCATGTGCAGCAGCAGCAGCAGCAGCAGCAGCACCATCACCACCACCAACAATACGGCGCGATTCCCCATCACCCCGACGACCTGCCGGGTCACCCCGGCCACCACCACCATCACCACCACCACCACCACAGCCAAGACCCCGACAGCCCGTCTCCTACCTCGCCCGGGCCCCACCAGCAGCTCCACCACCGTCACCACCACCATCACCACCCGCACGCCCAGCAGGGTCACCACGGCATGGGGGCCGGCCTGAACGTGGAGGACCGCTTCTCCGACGATCAGCTGGTGTCCATGTCCGTTCGGGAGCTCAATCGACACCTGCGGGGCTTCACCAAGGACGAGGTGATCCGCCTGAAGCAGAAACGCCGGACCCTGAAGAATCGGGGCTACGCGCAGTCGTGCCGCTTTAAGCGCGTCCAGCAGAAGCACGTGCTGGAGAACGAGAAGACGCAGCTCATCAACCAAGTGGAGCAGCTCAAGCAAGAGATCAACCGGCTGGCCCGAGAAAGAGACGCCTACAAACTCAAGTGCGAGAAACTGACCGGAGCGAACGGGTTCCGCGAGGCAGGATCCACCAGCGACAACCCGTCCTCTCCAGAGTTCTTCATGTGAGTGTGTGTGTGTGTGTGTGTGTGTGTGTGTGTGTGTGTGTTTCCTATGCCTGAGAGACATCGCGCTCATTCAGATAACAGCAGATACAGTACTCGTATTAGAAGAATAATCCACAAGAAATAATAATCTCATATGTAATCATCATCGCCACCGACCTTGGCAACTAAAATGCGAAGAACACGTTAGAATATTTTCTGGGAAATGTAGATTAGTTGCTTGTAGTACTTTTACCCCTTTCGTAGAGATCTCACAAGAAAAAGAAAAGCGAAGAACTGGCTTTTGTAACTTCAGATAAAACATTCTTTCCATCGTCTGGTTTGCTCTCGGTTGTTCAGGAAAAGGAAAAGAAAAAAATGTTTGTGCTGAGCGGGGAGAGAAACTTTGGACTTTTTTTCCACTTGGCCAGAAAAGTTGAGAGCACCACAATATGCAAAACCTCCCTTACTTCTCCTGTATAACCCGCCTGAGTGAGGCGACAGGGGGAACTTTATGCAACATCTCATTGGTTTATTGCCTGCTTGGTTATATATAGCTATATATTAAAAAGAAAATGAAAAAAAAAAAAAAACGACAAAAACAAACACATAAATCTGCATTAAGATATTAATCCTGCATGCTGGACATGTATGGTAATAATTTCTATTTTATACACTCTCTTCTTTCTTTCTTTCTTTCTCTCTTTCTTTCTTTCTTTCTTTCTTTCTTTCTGTTCATTATGTATCATAAAGAGCATGTTTTTGATCTTTAGCTCTTTTTTGGGGATATGAGACTGGCTCTCCGGTCGCTCATTATATGGGTTTATTTGGACATGTAAATATATGCAACAGCAAACCTACAAACCGACATCGAAGAGCTGATTGTTTTCCAACTTCTCTGATTTGTTTCATGTTTTGGGAATGGATTTCCAGTATCGGGCATTTTGCAGTTGCATTTAAAGCAATCAAACTTTGTAAAAGAAGCGCACTTTTTTTGGGGGAATGATTTTGGTATTGGCAGTTTTCATTTCGACTTTTTGATTGTTTCTTTGTTATAGCAGAAACCGCCTTTAAGGAAGACATACCGCACACGCACATCAGTCATAGGTGAATTAAAGCACGCCTTTCATTTGAACTGGTGCTCATAGTCTCACGTCTAGATGTAGCAAGACACAAGAGCGTGTTTGTGTGTGTGTGCTTTTTTTTAATTTTTCTTTTTTCTTCATGCAGGCTGTTGCATAATCTATTGCTATTCTATAATATAAGCAATACTTGTAGGTCGTATCTTTTTTGATGGGTAGGATTTCAACGAACGGGCATACTTTCATCGACATTTTTTTTTTTTTTTTTTTTGAGCTATATGAGCTGCCACTTTTATAAACCAACACAAAATGTAGTTATTATAATCCAGCTCGAGGGTGTAGGCTTCCTAAATCAGGGGTTTGTGTATTATTGCCTAACATGAAAACTACGCATGTATTTCAATTGAGAGTTTCAATGATCAATGTTAAATGTTTTCCTTTATTTTTTTTTTCTGCCGGTCAGTAAAAAATAAGGGATTCAGGTTCTGCATAATCTCAAAATGAAAATTATATGTCTCATGTTATTGTTCTGTTTTTTGTTTGTTTTATTATTATGTCGAGATTCTGGTTCTGCTGGCCAGATGCATAGTTTTTATTTTAATGATTAAATTAACAAACTG
Source organism: Spinibarbus caldwelli (assembly GCA_039654775.1). Lineage (NCBI taxonomy): Eukaryota > Metazoa > Chordata > Actinopteri > Cypriniformes > Cyprinidae > Spinibarbus > Spinibarbus caldwelli. Next base: position 26,130,575 of record CM077261.1, on the reverse strand, counting down.
TCAGATCATATTGAATAAGCATGGTGCTTGCATCTAAGAAATATTGTTAAAAAGTCATGCATTTAACAATCTTTTTGGTTTATTACTGATTCAACTGTGTTGAAATCAAATGTAAACTGCAGCAGCGGGTTGTTGTTTTGTTTGTTAATTTCATGTATTATGAGGGGATCAATTTTCAAATCTGTTTATATAAATAGAAAAAAGAATAGAGTTCAATTCGGACTGTTCCATTCAGGCTGGTTTCTGTTTCGTTTTTGCTGTTTTTGGAAGAAATGGTTTCCTATTTTGCTTATTAAAGTCAGTGAAATGGCATTGATTTCGCAGCCACTCATTTTATGCGTCAATTCCTGTGTCTGTCAAAGTTACGCAACATTTCGGTTTAACTGTATGCCGCATTGTTATCACGCATCACTGCAATCCAGTAATCAATTAGTCAGCAATCAACTTTTATTGAAAAATTGGCAGAGGAACGATATTTCCGTGGGGTTGTTTGAGCGGGTGGTGTCCTGCAGACAGTCTCTCGCTGAACTTTGAGCTCAAACGACCCAGATGCAGAAATCCGCTCTTATACTGTTAATGACGGGACTCGGTATTTGAGGGTTAAACTTAACGTTTTATTTAAATAGAATTACATATACATCATTCATTGGTAAGAAAAAAAAAAAAATCCAAGACACGTCTTCTTTTTCAGAAGTTGAAATACTTTTCATTAGTTTATAGCGCGTTATTTAAATAGGCTATGCAATATATTAAGGACGTTTTAGGCTATTTTACATAAATTGAAAGAAAAAAGAGAAAAAATAAAGCTAAACGCTGAAGCTGTGCGAAGTCTCCATCTCTCTTGGTTTGTGTTTAGGCCTTCAGTTGTGTTGCGACCTGCAGGATTTGCAGCGCCTGCAGAAATCCGGCGCGCACGTGTGCTCGGTGAAATGAGATCTTTGACCTTGCGCTCAAAGCCCAGACTGTGGGAACAGGACAATTAACCCTTCCGACACCCAGTACAACAAACATTTTCATATTTCAAACTTATTTAACGACTAGTCTGGGTATTTTGGTAATATTTATACATAAAAAAAAAAAATAATAATAATAATTAGGCGCATGCTGTTTTAGGCCAGTGTGCACTGAAAAAAATGACTCATTGATTTTACAAAAATTTTTTAAGGTAAGTGGTTGCAATCAATTTATTTTAGCTACATTTAAATAAACAAATTTAGTTGAAAGTTAGTCAACTAAATTTGTTTATTTAAATGTAGCTAAAATAAATTGATTGCAACCACTTACCTTAAAAAAAAAAAAAATTAAAATCAATGAGTCATTTTTTTCAGTGTGATAGCACGCGAAAAATTCTAAACAATACACAGGTAAACAGTAAATTAGGTAAACAGCACTACAAACTATAGGTACTAAATTAGTGGAAATTATAGGCTCTATAGTTAATATTTATTAGTGAGAGATTATATTAATCAATTTCTTTATGGACACATACCTCAAAGTCCTAACTGGGAAAAAGCTATTTAACATTTCCATCCTTTCGCCTGTAAAAATAGATAGCCTTCAATATTGTCTCTTGTCTTGTATGTCAGTGCAGTTTTATTGTCTTAGCTTGTTGCACAACTGCTATTAAAATATGACGATATTGTAATTTTAGGTTGGAGGACAGAATTCACACAACTTATTCTAATGTAAAGTTTTTAAACTGGGTATTTACAAAACCAGTGAAGGAATTTGTGTAATTGGACTTTTGTCCCAAATTGGACTTGTGACATACAGTATAGCCCAGATATTCAAATATATTGTTATTATTACCATGTGGACATTGGAATTGGGGTTCAAAATAATAATTAAAAATACATATATAATAAAAAAAGTAATATTTCTTTAATTAAAAACAAAATCTCAAAACTTACAGAAAGTAGACATCCAGTTAGGCATTGATTTCTAACTAACATCATTCCGTGTTAAAGGGGATTCAGAAATGGATGAACAGATGTGTTTCGCTGTGAGTGCGACTATCGCACAGCTATGGTCTTTACAGTAAGTGAAGCCTGTTTTGAGAGCTTTGCCGCTCTTCTCCAGAGCATGAGAGAAGGACAAGGGAGAGTGTTGTTAGGATTTCCTGATGGTTTTCAGTTTCTGGTGTCAGAACATTATCTGCCATGTGTCTGCACAATCTCAAGGGCAGGGCGAAAGTAACGAGGCCTGAGCCAGACGCCTCCCTGAGCCAAGAGCACAGCTCCCACAACAACCTATATGAAAGACCACATTATTGCTCAATAACCCACTCACAATAATAATAATAATAATAATAATAATAATAATAAAAGCATTTCTGGCTGTATTCACAGAAGACATGCAGTGCAAAATATTTATTTCAAATTTCTTTACTTTTATTTTATTGTGCTCATGCATTAATAGTTGTAAGGATGTAAGAAGTGAACCCTGTTATGGGAATATCAATTAAAATGTGCTGCAATTAGATTTCATCGTTGTAAATATCGACAGAGATAATTGTGCAGTAAAAAAGGAACATGCATAGAACAGGATTTTACATTCTGTTTAGTATTAAATGTTCAATTATTATGAAATTTTAGTGTCAAAAGGAAAAATCAATTACACTCACTGTTGCTTTTGTTCAATAAGCTCACAAATTGTTATGGATTCTAATCGTTAGCATCTTCTGTACGCTGTAGAGTGGGATGCTGTTTCTTGATTTTTTTTTTTAATTATATATTCCTCTGTTTCTTTGCGCAAAGATACTGTATGCAAAGAAAAGAGGTTGAGAAAGGACAATGAAGGAAGAAAAAAGAGTAAAAGTCAGGAGAAGGGTATAAGAATGATAGAAGGTGAAACGCATTAATGTATTGACCCCATTTCACTTGAAAGCCTTGAGACCTGAGTGTTATTGGCATGACTTTCAAGTACTTATGTAGAACAAGTGTACACATGTAACTACACAAAATTCTGTAACCGAAGACTGACAGAAACACAGAATATTAATGTACCGACGGCATGCATATCAACAATCATGCAATCAGAACACATATGGGCAACAAGGATGTACGCAGATTTACACAACATTACAAATGAAGAGAGAACCATGCATTCCACCACCCCAACTCATAACAGCATACAATTTCTGTCATAATGTAACTACAGAGAAAACCTCACAAATCCATACAGGAAAACCTCACCTCAGACTATCAGTTTATGCTGCTACCAGAAGAGATTTCACTAATCGTCCTCTTGCCAAGGAGAAGCTCAAGCTTAACACTGAACCATCAACACTCTCCACTTATGCTCTGTCTTATATTTCAAATATGTATATATCAGTTTCCCTTCACAGGGCTATTATATGTCGCTCAGAAAGTCATATCAACTCCTGACACTATGGGTCAGACTTCAAAGTTACAAACTGAAATTTAGATTTGATACTATAATAGTTATGGACACTTTGCATTTTTTTTTTTCCTCAGAAAAAGTTCCATCTGGTAGGTTTTTGAAGACATCATAGGCCTAATTTCTAAAAACCACTGACGGTTGACTATGTAAATGTTATAACAATGTTATAACATTTATTACAATGTATTATATAATAAAACATTATGATGTGTTGAAAAAAAAAAGCTTATTCCAAATAAAACATTTAAGTTAAGGTAATCACATGCTGTTTACATGGGGATGTCTTATTCAGATTGTCTTAGTTTGGATAAGCACGTGCATATGCAAAATTAGTAAATGAATGGCTGTTCTGGTTTCGGTTCAATGTAATTCTAATCTGAATTTCAGGAAGCAGAATTCAAAGTGAATTAACATAACCGCTGTAAACATTTAATTCACAAAACAACTTGAACAACAGTATTCAACTGTACAGTTTCTAGTTTCTTGGTATTTTACTGTTGTTTATATTTCTTGGTATTTCCCCACTTGTTAAATTCTATTTATATTTTCATTCGTCATCTGCACTAACTACAATATTTACCTTGGTAGCAAGCATCCGGTAAACTCCCACTCACAGACTTTGCAGCACATTTAAAAAGAGGCATTTATATTATACATAAACCAATAACTATTGGCATATTTCAAGCTGTTTGCTAATTGCACTCTCATGTTTACATCTGGACAACAAAAAGAACTAATCAATTGCAATATGAACATTGTGTTTTCACATTCAGTCTATACAGACAACCATCAAAGTTTAGAAAGTGACGTGTGCATACATTCATACTTCCAGTATGTAAAGCCATGACTCCAGCAGTTTTCCAGGGAAGTTACTTTTACAGGAAGACCAGACATTCATCACAGGAAAACACATTTTCCTCACTCAACCATTCTGGGAGAAAGTTCCTCTCTGGCATAAGCAAGAGTGATGCCAAGCCTGGGCATCCAGGTCCAGTTTATTTTTTATTTTTTTCCCCTTCACCTTGTCTTAACCATTAGGTTTTCATACTTGGCCGCCATTTTTTGTGACCAGGAAATACCATTTGGAGCTTTAATTCTGGCCTTCAGATATAATCTCACTAGTTTTGACTACTGGCATACAATTCATATTGCAGTTATTCTGTATGTCATTTAAATTATAGCACAGTGATGTGTTCTGCAGACAACTCTGAAGAAATTAGAGGAAACTGTGTGTTGACTTTGGTCAGAATTCTCCTCTTTATTTTCCAGAAGTAATAAGTACCAATTATTTCAGAGATATACTGTAACCCAAAATAGAGTGAATATACAGCTGTGCTAGATGAGTTTATTGACAAACTTTAAAACAAGAGCCCAGGCCACTTGCGGTTTTTGCAAAAGTCTTTGAACCATGCATCCAAACTGTGACAATTCAAACAAACTCATTTATATTGGGAGCTAGAGATTAAGTTTAATGAGACCTTCTCAGATTTAGCTACTGTAAAACTGAAAATCTAATTTAGTACAAAATGATTGATTTAAATGTTGAACTACTTTAAATTTATTGTTTTGAATGTATGTTCCAGTAATATTTGAAGGACAGTGATAAAACTGATAGACTTCATAACACTTGGAGTAATAGTTTTACTTTAGATTTGACTGATTTATTAACTGATCCACTCATTCATTCATTCATTCATTCATTCATTCTGAAGCAAATCTTTTTGCTAGTTATTTTTTGGGATGCAGTGTGTAATGCTTTATGCACTTCTTGCTGATGAAGGTTTCACCCTTTCTGTCTCATTTCACACTAGTTTGTTGCATGTGTTTGTGTTTGAGGTTTTGTTTTACAGAGAAACATGCTCATCGCCATCAACATCTGCAAGTGTTTTGGAGGTGCAAATCTTCAAGACCAATTAAAGAAAAAGAAAGCAAGAGCTGCAGTAACACAGAGCCATACACACACTGATCTACAGGAGCAAACCTCAACAAGTTATCTACTATAAAGTTTTCCATTTGATCTTAAATTTCTACATCTAAATGTATATGTAATATATATATATATATATATATATATATATATATATATATATATATATATATATATATATATATATATATATATATATGTATATATATATATATATATATATATATATATGTGTGTGTGTGTGTGTGTGTGTGTGTGTGTGTGTGTGTGTGTGTGTGTAATAGATTTTACAACTATACATTCTGATCAGATGAGCCAAAGAAGTTAATATTACGTAACTTACAGTTTAGACATATAATTTCCAGAAATTTGTCTATTTTTGTCCCATCAATACAAATAATTCTAAATGAAGTCAAAAATGATTCATTCTCTGAACAACACAATCTATTGGTAGTGTTTTGTTCTTGAATAAATATGTGATTTGAAAAAATTAGTTGAGTAAATGATTCAATGATTCATTAACTTACCTACAGGTGTAACAATGTTACCTGCAGAAAGATCACTGACAAAACTATTACTATTTAGATAAAAGTGTATTTACAGGATGACGATTCATCAGCTAAAGTGTTATTAGGAAAATAAATAGAAACATTGGCTAATAGTTGTCATAGCACAAAATGTAAAATTAATCAAAGAGGCTATTCTGCTTGACACAAGAAGCCGCTGGCCACACTTTTACAGAATTTTTACAGAATGTTTTTGGTATTATTCTTATATGGTTAAAGTCAGTGCTGGGTAGTAACTGATTACATGTAATCTGGATTACATAATCAGAATAAAAAAAAATAAATAATAATAACAACAACAACAACAACAACAACAACAACAATAATAATACGTATCCTTAAATAAAGTATATTCTGGAAGTCTGGACAAAAATATTTCAAACTTGTAAGGCTTTGGGCATGTAATGTCATTGTTGTTTTCATTTTTATTAATGTTTGTTCATTTAATGCAGGGATTCCTAAACATTTAAATGCAGAGTTAAGCCAAACCCTTAAAATAAATATTTACTTGAAATATCACTGAGGAAGTTAATATTTCAATAATTTAACAATACTGTTTACAGTTCTGTGATATCTGTTAATGGTCACATAGAAATGCAGGTAGACAAAAAATTAAAATAAATAAATAAATAAAAAATAAATAAATAAATAAATAAATAAATAAATAAATAAAAGCCTTATATTTTTTAGTTTTCAAGTGTTTTAATTATTTTTATTTTACTTTTTTAAAGATTTAATTAATTAGCTTTTTATAAACTCACTATTCACTATTTATCAACTCACTAATGTAATGCTTAATGTATTTTATGATGTTGATAGAAAAAAAATGAATATATTTTCTTTCTCTTTCCTTTTTTATATCTGTATCATACTTTTAATGGTAAGTTTAAAACAAGTTTGAGTTTTAAAAAGTAATCTAAAAGTAATCTAAAAAATTACCTAAAATGAGTAACCTAGATTATGTTACTTACTTCAGGTTTCATCATGTAATCTGTAATCAGTAACAGACTACAGTTTGTAAGTAGCTCTGGTTAAAGTTCTTCTGAATAAACTGATGGTCATGTCAACCTGTTTTACCCTAGTGTTTGCTTGTTAGTTTGGCTAATTTGAGCTGAAGCTTACCAACACTTATAACAGAGCAGAGCACTCTCATGATCATAAATGTCTGTGTAAACAATAATCTGAGTCATGTACTGAGCTCAGCCTTAATATGCTGGCTACCTCATGTGTTCAGTAGCCAGGGCAAGCAGGATTGACCTGAATTGCGCATGAAGTTTGGGCAGATTGTGATTACACAGGGGGAAAGAATAAAGAGATTATTCTATTTTGGAGGATTGTGAAAAGTAGATATTTTCCAAACTAATAAGCCCTGCGGCCCACCCACAGCACTGGTCTCGAATGTGCAGATGAGGAGACAATTAACAGGTGTCAGAAGCACAGCAGCATTCCAGCCAACACATATGCAGCATTACACCGCTGAAAAAGAAAAACTGCACTAAACGAAACAATTAACAACTATCAGCTTCCTAGATCAGGACATACTAGTATTTGTGACATGGTGAATTTTAAACTTATGACAAAGTTTACTTATGCTCTTGTATCACTTTAAGGAGCAACAACATTTGAAAACAATGCAGTGCAATGCATTTTGGAATCCCTTTATCCATTCTGAAATCCTGCTATCTAAAGTGATGTAACGGCACCAACTGGTCAATCAGTCCTGTCTCTAGTTGATGTATTGGGGTTGTGTGACATAGTTGTGGGTCATGTGACAACAGTTGCGCTTGCATGAAGAGAGCAAGAGGAAAATTTGGAATTGTGCTAAAGGGAAAACAAAATTAACATATGGGCTAAAATTCCTGAGCTCTGAAATTAATTTTGCATAAAGCTCTTGTGTATCATAACTGTATGAGCTGACATGAGTAACAACAACCGTCCGCAGCTAATTTTGCACTGTAAGCAGAGTTTAACTTTATGCAAATGAGTAGTGACTAGTGAGGTGCCTCCTGATTGCTGTTTGACGGTGTAGATAAGAGGAAACACGCAGTAGAAATCAACTGTACAGCAGATGCAAATTGAGCTTTTGTCCTAACCAACCAAGTGTGATATGTGAGGTGAAAAAAAAAGAGTAAAGGTGAGGTCACAATTGCAAAATTTCTGGACAAAACAAAGTCCATTATATGTTGTCAGTTGCCATGTAGCGATGAATTAAGCACAGCTCACAGAAAAGTTACTTTCAAACTGATAATCTTTCTGTTTGTTAGCACTGGTCAACTCATTGCGAAATCACGTCGCATGAAATTCCAGATTAAACATTAGGTATGTGCTGATAAACTGTGTTTGAGTATTTCATTTTCAGTGATGACAGACAAATTACTTGACACCTAAAACTCGTCATGTTGAGCGAATGCTCTAATTCTAGTGAAAAATAAAAAAATAAAATAAATAAATAAAATGACGAAAATACATTTTCGTCAGGCCTGAACGCCTTCAGGATAAAAGATTTGAACCAAACATCTTCTGAAGTAGATCTGAACCAGGAAATGGAGAAACAAACAAACAAGCAAAAATATTTTACACTGTAAAAAATAAGTGTAATTTTAACTGTAAAATTTTGTAAAAAAGCTACTGAAAAAAACTGTTAATATGTTAACATCGAGTTCCTGTACTATATACAGGGAAAAACTGTAAAAGATCTAACCAGACATTTCATGTAATTTTTCAGTAAAATGCTGTTAATTATACAGTTTTTAGAAGTAAAAATAACAAATCAATGTATAAAACTGTAAACTGATATTCCCAGAATTCCCTGCGTGACATTCCACATTTGAAAGTATTTTGTTTAAATAATCATGTTTTTTAATAGTTTTTATTATCAGTTATGTACATTTGGGCTTTATGTTACATCTTCTGTTGTTTAATGAAAGTTTATTGCATTATTTAAGTATCATGTGTTACCATGATGGTGTTTTGTGTTTGCATGAATGACTCTGTGCACCTTCTATATATTAGTATATACTTCTACTTGTGGCGAAGCTACCTGTGATGAGCTTTGATTCTTCATGTGGCTTTCTCTTTTACCACCTGCATTATTATGGTGGTTGTCAGTATGTTAAAGGTACAAAACAGATTTTAATAGCAGTGTGCGTTGTTGAATTTAGTGGTTTACATTCAAATTTCCCTGTTTGTAAATTACAGTTTTATACTGTAAATTTTACAGTTTTGTTCTGTAAATGTGTTTACAGTATTTCTGTATTTTTTACAAAATTATTCTGGCAACCACAGCTGTAAACTGTAAAATTTATATATATATACATATATATGTATGTATATATATATATATATATATATATATATATATACATTTTTACTTTTTGAACCTTGCCTTATACACAGAGACATTGTCATGTTAGAATAGAAAAGGGTCCTGTTTCTTTAAAACTGTTGCTTTAAAATTAGAAGCACACAATTCTCTAGAATATCATTATATGCTTAAACATTAAGATTTGTACTCATGGAAATTACTAAAGTAGTCAAACCTGTTCATTAGAAGGGGGTGACCCAATACTTTTGGCAACATAGTGTATATATATATATATATATATATATATATATATATATATATATGTGTGTGTGTGTGTGTGTGTGTGTGTGTGTGTGTGTGTGTAATATATTTTATATGTATATACTTTTTATTTTCTTTTTTTTTTGTACTAAAGGAACCCAGCTGTGGTAAGATATTTTATCTGAAATAAACAGGCTTATAATCGTACACAGCTGTGCTTCTCAAGTACATTTATCAAAATGTTAATGGTGTTTAGACACATTTACTGGAAATCGAGACAAAAATACTGATGAAAAACATGATTTTGTTGCAGGGCAGAATCCTTGAACTGCTTCTGAATGGTTGTGTTCTTGCTGTGAGGAGGTCTGATAAAGAGATGCATCTGGAGGAGTTAAAGGAGGGACAATGTAGTCCTACTCTCTCACCCAGTGTCTCTCCCAGCTCTCCTGGGAGGAGGAAAGGGAAGGAATAGACTCAAGAAAAAGTGTGTCTGCCAGAGGCCAGCAGAGCTCTAATCAAACAGCACTGGGTTAGCTCAAAAACCGTGGGGTAAAAATATCTACCTATTTATACGCAGTCAGGAAGGGCTCCCCTCAGAGTTTGCAGAGACCAGCGCAGCTACTCTGTGAGCCCCGTTCTGCTGAATCCTGGAGGACAGACGTGTTCGAGTGAACGTTTCAGTTACACCATGGAGATCTGGAGCATGTCAGAATTCTTAATAATAGGATGTCATGCTCTCCTCTGTTCTCGTGTCAACCCTCTTGCTCTGCTGAAATGGACTTCCTCATTCTTTTTGGGGCCAGAGACGTTTATGTTTTACACTTGAAAACAATTGCAATCATTGAATTTACTCTCATGAACTCAGTGAACTCAAATTATTTTAACATGTTTTCTAGGCTAATCAAAGCTAGGGTTACAGACATAATTGAGGCTTAAACCTATATTGTATAATAAAGAAGTTATGGAATTTACAGTAAGTTGTGGTGAAGATAATATCATTGTTTCTGTTTGGGACAAATTGCAGAAGAAAGAAGTACAGTAGAATAAAATCCAGTGTATTTCTACAGCATATACATCAATTAGAAAAACCTCAGCTTGTAGAAAGTCATTGCAAATATTAATGTTATATATCTGAGGTTCTAAGACCTCAGATTTCATCACCTGACTATAACTTAAGTGAAACATGTTCAATTTATAGAGATAAAATCATTTTTTATTTTACTCAGTTGCTGGTTCCTATCGACTTCTGTAGTATGGATAAAAAATAAATAAATACTATGAAAGTCAATGGGACCATCAACTCTTTGCTTACCCACATTATTCAAAATATTTTCTTTTGTGTTCAACAAAAAATAGAAACTCGTACAGTTTTGGAACAACTTGTGGATGACTAAATGATGACAGAATTTCCCGTTTTAGGTGAACAGTCCCTTTAAGTCTTAGTCTTAGTTAGTTTCAATGCATAGTAGTATATAAGACTATAAGAAGTGTCTTTATTTCTGTTTTCTCAATTGATGTCACAAACGTGCTCATAAATTGTGTAAAATGTGTCATTTTAGTTGGTGTACAGGGTCCACAATGTACTCAAACCGCATTCTCTGAGCAAGCTATGAGGGTCATGAACGCGTTTATTAGATAAACACATACTGTATCTCTGCACATGAACATGCACAGAGTTTTGAGTGTGTGTCCATGCTGCTTTTTCCTGCTCTGGGCGAAAGTGTGCTCTATCCTCAGTCACAGAGGACGAACAAGGGAAATATTTGTGGCAGAACTGTGGTCAGAGAGAAAGAGTGGGGAAAAAAAGAGTAAAAAGAGGGAGTGAAACAGAGAGGAGTTTGGAGGGAGGAGAGAGAGAGTGAGAGAGTGTCCCTGTTTTATAAGGTGTAGTTGAATACGTATCCATATGCTTTTTCAAACTGCAGTTTAGATTTAAAGCATTTTACTAGGACTCAGCATGTTCAGATGTCTAATACTTACAAGTTTTTATGTTTTATGTATTTATTTATTTTTGGTCATAAAAGATCACACTTTTTAAACTAAGCATGACTGACAGTGCAGATACTGTCATTTAGAGCAAAAAATTACTATTAGCTGTCTCTTTATCTTAAAAATAATATATATATATATATATATATATATATAGGGAGTAAAAAACAGGGAAAAATTTCTAAACAATGGCCATGCTCCCAAACACACACTTATATTGTCCACACTCACAGCGGAGTTGTTGCAGATGAGATGGCGTGTGTAATAACACACTGGTGGGAATCTGCCGTTGCATGTTAATTCTTCCTTCACGCTTGCCTTGACGAAGACAGAGACTCTAATTGAAGCTAAACAAACTGCTGACCCAGAGCACAGCACAAGGTCCTATCCACACACACACACACACACCAACACCCACAAGCACACGCAGATACACACACGCACCATCATGCATATGCATTCCTGTACACTGAGCATGTCACCATGCAAACAAAGCAACATATAGATGTGCATTCACATAAGCAGATGCAGGACCGCTGGCTGGGTGACACAGTTTAAGAGGGAAGTGTCCTATGTTCTTTTCTATGATTTTACTACGAACATCTGCGCATGTGCATGCAATGCATTTACACACATCATGCTTCAGCCATGCTACACTCATATATTGGTATATACATGCCAGCATTTAACCATGCAAACAGTTGTAGAGAGTCATAATTGTTATCTGTTAGTAATGCATGCACATACATGGACCAGCCTGAACAAGCATATTCTTGCATATGCATGTTCCTTTGTAATTATTTTACCATACAAACGCAGTGACACATAAATGTGCATCAACAAATGCAAATGCAGACCTGCAGAACTACTGACTAGGTGACACAGTTGTAGAGAGAATGTGCAAGAGTGTACCACAAATACATGTGCATGCATACAAACACTTGAACACAAACACCAGGCTTTAAGCATGTCACCATGAAAAAAAAAAAAAAAGAAAAGAAAAGAAAAATACACAGCATGCAATGCATGCCCATGCACACATGCACTCTTCTGCCATATGCATGCTTCTACATTAGTATGTCATCATTCAAACTAAATTATACATAAATGAGGCCTGTAGGACCTCTGCATTATTAGTGTATTTGATTATACTATTGATTCATGCACACATATGCATGCAGTCGATTGCAAATACACACAAGCAACAGCCTGAACACACATATTCTGGCATATGCATTCTCTACATTAGCATTTCACCAATCAAATGCAATGATGCATAAAAGTGCATGCAAAAATGTAAATGCAGGTCTGCAGGACCTCTTCATAGTTGCTATATTTGATTTTACCACCAATGCACGCACACACATGCATATAAACATATATACCAGTCTCCACATGCATTTTAACATATGCATGCTTCTCTGTTAGTATGTCACTTAACACAGTGACACATGCATACAAGCACAAACACAGATGCAGGCCTATAAGAGTTCTGCATGGGTGAGAGATATGAATGTATTAACATATGCATGCTTCTCCATTAGTATGCACAAATGCAGATGCAGAATGACTAGTTGGGAAGGGAGTTTAGAGTGTATCTTTGATTGAACAAATGCATATGCAAATACTTGCATTTTCCGTCATATGCATGCACCTCTGGAAGCATGTCACCATGCAAATACATTAACTCAAATGTGCGCATGCACAAATGCAGATGTAAGCCTACAACAAATCTGCATGGGTGATACAGTTGTAGAGAGAGTGTCATAAGTGATATCTGTAATGTCATCACTAATCCAGGTGTGCAGTTGCTTGTATATATGCATAAGCCATATATTAAAATATGCATGCTTCTCTGTTACTATGTCACTTTAAACAGTAAGACATGCATACATGCACAAATGCAGATGCAGGCCTAACCGCACTTCTTCATGGGTGACACAGTTGCAGAGAGAGTGTCATAGATGATGTCTTTATACCACTAATGCATGCATACATGCAAATACACTGACTCAAAAGCGAGCATGCACAAATGCATATGTAAGCATCCAAGACCTCTGCATGGGTGATACAGTTGTAGAGTGTCATAGATGATGTCTTTAATTACACCACTAATGCATGCACACATGCATGCAACTGCTTCAGCATACATGCACCAACCAGAACAAGCATATGGCTGCATATGCATGCTCCTTTATAAGCATTTTGCTACACAAACCCAGTGATGCAGTGAAACGTGCATGCATGTAAATGTTTGCATATTCTGACACATGCATGTTACCATGCAAATATATTGACTCAAAAGTGCTTTAGTGCTTGAATCGCATCTACAGGAAACACAAGGATGCCTTTGTGTCATCTGCACTGTGAATCCCTGCTGCGGCCCACAGATTATTTCACCGTGCTACACTTTAGGAAGGGCAAGTGCATGCATGCTTGTGCTGATCGCATGCCAGAGGCGGGAGGGAGGGAGTGCACACACGTTTAGCCCTCCTTCTCTCTCTTTCTCTCTCTCTCCTTGGAGAGTCGAAGCTCTTTGAAAGTGATCTGAGGTGGTGTCGTCTTTGTGGCTTACTGCTCCCCTAGCCTCTCCACCTGGGCCTCCAGGGGTCTGAACCCAACGCAGTGCTGGCTCCAAATCCAGGCCCAGGCTTCTCCCAGAAGCCCCAGGCCTCAGAAGGCAGAGAGACATGTTTCTGCTGTAATTGAAGATACTGATGCAGGAAGAACAAGAAGCTATTACAGTGAATGTGTCTGGGAAATTAAAAGATCTGATTTTAATAGCATGTCAAAAGCTTGTGCATGTGTGCGGGACACTTTGCCTGAACGCAGATGAGTTATAGAAGTTTTTATGGGTTAAGTGAACAAGATAGAACATGACAAAAGTCTTCTGAGAGAGAGAGATAGAGGGAATTATTTAGTGTGACTCATATTCTTACACTAGCCATCGTGTCTCCTACTTTCAAAAATACTTTGTTTAAAGGAATAGTTCACCCAGAAAACAAACTTCGCTCAACGTTTACTCACTTTTATGCTATTCCAAATCTGCATGACTGATGTTTTGTATTGCTGATGTTAAACTTGCTGTGGTGTGTCTTGATTTTTGAGTGGAATGAGTTTCAGTTTCAGAGTGTGCTATTTTTTGGTATGTTTTAGCTCAACAGCACCATCATGAAACAAAACACCCTTTCTGTTTTTGCACACTGTGGATTAAAGAAAATCATATGGGTGTGGAACAACATAAGGTTGAGTAAATGATGACAGAACTTCAGTTTATTCCCTAACTATCCCTTTAAGGAAATTTGGGTTGAACTTCAGACTCCCACATGTCTGTTTCAGATACACAGTTAAAAGTCATTTAACTAAGGTGTTAGTGATCTCCTCTTTAAAGAAAATAAAAACATCTGTCTGCAACATCTGTCGGTGGTAAATAGCACTCATTATTTCACTATTAAGACAGTAAAAGCTTGATCTTAATGGCCCGGTAATGACAACATGTTCATTGCAATATAAGCGAGATCAGACTGCAGGGTGTTAGCAAACTTTTGGTCCATGATTTTGAGCAAAAATCTTTACTCTCTTCAACACCTGCATCCCATTGCTTCTTTTCCTCTCTCTAATGTTTATTCTTCTCCCATCCTTGTATTTCTCATTCTGTTTTTCCTTTCCATTACCCCCATATCTCTCTGTACTTCCCCTCCGGGTGCATCTCTCCTCAATAACCCGTCCGACCTGTTCGCAGTCTGCCGCATGCACATGCTGCACACACATTCACACAAATCATGCACACGGGTGCCTACAGGATCCAGAAAAAAATGGATGATAAATAAATAAAGAGAGATAAAGAGAATATGCATTGCTGTGACTCTGAGGCCAAAGAAACTTGAACCAGGGTTTCTCAATAGAAGATTTTTACAAATTACAGACAGGAAGAGGAAATAGGTGAAAGAACGACTTGTGAGCCAGAAACTTTCAAAATTCCATTCTTAAATGAGTACACTCACTCTGAAGGGTGCATGGCGTTATCATCTCATAAATGCACCTTTCTTGAATATTTGATTTCTTGCATTCATTTTTTTCCCCCCCATTTATTTGGTATATAAAAAATTTAGATGTATTTATTAAAATGTATAAATGAAGATTCTATTTACACAAAGAATAAATAGTGTTCTATAGATACTGTTCGCACCAAATAAAATAGCAATAAATAACTTTTTGTTTACGCCAGGTGCAAATAGAGCACTGTTAATGAAAGACACTGTTCACAGTAAGTATAAATGTAAACGTTATGCTATTTTTACTAAAGGTCTGATATTTCAGCAATAATCCAGAGTTTGTGGAAATGACCTTTGCCATTAAAGATGGCTATTTGCACCCAGCTATTTGAAGCCATATATTTACTATTCAATTCAATTCAATTCAAGTTTATTTGTATAGCGCTTTTCACAATACAAATCATTGTAAAGCAGCTTTACAGGAAATTAAGTTTCTACAATATATTTATATATTGTAGAAACTTAACATATTTAACCTATGGCGAAATTTGGTAGTTCTGTATGTTGTCTGAGGGATGGCATCATCTCTTCTTAGGTGTTTTGGTCATCTCAGATCATTTTAAGGGTTGGATCCAGACTGAAGCTTGTGTAATTCCTAGTTACCACGGGATGTTAATCCCGTGGCAGAAACAGAGAAACAGATAGAGACATAATTAGCGTAGTTGCTGTTCCATCCAAGCAAAGATTATTTGTTCAACCCAAGCTTAAACAGAGAGAGTGTGTCTGAACCCCGAATGTTATCAGGAAGGCTATTCCAGAGTTTGGGAGCCAAATGTGAAAAATCTCTACCTCCTTTAGTTGACTTTTCTATCCTAGGTACTACCAAAAGTCCAGAGTTTTGTGATCTTAGGGAGCGTGATGGATTGTAGCATGGTAGAAGACTAGTTAGGTACACAGGAGCTAAACCATTAAGGGCCTTATAGGTAAGTAATAATATTTTGTAACTGATGCGGAACTTAATAGGTAGCCAGTGCAGAGACTATAAAATTGGGGTAATATGATCATATTTTCTTGACCTGGTAAGGACTCTAGCCACGGCGTTTTGGACTACCTGTAGCTTGTTTATTGAAGATGCAGGACAACCAGCTAGCAGTGCATTACAATAGTCCAGTCTAGAGGTCATGAATGCATGAACTAGCTTTTCTGCATCAGAAACAGGTAACATGTTTCGTAGCTTGACAATGTTTCTAAGATGGAAGAATGCTGTTTTTGTAACATGGGAAATATGATTTTCAAAAGACAAGTTGCTGTCTAATATAACACCCAGATTTTTGACTGTAGAGGAAGTAATAGTACATCCGTCTAGTGGCAAATTATAATCCAAGAGATTCCGTGTACTGTTTTTTGGTCCAATAAGTAATATTTCTGTTTTATCTGAATTTAATAGGAGAAAATTATTGGTCATCCAATCTTTTACATTTTTAACACACTCTGTTAGCTTAGATAATTTAGAAGTTTCATCTGGTCTTGTTGAGATATATAGTTGAGTATCATCAGCATAACAATGGAAACTAATCCCGTATTTTCTAATAATATTACCAAGGGGCAACATGTATTTTGAAAATAGCAGAGGACCTAGGACAGATCCTTGTGGTACTCCATACTTTACTGGTGATATTTGAGATGACTCCCTGTTTAAATAAACAAAGTGGTAGCGATCAGACAGGTAGGATCTAAACCATCTTAAAGCCTGCCATTGAATACCCGTATAGTTTTGTAATCGATTTATGAGTATGTCATGATCTATAGTGTTAAACACAGTGCTAAGATCAAGTAAAACTAGCAATGAGATGCAGCCTTGGTCTGACGCAAGAAGCAAGTCATTTGTAATTTTAACAAGTGCAGTTTCTGTGCTATGGTGGGGCCTGAAACCTGACCCGAAATTCTTCATAGAGATCTTTTTTTTTTTTTGCAAAAAGGAGCACAACTGAGCAGACACAGCTTTTTCTAAAATTTTAGACATAAACGGAAGATTAGAAATGGGTCTGTAATTTGCTAGTTCATTAGGATCTAGTTGTGTTTTTTTAATAAGAGGCTTAATAACCGCCAGCTTGAATGATTTTGGGACGTGACCTAAAGCTATCGATGAGTTAATAATATTGAGAAGCGGTTCTTCTGCTACAGGTAACAACTCTTTCAGTAATTTAGTGGGTACAGGATCTAATAGGCATGTTGTTGGTTTAGATGCAGTGATAAGTTTATTTAGCTCTTCCTGTCCTATAGTTGTAAAGCACTGCAGTTTTTCTTTGGATGCAATGAATGAAGCTGAAGTACTAGACGCTGCAGAATCTACATTTGTTATTGTATTTCTGATGTTATCTATCTTATCAGTGAAGAAATTCAGAAAGTCATTACTATTAAACTGTGAGGGAATATTTAGATCGAGTGGTGTCTGGTTATTTGTTAATCTAGCCACTGTGCTAAATAAAAAAGTTGGATTGTTTTGGTTATTTTCTATTAGTTTGCGGATATTCTCTGTCCTGGCAGCTTTTAAAGCCTGTCTATAGTTAGACATACTGTTTTTCCATGCAATTCTAAAAACTTCCAAGTTAGTTTTTCTCCATTTGCGCTCAAGTTTACGAGTTTCTTTCTTGAGAGAATGGGTATTACTGTTGTACCATTACACAGTACATTTTTCTCTAACCTTTTTCAATTTGATGGGGGCAACAGCTTCTAATGTATTAGAGAAGATAGTGCCCATGTTGCTAGCCATTTCGTCTAGTTCATGTGTATTTATGGGTCCACAGAGCAGTTGAGATAAATCAGGCAGGTTATTTCTGAATCTATCTTTAGTGGTTGGAACAATAGTTGATAATAATTCCATGCGATATAATTAAATCTAGCGTATGATTAAAATGATGAGTGGGCCCGGTGACGTTTTGCTTGACTCCAAAAGAATTTATTAGGTCAGTAAACGCAAGTCCTAACGTATCATTTGTATTGTCAACGTGAATGTTAAAATCTCAGACAATTAGCGCTTTATCAACGTTAACCAATAGGTCTGAGAGGAAATCTGCAAATTCTTTTAGGAAATCTGTATACGGCTCTGGCGGTTTATACACAGTAGCCAGAGCAAGAGATAGGAGAGATTTCTTTTGCATATCTGACAGTGTAACATTAAGCAGAAGTAATTCAAATGAGTTAAACCTATATCCTGTTTTCTGAGTAACATTGAGAATATCACTATATATTGTTGCAACACCGCCGCCACGGCCAGTCTGACGGGGCTCATGCTTATAACAGTAGCTTGGTAGAGTAGACTCATTTAGACCAATATAATCATTTGGTTTGAGCCAGGTTTCACTCAAGCAGAGCACATCAAAACTATTATCTGTGATCATTTCATTTACAATAACTGCTTTGGGTGCGAGTGATCTAATGTTTAGGAGCCCAAGCTTTAAAAATTGCTTTTGTTTATTTGTTTTGCATTTTTCTGGTTTAATCACGATAAGATTATTTCTAGATCCTGCATTAAATTTATATTTTGACCTTACTGTTCGGGGAACAGACACAGTCTTTATAGATTGGACAGCACAAGTACTTCTATCAATTAAGTGGGTAGAACAAAAGTCATCATAGCAGTTATTTGAGAATGGGCTTACTTGTCAAATTCTCAAATAACTGCTATGATGACTTTTATAGAAATATATAGAAAGAGAAATATGTGGCATAAATACATTACACAATTCACTCTATATATTCTATATAATCAATGTATTTATTTACATTCATTAACAAAGACTGCCATTTAGTATTTACTACACTGCCATTCAAGTTTTTAAACGTTGACTTTTAGGCTCATCAAGCCTACATTTATTTGATCAAAAATACAGTTAAAAAAAAAGTTAAGATAACTGATTTCTTTTGTAATATATTTTATGTAAATTGCTCCTGTGATACAAAGCTGAAATCAC
>CM077261.1:25833657-26106157 GCA_039654775.1 Spinibarbus caldwelli | reverse complement strand
ATATATATTACAATTTGAAGACTTAATTAGACTAATCTAAAATTAGACTAATCTGAAATGGAAAGTTCTTTGTTAAGTTAACCCTGTAAGACCCACTGTTGTATTATTACAATGTCAGTTTTAGCTCCACTAAAATAAACCTGTACTTGTGTTTTTTTTTTTTAGCTTTTAAGATCACATTTACACAACTAGCAGGTCCTATTGTTCAGTCCTGCAATGTTGTTGGGTGATATATTTTGTAAATAGGTCTGTTTATCTGGCCGTAAACTTACACAACCTGCACACTTTCTGTGATTAGTAATATGTGTAGATCACACAGATATTAAGGTACTGTTAAATACTTTGATTAAATTAGATTTTGAGCTTGTTATGTCAATGTTGTAATTTTACAACATTGGGCTAGAGTGGTAGTAAAATTTGCCTGTGCACCTTACACATTACATGAATGAATTGTACTTCTCATTTGTTAGCAACATACTTTTTTGACCATTTTTGTCAGTGACAAATATAATACTGATTATTGATGTCTTATTTGTTACCATTTTGAGTTTTATTCCAAATTAAATGATTATTACAGTAAATGACAAGTTCAAGTTGAATTAAAAATGAATGATTTCATTGAAAATTTTAAATTATTTGTCATGCAATATTTAAAACTATATTTTAAAATATACTTAACTGGTTCTGTTTTCTTTTCTGGGCTTAACTTGTTTGCTCAAATGTGTGCTTGATGCATGACGGCTAGGTGATAATGTTCTGGAATGTGGGGGTTAAACGTGCTATTATCATGATAAGTAGAGCACAATAAGCCATCAGACTGCATTGTTTGAAATCTGTGGAATGTGTGAATTCTGTGAAATGTGTGATTTCTGCAAAATTGGTGAATTCTTTAAAATGTTTAAGTATGATTGGGTTTGACTTGCATTGAGATTATTTAGCCTTGAAAATAATCAGTTTTTTTTTTTCCCCATTTCAGAAAGTGACTACACAGATAAGGTCATAATTTTATAATGAATATGATGTCATTGATGCCATCCAAAATTGGAACAGAGACTTTGAGATGGACTCTGATACAAATGATAAAAAGTAATATAAAGATACCTGTGAACCGAAAAAGGAAAATTACCAACCATTTATGTTGGCCCATCTGATGATTATGTGAACATCATGCCAACAAAACCAGGCCATTCAAGAACACAGACCATGCACCGTAACAGGTATAGATGTATGAAAAAGGATTTTATCTTTCTCAACATTAATTTCTCTGATGAGGATATCACTAATGATGCAGACTCCCATCATACACCAGTGGAGTACTTCTGAAGGTTTGTGTCAGAAGATATGATCAAGGCTTTGACATCTAACACCAATGAATACAGTTTTCAAAAGAAAGGAGCAATTATAAAATCATTAAGAGACTATGGGAATTGAACATGGCTATGGACAGAGCTAGACATTGTAAATACCAGTAAATATTTTTGATTGAACATATTTTTATAATAAATATAATATTCATAAAACATGGCTTGTCTGATTATTAGATTTGTGTATGGATATATAGGTTGCTGTTGTGGGGCTACACAAGCAGTGTACCCTGTAAATGAACCCTTAGATCCTCTTTAGATTAGTTCGGACAGTTAATAAAATCACTGAAATTCTGATACCCCAAAGGCCCAACGTTGTAATATTACAACATTTCACTAAAAACATACTAATATATCAAAAATGTTAAAACGCATTTATTTCTGCATTAGAGGCCTCCCTCAACAGCATGTAAATGGTGAAATAATTTTTTCACAGTTTTTTTTTTTTTTTTTTTCTAAATTTGGGTCTTACAGGGTTAATGCATTAAATATAAATTTAAGTGCAATTTCATCTCTCCCTAAACTACCCCAGTTGTTGTGTGATTTCATGTTTATGAATTCATACCGAAAAAGAATGCATTATTTCAAAGTGTAACCATGTTTGCTACTTCAATTCACATTCAGTAACTGAATGTTTTTTTTTTTTTGTATTTATTTTTTTTATTTATTTGTTTTGTGAAATTTCAAAACAACACAAATAAACAACAGGCCACATATGTATATTTACTGATCTGTGACTAGTAAACTGTAAGAGTGTATATATAGCATTATATAATGTAATAAAAATGTAATAATGTGAATATTCTCAGTCCTTCTCTATACTGACATCACATGCTGAAGAAATGTTAACAAATTTTACAAAGCATATCAACTACTGTAATAAAACAAGGAGATTATTGTGGATCTTTACAATAGACTCATAATACCATTAGTCTTACACACACACACACACACACACACACACACACACACACACACACACACACACAGTTACACACTTTTTCTAGGTTGATATAATTTCAACAATCTCCTCCAACATTAAAATTACTCTGTCTGTTCAGTAATGACACCCTCCACCTCGTCCATCTGTCTCCTCGATGACACGCGTCAGCATTATGGTGTCATAATAACAGTAATGCCACTTCATCCCTCAAATACTTAATGCACTTAATTAATTCTATTTGTAATATATTTCAAATATTAAGTGTGAATTGTAAAACAAAGTTAAATCAAAAATAAATTAAAATAAAGTTATATCTTTCTGCACACCACAACTTCCAAAAATATTTCTGTATTTAAATCTAACACTGCTGTACATATATTTTCTCATCTATATCTATAGATCAAATTATAATTATAACTCAAACCAAACCCTATGTATGCAGTTAATGCATTCAGTCCAAATATACAAACAATATGAGGATTAAGAAGTGAGAGCCTTATGGTTTGATAACGCCACACTGTCTGTGAACTGTCCTGTCCGTCATGTTTCTTGTCTTCTCTTTACATCTGTGTGGTCACTCACACATTACAGTCTCACACACACTTTGAATGTTGCACACACGCACAGGCGTCTAACACACACACCACTGAGCTCAGAGCTTAATGGATGTCAGTGTCTTCCCTCTTTCACAGACCACTTTTCTGACCAGCACGCACATCACACACCCACACAGGCTGACATGTGTGACTGAGATCAGATACTAAATGTATATATCAATGTTTCTAGATAGATAGATCAAAGTATCCAAGTAAGTTGCTTTTATTAAAAAGAACAGTCTATTTATTATAATGTATTGAGTGCTAGAGGAAAACATATCTTCATATAGCAGAACCTGTGTGTCTTTTTGATTGAGCCCAGTGAGGTTGTGTATATTGAGAACAGGAGGGGGCCGAGCACTGAACCCTGAGGCACCCCAGTGGTTATTTGATGTGTTTTAGACCCCCTTTCACTCCAGGAAACATTGAAAGATCTACCCTTCAGGTAGAATTCAGTCTAGTAAAGTGCAGTTTCTGTGTTGAGAAATTTAGAGAGAGTTTACTGTTTCACTCTTAAATTACAGGGTCAAACCCACTGTGGTAACATTGGGATAAGAGTCATGCTCAAGAGCATAATGGTGGCAGCTCCTGAATCAGTTTTTACAGCGTTCAAACCTACAACCTTTAAATTGACACCCAGATTATAATCCCATGACTACACCACTATCATGTCATCATTTTTTAAAAATTATTTTATCTCTCTGAGGTCCACTTACAGTTTTAGTACAGTGTATTAGAATTTTGTTTTATATGCCATCTTTCACTTAGTAGGCCATTTTTAAATTATCTTTTTATTATTATTATTATTTATTTACTTATTATTATTATTATTATTATTATTATTATTATTATTATTATTATTATTATTATTATTAAAAAGCCCACATAAAATCAAAATTGACTTTATTTACTTTGCTTGACCCTTAGCCACTCCCCTCCAATAGTCAGTCTGCTGCAAGCTAGAGTCAAGGTGGTGCAGTAACCTAGGCCCGTTTTCTATTTTATCTTGTTCAATATTTCGGAACTGTGATTTGGAAATACGTCACAATACTGAAATAAAGTTGGTCGCAGCTTTCGGTCCACACATTAGGACACTTTAGGACATGAGAAATTACATTTTACTGCACTTTGCATTTTGACCTGAAATCCTGTATTAAAGGAATAATTCACCCACAATTAATGTTTGCTGTTAAATTGTTCACCCTTAGGCCATTTTAGCTAAAAACCGTCGCCTACATCTTGGATGGCCTGAGAGTGAGTAAATTAACAGCAAATTTTCATTTTTGGGTGAAATATCCCTTTAAACTTTGCACGTGTGCAGATTTATTAAGAGATCCTAGAAAGGGCATTTAAGCATTCTGGAAATGTCTACAAAGCCTATCTCTATATTTCCCCCTCATTTCTTTTATTATTTGTCAAAAGATTTGTTCTATAATAGCTATAGAAACATTCACAAACATAACAACATAATTGATGCATGCAGCCTTGTATGATATGATACATACTGTATGCATGACATAGTGTGATATGGATATAAGATGTAGCATTTTAGTTTAATGTTATTCCTGACATTTTTGGAGACAATGTGCATCTTGGTCATCAATTTGGACTTAAAAAAAAAAAAAAAAAAAAAGCACATCATGCACATTTTCATCCATCATGTTCACATTTTAGTCAAATTAGCTTCACAGACTCACCATTGCACTGTAAACTTAAATAAGGTCATTGAAATATTGCATTATCCTTGTTTGTGTTCAATAATCGATGAATATTTGTTTCTATTATTCAGTAGAATTCATTTTTGAAGTCATTATTCATGCCTTTCCAAATAAGGCATTCGACTTTAGGTATGTCTCTAATTTTCATGACTTGCCCCTAAAGCAGCATATCTGACCTCTGACATTTTGGGCAGTATTAAGCGATTTTTGTCTGGCCCAGTAGACACGTTAGGGTAAATGTCCTTGACGTGTGCAAGCGGGCGGTCATGTGTTAACATTTCAGGTTTCTGATTTTATTTTTATCACTGATGTGATTGGCAGGGGATGGTTGAAGATATGTGAAATGCTGTCATCAAAAGTGTCATCCAACAATTCAAGTGACATTTCACTATGTAAACAAATATTACTCCATTTACTCATTATTATTCCTTAATCTCTGTAAGTTCTTGCACATGAACAGGCTGTGTAGTAGTTGCTTCTGTTCTATTCATCTTCTGAGAGCGTCTATGTGTGAGAGACAGGCAGGGACCTCAGGGCTTACTTCTGCTGTCTCATCGATAGACATATGCAATTGTGAGATTGCAACACCAGGTAATCACATGAATACACACATTATGAGAGAGACAGACAGAGAGAAAGAGATTGCATGTAAGTGTTGGAGTGAAACGCAGTGATTATGGAGGTTTGAAGAGGTGCGTTAAAGGGTGTGTAATTAAAGGTAAACAGAGCAGTATGATGCAGAAAGACACAGATTACACCCTTTATTCTTGCCAAGGTGTGTGTGTGTGTGTGTGTGTGTGTGTGTGTGTGTGTGCGGTTGTTTATATAAGGGCATCATTTAGAGAGCATTCCAGCAAAGGATTCAAACTTTTGAGATGTCTCTAAATGTGTGTATGTATGTGCATGTCTGTACTCATACACAATGGTAGTGATGCCAGATACATTGTAATCATACCAATCAACATAATTTAAGCAACCAATGAACTGTAACACAAATAGATACAAAAAACATCACAGACCGTGGAAGGTCACACAACTAGACTAAAGGAGGCTCAAGTGCTGTCTTAAGAGGCGGTCACACTAGATATTATGAGTTAAGATTACTTTAGACTATGAATGGAAGTGAATGGAACATGAAATCTAGCATGACCATCACTTTAGTGTGTGAAGCTGGGCCTCATTTATTAAAAAGTGTGTGGTATCATTCCAATACGGCGGTGTTGCAACAATATATAGTGATATTCTCAATGTTACCCAGAAAACAGGATACAGGTTTAACTCATTTGAATTGCTTCTGCTTAATGTTACACTGTCAGATATGCAAAAGAAATCTCTCCTGTCTCTTGCTCTGGCTACTGTGTATAGACCGCCAGGGCCGTATACAGATTTCTTAAAAGAATTTGCAGATTTCCTCTCAGACCTATTGGTTACTGTTGATAAAGCGCTAATTGTTGGAGATTTTAACATTCACGTCGATAATACAAATGATGCGTTAGGACTTGCGTTTACTGACCTAATAAATTCTTTTGGAGTCAAGCAAAACGTCACCGGGCCCACTCATCGTTTTAATCATACGCTAGATTTAATTATATCACATGGAATTGATCTTACTGACATAGATATCGTACCTCAAAGTGATGATGTTACTGACCATTTCCTAGTATCGTGCATGCTGAGTATTACTGATATTAACTATATGGCTCCGCGTTATCGTCCAGGAAGAACTATTGTTCCAACCACTAAAGATAGATTCAAAAATAACCTGCCTGATTTATCTCAACTGCTCTGTGTACCCATAAATACACATGAACTAGATGAAATGACTAGCAACATGGGCACTATCTTCTCTAATACATTAGAAGTTGTTGCGCCCATCAAATTGAAAAAGGTTAGAGAAAAACGTACTGCGCCATGGTACAACAGTAATACCCATTCTCTCAAGAAAGAAACTCGTAAACTTGAGCGCAAATGGAGAAAAACTAACTTGGAAGTTTTTAGAATTGCATGGAAAAACAGTATGTCCAACTATAGACAGGCTTTAAAAGCTTCCAGGGCAGAGCATATCCGCAAACTCATAGAAAATAACCAAAACAATCCAAGGTTTTTATTTAGCACAGTGGCTAGATTAACAAATAAACAGACGCCACCCGATCTAAATATTCCCTCACAATTTAATAGTAATGACTTTATGAATTTCTTCACTGATAAGATAGATAACATCAGAAATACAATAACAAATGTAGATTCTGCAGCGTCTAGTACTTCAGCTCCATTCATTGCACCCAAAGAAAAACTGCAGTGCTTTACAACTATAGGACAGGAAGAGCTAAATAAAGTTATCAATGCATCTAAACCAACAACATGCCTATTAGATCCTGTACCCACTAAATTACTGAAAGAGTTGTTACCTGTAGCAGAAGAACCGCTTCTCAATATTATTAACTCATCGATATCTTTAGGTCACGTTCCAAAATCATTCAAGCTGGCGGTTATTAAGCCTCTTATTAAAAAACCACAACTAGATCCTAATGAACTAGCAAATTACAGACCCATTTCTAATCTTCCGTTTATGTCTAAAATTTTAGAAAAAGTTGTATCTGCTCAGTTGTGCTCTTTTTTTGCAAAAAAATGATCTCTATGAAGAATTTCAGTCAGGTTTCAGGCCCCACCATAGTACAGAAACTGCACTTGTTAAAATTACAAATGACTTGCTTCTTGCGTCAGACCAAGGCTGCATCTCATTGCTAGTTTTACTTGATCTTAGTGCTGCGTTCGACACTATAGATCATGACATACTCATAGATCGATTACAAAATTATACGGGTATTCAAGGGCAGGCTTTAAGATGGTTTAGATCCTACCTGTCTGATCGCTTCCACTTTGTTTATTTAAACAGGGAGTCATCTCAATTATCACCAGTAAAATATGGAGTACCACAAGGATCTGTCCTAGGTCCTCTGCTATTTTCAATATATATGTTGCCCCTTGGTAATATTATTAGAAAATACGGGATTAGTTTCCATTGTTATGCTGATGATACTCAACTATATATCTCAACAAGACCAGATGAAACTTCTAAATTATCTAAGCTAACAGAGTGTGTTAAAAATGTAAAAGATTGGATGACCAGTAATTTTCTCCTATTAAATTCAGAAAAGACAGAAATATTACTTATTGGACCAAAAAACAGTACACAGAATCTCTTGGATTATAATTTGCAACTAGACAGATGTACTGTTACTTCCTCTACAGTCAAAAATCTGGGTGTTATATTAGACAGCAACTTGTCTTTTGAAAATCATATTTCCCATGTTACAAAAACAGCATTCTTCCATCTTAGAAACATTGCCAAGCTACGAAACATGTTACCTGTTTCTGAT
This sequence comes from Spinibarbus caldwelli, assembly GCA_039654775.1. Classification (NCBI taxonomy): domain Eukaryota; kingdom Metazoa; phylum Chordata; class Actinopteri; order Cypriniformes; family Cyprinidae; genus Spinibarbus; species Spinibarbus caldwelli. The sequence goes on along the minus strand of CM077261.1, from coordinate 26,098,156 downwards.
GCAGAAAAGCTAGTTCATGCATTCATGACCTCTAGACTGGACTATTGTAATGCACTGCTAGCTGGTTGTCCTGCATCTTCAATAAACAAGCTACAGGTAGTCCAAAATGCAGCGGCTAGAGTCCTTACTAGGTCAAGAAAATATGATCATATTACCCCAATTTTACAGTCTCTGCACTGGCTACCTATTAAGTTCCGCATCAGTTACAAAATATTATTACTTACCTATAAGGCCCTTAATGGTTTAGCTCCTGCGTACTTAACTAGTCTTCTACCACGCTACAATCCATCACGCTCCCTAAGGTCGCAAAACTCTGGACTTTTGGTAGTACCTAGGATAGCAAAGTCAACTAAAGGAGGTAGATCCTTTTCACATTTGGCTCCCAAACTCTGGAATAGCCTTCCTGATAATGTTCGGGGTTCAGACACACTCTCTCTGTTTAAATCTAGATTAAAGACACATCTCTTTAGCCAAGCATTCACATAATGCATCTCATGATCTTGTACTGCAGTTATATCTGATCAAACACGCATTATTGTTCTTTAGCTTGGATTGAACAAATAATTGTTGCTTGGTTGGAACAGCAGCTACGCTAATTATGTCTCTATTTGTTTCTCTGTTTCTGCCACGGGATTAACATCCCGTGGTAACTAGGATTTACACAAGCTTCAGTCTGGATCCAGAACACCTGAGAAGAGATGATGCCAACCCCTCAGAGGACCTCAGATGAAGCATACCCTCAGACAACATACAGAACTACCAAATTTCGCCATAAGTTAAATATATTAAGTTTCTACAATATATAAATATATTGTAGAAACTTAATTTCCTGTAAAGCTGCTTTGCAACGATTTGTATTGTGAAAAGCGCTATACAAATAAACTTGAATTGAATTGAATTGAATCATTCCAAATATAAATATGCGGTAATTCCCTAAGATCATGTGTTTTTTTTTTTTTTGTTTTTTTTTTTGTGCTTGTTTGTCACTTAGGATCATATCCAAGGTATTAAGGATCATTTGAAATCTAGTGTGTGTGTTTCTGTGTAAAAACCTGCTGGAGGCCATGACAGCCTAATATCTTCTGTTAGCAGTGAATTACACCTCATTATGGTTAACCTGGAGCCACACACACACTCCTTGAGGCTCATACACCAATGTGCAAAGTGCAAACGCTCAGCAGCGTGGTGCAGGTAAGTATATGTGGTGTTAGATATACCTGCAGACAGCTCACGCACACACACACACACACACACACAGACTCCAGACAGCCTAATGATGTGCTGGAGGTTTGACTGCTGTCATTGAGCGTGTGTCTGTGTCAGCAGAAGTCAAGACAGACGAGAGACTTTCAGTTAACACGGCTAAAAAATCATTATGATGTCATTCTACGATTGCACACATGCACACACACAAACAAACACACTTGCAATGCATCTAAATATGAACATGTCTTATTTACATTTACACACACATAGAAACACAAAAGTCATTATCCTGTCATTTTACTTCAGCGTTTACACAAAATTGCATGGTTATACCTTGAGAGAGAGCACAATGCATCTGTCATCTGAAAGGAAACATTTCTTTCTTAGGTGAAATTATCTAAATTAAGGGAATGGCTTTTGACTTGTGGTTTACCAAGTGACAACTCTGTTTTGACATAAAGAGTGAGAAAAAGAAAAAGTGGAAACTTTGTCAAATAAAAGAAGATTAAGCTATAAATTAGGTTATAGATTATAGTGTAGTGTACTTTACTGTAGACTACTGTAAATTTGGCATCTCACATAGATTTACAGACAAACACTTTTCACAGATGAGTGGCATGAGCTCCCTTGTGAAAATGTATGTTTTAACATACTTTTAAAAAGAGTACTTATGGAAATAATATACATTAATACAATATACTTAAGTTGGGAACTGAATGTGATGTTTTCGGACACTTAATTGCATGATATTTATATTTAAATGAAAATGTATTATAGCTTACATTTATATTAACTGCAGTTAGTTTATCTGTAGAGTGCTTTTCTGACCCACTTAAGAAGGACTTAATTCAATTATTGACTTTATTTATTTAAATGTGATATTATTAGTGATATTATGTGTGAATACTTTTTAAGTATACTTTAAGTAGATTTACTTAAACTACAAGCACACTTTCAATACAATTAGGCACAGATTTCTTTCTTTCTTTCTTATTTATTTATTTATTTATTTATTTATTTTGTACAAGGGCTGGTTCTCCATCCTGTATTGTGTTTCCCAAAAGCAAGATAAGCCAATGGTGTCAGTGGAAACTACATACTACAATAATGCTTTTGGGAAATGTGGCTCAATACAGTTCTAGTTTTTGACAATTTCTGAAAGCTGGTCAGACTGGGAGACCAGCAAGATTAGTTAAACCTACTAACTAGACTTATTTATTTATTTTTTTCTCCTAACAAAAAATTCCAAACTAAGTGAATTTTTGGTTTGAAAGCATTTGTGAAAGTTCACTCACATGCTTACTTCTCAGCAAGTGCATGACATACACAGCACTCACAGTCTCAAATTAGCATGTTTCTAAGCTAACAAACTGATACTCAAATAAGCACAAAAAACAGCGCACACAAATATTGGGTAAAATAGTGTATTTTGATTAAATGGTGCTACAGTTTGCATATGTTTTGAAACACCCATTGTGTTGAGAGGGTGCCTATGATGCTTAAAGCTGTTTAGGTTGCTAGTTCACTTTACATTTACATTTTAGCTTAGTTTACAAATGAAGAATACAACAAAGTATACATTCTAAACAATAACATGAGACGTACTAACAATACAAAACTTCAAACATCAGCATCAACAGGATTAAATACAGGAAAAGGTGAGATATGAGCTGTTTCTTTAACATTGTAAGGGATTCGGCTGTGATCTTTCCACCAGCAGGGAACAGAGAACATGGATGTTTGGGAAAGGGATTTCATGCATTTCTGAGATGGTACCATGAGGTGCCTGTCACTTATTGACTGCACGCTTCTGGAGGGGATGTAAATTTGTAAAAGGGAGCAAAGTTATGAGGCTGCAAAGCCTCAATGTCTTGAATTTGGAATAGAGATTCTGAGTTAGAGTATAATCACTACCAACTTACAACCACCTCGTTTCTGCTAAAGAATGAGACATAGTTATGATGAAGATGATCATGATGATGATGATGTACATGTTCCTGAGGGTTAAACTCTGAAAGGAAAAACAAGTGGCTTGTGTCAAATGGTTGTTGGAAGTCTCTCTCTTTGATGACCTGCAATCATAAAGTGGCAGTTAGGTTGCTTTTATACATCTCTAATGACATATTTTACTCTTTTGGCATGCTATTACACTCCATTGTTTTTTTTTTTTTTTTTTTCATCTTTGAGAGACATAGCAGAGAGAAGAGATACAATTTATCCAGTATGCTTTTCAATGATCTACATTATGTGGGAAATATAAAGCAATCTGTGCACTCATATAAAACTGTCAAAAAGCTAGACATTTGAACTGTAACTGACATCTGAATTGTAAACAATTAAAAAAATACATAGTAGTTAAAAAATTACAAATGTTTAGCGGTATAGTGACTTACCACTATACTTTTTTTAAGAAAGATGAACATTTTTGTGGAATAACATTGACTGATGAATCCCACACAATGAGACCAGAAAAATGGGGCTAATTTTGGTTTCATAATGACATAAATTAAAAAAAAAAAAAAAAAAAAAAAAAAACTAAAGTAGACATGCTCAACGAAGTAACATGCAATTAAACCATTGTTTTTGATTCTGTCTATTGTGACAGAGCAACAAAGTTATCTTTATTTCTGTCAGAGCATTTCACACTGCTGTCAGATGGTCCATTTCCTGTGCAATAGGTCTTTTTGTTCAGGCATTTGCATGGGAACTTTGATAAACCGGCCTGCCGTAGTTGGATTTCACGTTCCATATCTCAACAATCGCAGGGCCAATTTGGTCTCTCTTTTTCCCTGATTTATGAGCGCAGACATTAATTTAAGAGCTATTGTTCTCCACTAACAGACCCCTCCCTCACGTCTTCTCGCTGCTTCCATACCATGTTCCCTCTCTTCCTGAGCGTTGCTACCCATCAATCAGTGAAGGAGCTGGAGAGATTGTTATCTCAGTCACAGTATTAACCTTCAGAACCTGACTGCTGTCTCTACAGCATAATTAAGACGAGAGAGAGTGATGACTGAGTTAATTGATTAAACCTGTTTTGATGATGTTAAAATGGTTTGGCAATTTTGAGACAAATGTGTTTTATGAGGGCGACCATTTTCAATAATAGGCAGAGTAGAAACCAGCCCCCACTAGACACACACAGACCTCCTGCTGTCCAATTTAACCAGATTGAGTCTCTCGCTCCTTATTCTCACACTGTAGGGTTTAATCAGAACAGCAAACACCACTCTTAATCAAATACATCTGAAGCTTGTTCTTCCTGCCAGAATTCTCCACGTGGCAATCTGTATTTTGGGGGTGGTGTGGTAACTGGAAAGTTGCTGGTTGTCCCCACAATGAGTGAGCCATGTGCCACTGTGTGTGCTTCAAACCAACCTCAACCAGCATGGGAAATGGGTGCACCAACAAGGACACTAAAGACCGCAGCCTCTAGCATCAGTCGCTAGTGTGCCTATTGAGGCCAGGAAGGAGGCCTCTTACTAGCTGGACTCCATTAAACTCATCACACTAAACTTCATTTCCATCAGGTTCATGCGAACAATATATCTGGCCCTCCTCACACATCTCCAAGTGAGATTTAAACCAGCATCAACCAGCATGGGAAGTGGGTGCACCAACAAGGACACTAAAGACTGCAGCTTCTAGCATCATTCACTAGTGTGCCTATTAAGACTAGAGGAGTGAGGTTTACCTGCATACATCTTACAAGTTGGACTCTATTACACTCACTACACTAAGCCTAACTCCCATCAGGTTCATGCGACCAGTGTAACTGGCCCTCCTCGCACCTCTCCAAGTGAGATTCAAACCAGCATCAACCCGCATGGGAAGTGGGTGTAGGACCAGTTATAACTGTAACTGGTCCTATACTGTACCTGGAAGTCCAACCCATATGGGAGGTGGGTGTACTAACAAAAACACAGTCTCTAGCATCAGTCGCTAGTGTGTCTCTTGAGGCCAGGGTAGTGAGGTTTACCTGAGTGGCTCTCACTAGCTGGGCTCAATTACACTCACCACACTAAACCTCACTATTATCGGGGTCATGGCACTGATGTAATTTGTCCTACTTGCACCTCTAGAAGCAGGATTCAAACCAATGTCAACCTGCATGGGAGGTGGGTGGGTTAGCAAGAATGCATCCTCAAGCATGAGTCACTAGTGTGCCTATTGAGTCCAGGGGAGTGAGGTTTACCTGCATACCTCTTACTAGCTGGCCTCTGTCACAATCACTACACTAAAATTTACTCCCATCAGTTTCATGCAACCAGTATAATTGGCCCTACTTGGACCTCTCTAAGTGGGATTCAAACCAGCATCAACCCACATGGGAGGTGAGTGTACTAACAAAAACACAGCCTCTTGCATCAGTCGCTAGTGTGAATATTGAGGCCAGAGGAGTGAGGTTTACCTGAGAAGCTCTTACTAGCTGGACTCCATTACACTCACCACACTAAACCTCACTACCTGTTCCTGGATCAACATCTTTTGTTGATCCTGGATCAACATTATTGTCCAAAAACATAGGCCTAACCTTATCCCTCCCCCTAAACCTAACCCTACCCATAATTTATTCCTAAAATCAGAAGGAAATGATAATTGAATAACAATGGTGTAGAAGCACCTAACTCTGGCTGTAAGGCTACAACTGACATTTCCTATAAACTTATTCCTCTATTCTGATTGGTTGCTTGGAATGTTGTTCCAGGATCAACAAGGATGTGAAATCACGTTCACCCTACTGGTATCTCTCCAAGTGGGATTCAAAAATCAGCATCAGTCAATAGTGCACCTCTCCTGAGGCCAGAGGAGTGAGGTCTACCTGCAGAACTCTCTCTTGCTGGCATTTGTTACCCTCACCCCACGAAGACTCACTCCCATCCGGGTCACGCCACCAATGTAACTGGTTCCTACTCGCACTGCTTAAGATTTGAACTAGCAACAACCCGTCAGTCACTAGAGTACCTCTCATTACGCTATCACCATTATGTCATTGTACAAGGCACTGAACTCTAGGGAGCTGACTGGTAAGTATCCTATGCATATCAGTGTTCACACAGCATTGTGCCAGATGGTAGGATGGTTTTTACTCAATCAACTTGAATTGGTAAAACTAGGAAACAGCTCAAAACTGACTTTTCCATACACGATGATTCATAAAAAAAAAATGGTGCTGAAATGCAAAGTTTATCATTTCTTTAAAGGTACTCACTTTTTTAGCACATTTTTCACATTATTGAATAGACTCTGACACATGCTTATGCACATTTCTCCAGACTATTGAAATGATTGGAGTAATGATGTTGTGCCAAATACAGCCTACAGCTGATTTCCTGAGTAATCCAATCCAAAGCACCACCATAACCTTATTTTCAATAAATATGCATATAAAGTGAATAACACTATCATCATCTGTGAACACATGAGTGTGGAAGGTACCCAAATGTGATATTCATGCAAATGCTCTCAATGTGATCACAAACTGTACTGTCATGCTTTTTTTTTTTTTTCCTATGATGAGAAATTATTAATTTATTATAATGCCAAGTCTTTTTAAGATTACACATTTTATCTGATACAGATACAGATTATTATGGAATTATGCCACCAAAAACCACCTGACTCCTCAGACTCCTTAATTGTTTTTTATGTTGAATAATTGTCGTGTTAAATAGAAGTTTGTCTACAGTAAACCCACCAGAGTCAGAAATTATAACTCATTTCCATGACAAAAGCATCCAAATCCTGAAACATGAAGGTAGACTCATCCATCATAAAGTGAAGGAAAGACTAGAATTGTACTATTTTACAATGCTAAGCTCATAGCAACAAAGAAGCAAAGGAGTTACAAAAATATATATGCAATATATAAAAGAAATGGAGAAAACAAATGGAGAACTCAGGCTGCCAGAGAAGGAAGTTCTTGCACAGTTTTCAAACTTTAAATTACCTCCACAACTTTTCTCAGCTGTGCAGTTAAATTAGAATGCCAATGAATGAAGCTAAACAACTCTGAACAACAACTTAATGTCTTGACTGTCTTTGCCAAACAAGTACACCTTCCTCTAACCCAAGACACAAGTTAACAAAAACTAACACAATCAAACCAGCTTATAAAAGCTTGTAAAATAGCTGCACATCTGACTAACATGGGTTCTAGCTAGTCAAAACTGGTTTTGGTGCTTGATCAGCTACAGAACCAGTGAGTCAGGTTAATCTTGGTCATTCTTGTTAGGGCTAGTAGATGAACTAGCAAGTGGCGACATGATTGAACTAGTTGCCCAAAAATACATACTAAATTGCTTGACCAATGTAAGACGATGCATGCTACATTTTAAAGCAGATCATACCTGGTCTTTGTCACAAATTGAACGTTTGGCATTCAGAAGAGTACGGTGCTAACAATACCAAGGTCAGTAGTTTGACATACACTCTTAAAACTAAAGGTTTTTTATTGGCATCAATGGTTCCACAAAGGATTTTTCCCTGTTGAAAAAAATAAAATAAATAAAAAATAAAAATAAAAATAAAAAATAAAAAAACAAAGCATATGCTTGTTAGGTATGTTTTGAAGCATGGCTGCTGGATTGAGCTGGTTCAAGCTGGTCCTTAGCTGGTCCTAAGCTGGTGCTAAGCAAATAGCTCCTGTTCAGGACCAACTTAAGACCAGCACGTGACCAGCTTGAACCAGCTCATGACCAGCACATGACCAGCTTGAACCAGCTCAAACCAGCAGCCATGCTTAAAAACATAACTAACCAGCATATGCTGTTTTTTTCAACAGGGTTACCATCCATGGAACATTTTCACTCCACAAAAGGTTCTTTACAGCGGAGAAAGGTTCTGTAAATTATTAAAATGTTCTTCACACTAAGAACAAAAAAAATGGTTCTTTTAATAACTGTTAACTGAAAGGTTCTTTGGGGAACAAAAACTGGTTCTTCTGTGGCATCGCTGTGAAAACCCCGTTTTGGAACCTTTATTTTTAAGAGTGATATACCTTAAATGCAATTAAGGTCACTTGGGATAAAAGCATCTGATAAATGCATACATGTTTAGATCTTAGTCTAAGAGTATCTGAAAACCTGCAGCATGTTCTCAACAAAACATCCATACACATCTCAAACCTATTCACATACTTATATAGTGGATACTACTGCAGCCAAAGGGTGAAAAGGCCAAATATATAATAATCATAGCAATGTAGTCTATAAAGTTCAAAGCAATGAAGATCATATGGATTTAAACATTAGGGATTTAGAAATAGCAAGTTTACAAGTGCTAGGCCTAGTGTAGAACAGCTTCTTTGCCTCTGATACTGAAAAATCAAGCCTGTGAAGGATAGAAATACAGTCAATTCAAAATATTGTCTGTTTTAAGATCTTAGATCATGTCTAATTTTCTGCACTTTTTTGTCCACTGGAATGTTTCTTTGGCTGCACTCCTTTCCCTAACAGATTATTTTTGGTCACGTCAGTATAAATATGATTCGCGTCCAAATGTCCATTTTCCAGCATCAGACAACCGAAGTGGCCACTTGGATGAGATTTGAACAATCCACAGCAAAAGGACAAAGAAGGTCAAACGCTTTTGAGGAAAATTTTGCCTGACAATCTGCACAGAGATTCTTGTCAATGTACTGGACATGCATCCAGACTCTGCTTGGTTCCCACAGTCAGGCTGAGTGCCGATTGTTTGTTTAGTCTGTTACTCAGGCGAGGGGGAGAGGGGATGAAATACTCCCTGAAGGAAGGTAGGTAGTGACACCACTAATCGCTTGATTTAACCATCAAGAACTGTCCACTGTATAAGCCTATGGAGAAAAGTCCTCGAAATACAGATTGTGTGAAGAACTCTTCGACTGTCAGTGAGGAACTGTTCCAGGAAAAAAATAGCTTGAAAAGTCCAGGATTATATTTTATTGCTCAAAAAAATTGGGAATATCCAATCAAAACTCATGTGGCCGAGAAGCAGGTTTTCCTCATCTGCAGCTTTATACGAATGGCCGGTGACCGTTCTGAGACCTGACAAAAACACTTTTCTCCAGTTTCTAACTCCTGACTGATGCTATGAAAGTCATTATCATGCATATTTGCTGTTTTACTCTTCCCTTTTTAGTACCTGACACATGACAGGGAGTCAGACATCAGGACCCTGTAGTCCTCGCTGTCTCTCTGAGCCTGAGGCCAAGTGCTGAGTCAACAGAGAGAGGAGGTGTCTGCTTTAGTGTGGCGTCAGGCTGGCTCGGACACCAGTCCCCCTCCTGGTCACCTCCACTCCCCCTCTCTCTCTTTCTTTCTCACTCCTTTACTCCCTGCCCTGACCATCGCCAGGGCCACGTGTGCTGCAGGGGAGGGGGCACTTCGTTTTGCTTTGTTAAACCTTTCCATACAGAAACAATGGCTCAAATATTAAGCCTGCTAATAGGTTAAAAAAAAAAAAAAAAATGTTGCAATTAATCTCATTTTGTAATTTTTTATTTATTTATTTTTTAAGGAATGGAAACAAGTAGTGTGTATAGGTTGTCCATTTGTGTTGGTGAGAATTGCCATTGAAGTTTCATAATTGTTCACTTTTTTCACTACATAAAAACTGATAATGGCTTTAGTTTGAATCTGGATTTTATTTTTGTTGCTTTATTGTTTTTCTCTACCAAAAGCTAAAGCTCAGGTGTCTTATTTAAGATGAAGCTGCTTGGTAAGTCTGTTTTTCACAAATAAATATTTTCTGATTTTATTGATGTCTACTAATATGACATGGAACAGAAATGAGTGACAAGAGTGGTTGCATCATTAAATCAAACCGCCTTTTCTTAGGAAGTACCATAGCAGTTATTCTTGGTAATCATGGTGAAAGAACTTCCCATTTCCAACACAAACACATATATTTTTCCATATTAAAAGTGCTACTTGATAAAAGATGGGATAAAATAAATTTGCATTATGCAACATTAAATTTGCAACATTAAATTAAAATTTTTGCATTATGCAACATTAAATAAAATATCCATTTACAACAGCCAATCTGTTTTAAACAGGAGGTTGCCAGTTGGTGTGTAATGGTGGCATGAGCCATTATGTGTGGTGACATTTCCCGCTATTGGTATGATACATAAAAACTGCACGTATTACTGTATGTGTGTGTCATCCACATTAACTGTCAAGTAGCCACATGAGCAAGACTTTTGACTACTGACCTGACTATTAAATCTGGTGCATCTTTGACCAGAGGAGGACAAAGTACACAAATTCATTACTTGAGTGAAAGTACAGATACTACTGGTTAAATACTACTCCACTACAAGTGAAAGTTGTAAACACAGGTTTTTACTTAAGTGAAAGTATGAAAGTAGATGCTTTTAAAAGTACTTAAGTAGCAAAAGTAAAAAAGTAAATGCAGTGTTTTATTGTCACATTGTTATATACTTACAATACCTTATGCCACTAATGGAACCAACTGTATACACTGATTAGCTTGTGTTATTTTTGGAATTAAGAGCTTTTATGTTACCAAACCAATAGAAATGGGACAACTGAATGAAGATAATCATCTTTATTTATTTATTTATTTATTTTTATTTAACACTCCTACAGCTACATTGAAATCATTTTAATACTTGTTTAAAAGTTACAAAGTTATTTTTCAAAGAGATATTGAAGTCTATGATATGGTTCATTTTAGGCAAACAAAGCAAACATTGAAAAGAAAACAAATCTTTAGTCTTTTCAGAAAACTGGAACATACTGGAACATGGTCATTGGTGTGCACGTTGCACCAAAGAACCATCTTTCTGAATTTTGCCATCAACTGATCAGTGTTCATAAAATGCTCAGAAATCAGTGAACTTCACAACATGTGGCTGGGGTTGGGTATTCTATGAATTACTATAGTGAGAGAATAGTACATTTGTGGATACTGTGATTTTACTGCAAATGCCATAGTTAAACTAGTTACTATAGTAAAATCATGGTTAATTTTCCAAAGAGCTTTAATGAGTTAACACATACACATGCGAGTTCACAGTTCAGAATAAAAACCTTTTTCTTTTTCATGTAGATCAAGGTGAAGGTAATTTTTATTTATTGTATGCCGATCATTTATCTTCTATGATCTTTGATTGTAGTGCTTGGCCTACGTAAGGCATCACATACAGTTGTCTCTTTAAAATCAATGTGGTGAATACACAGATGATCACACCACACTATAAATATGTGCCTTTTCACCTTTTATTAGGCTATATTATTTGCCTTTTTTAGAGCGCTTTTAGCTGTGCAGTAGTGCAGACGTTTACATTAGTTTAGCGGGGAAGGTCCCGAGGTTGCCAGATTTGCATAAAAAATCAACCAAATGTCCATTCAAATCTAGGCGGAAAACTGCAGGCTTAGAAATACTGTAAGACTTAGCAACACTGGAAGGTTCTGGCAGATCGCAGGCCGGATTTTCGCAGAAAAAAAAAGTTTCAGTGAATCTGAAAATGCACACACTGGAAAAACTGCTACATATAACGACTTTCTACTCGGGGACCTTGATATAAATATAGCGGAGTAAAAAGTACGATATTTGTCTTTAAAATGTAGTGAAGTTGAAGTAGCAAGTTTCCAGAAAAAAATAATACTCAAGTAAAGTACAGATACTCAAAAAGTGTACTTAAGTACAGTACTCAAGTAAATGTACTTCGTTACTGTCCACCTCTGCCTTTGACCATTAAACCTGGTGCATATTTTTGCTTATTCTGGCCAAGAAAAACCCAACTGTTCAAATGACTGATGACTGATGTCAACTGAGCATCAAGGCAACTATGCCTCAAACAAAATTCTTCAATATCTTTCAAACATTTAGTATTCAACCTCCTAAACATTGGCAAATGTCTCCACTAGTTCTTACTTGGTTGTGTTCAATGTAGGTCACTAAGCGCAACAGAAACTTGTCCTCCAGAATTTCCAGATGTTGCGTAATGGCGAACCAATAAGAAGAGACCTCATGGAAATCGCTGGTTCAATCCATTTCAGGACGCAGTATGCATCATGCGGTTTGCAGACAGGCCATCTGAGGCTGCAGCTCAAGTAGCAGTCATACTTTGCTCCCAAACCCAGCTCTGAAAAGGTCACAGAGTGCCTTTGAACCAAAGTAGGCCAAATCGTCCTCCACACTTGTGTTAAATGCCATTTGTTCGTGTACAGTATTGGTAAAACCAGATTTTGACTTCAGTAACTGTCCAATGTTTGGCTCATTCCCACTTCTAAGCTTCAAAACCCACAACCTTTCGGCTCGCAGCCCAGAGCTGTAACCACGAGCACAACACCACATATTAAGTGTTAGATGAGTACTGGAAAGAGCAGCTCTTTGTGCATTTCTTCCTCTGGACCACAGATAGCCTGGCAACACATATGGTAATATGAAAATGCATGTTGTCGCTGATGTTGTGCTTGTACTGGCTTTAAATTTAGATGTCAATGTCATATGGATTTACATTAAAATGAAGCAAACAGGCAACTGCTACCTAGTCCTAAACAGGCTACAAATTTCTGGCAACTCCAGCAGGACACTACAAAAATTTATATATTTTATTACTTTTCCTGTAAAAATATCTAAATTGCTTTAGAGAAAGATACATTTACCTAAAAATTAAATTACATATGAAGACATTTCAGAGAATATTTACCTTGGGTTACTTCCCTTACTTTTTTTTTTTTTTTTTTTTTTTTTTTTTTCAGTTTTAACCATAAATATATTAAAACAATATTAGTGAGTTTTACTTTTATAACGGGAAAAACTGCAAATGGACTAAGAAAGTTAATTCAAGATATATTCTTTTACACATAAGTTTGCACATTAGTAAACATGAGTAAATTACATAAATTTTCCTTGTTTGAACAAGATTTTAATGTTTCTACTATAAATCTTCTCCTGTAGCCTCATGGGATAGTAAGGTGTCCACTGAATCTCACCGGATGCAGTAGGTCATCCATGCATTTTTTTCCTAGTGTTTTATGAATTCTGTGATTTTTTTTTTGTTATGCTATGTACTGTTTTTCAGTTACTACATAGCAGGGTAGTATGCAAATTCAGATGCAGTGGTGGGGGCATAAAAATAAAGATACAAGTATATTAAGGAAGAATATCAAACATGGCACAAGTTCTAGATGTTTTTTTATAGCTTTCTTGTTAACATACATTGAAATTGTATTTAATTACAACTTCAGATCTTGTTTGAAGATGTTAAAATGGGGTTTACATTTAATATATTTACATTTATGGACATAAAACTTTGCAATAAATAAAAGGAGGTTTATACAAAAACTTGCATTAAATAAATTCTTATTATTAGCATAAAACCCAAAAAGAATGTGTCTATAACATAAAGAGAGAGAGAGAGAGAAAGAGAGAGAGAGAGAGAGAGAGAGAGAGAGAGAGAGAGAGAGAGAGAGAGAGAGAGAGAGAGAGAGAGAGAGAGAGAGAAAACATTTTGGACAATCAGAGCATTAACATTATTCCAGAAAGATTGTCATCTCACAGCGGATTTTTTTTTACTGTTTTTGTTGTACTTCGGATCAAATAAATTCATGCTTGGTGAGCAGAAGAGACTTCTTTAAAAAAAAAAAAAAAACTTAAAAACCTTATTGTTCAAAAACTTGACTAGTAGTGTATGTGGGGACAGTTTACATTTGTCTGTGTGCAGGAATTGTATTTACTTTAAAGTGTGAGAGATGGCAATACATTTATGGCTTGAGTTATGTTATGTTATGTGGAATAACCTGAAAATTAGATTAACTTTGTGTTTTTTCAGGAACTCTCTGTATATAGTTTTGAAGTGTTATTTAAAGTCTATGCAGAATATTTGCACATCTAAAAATGATTGTTTTGCTGGTGTGGAGAAAGAATTGATAATTTACAGCCATCTCATTTGTATGGTTTCTTTGGGATGAATGGCCCACTGGCTAACGCAAACATGAGCTCTCTTTGAACTCCGGCCAGTTTTATAAGTTTGCAGGCTGATGTTGGCGACTCCAGCCCCTCTAGAGGTCACAGAGGTCCAATAAAAGACAAAGTCAGGATCAATAGCGCACAGTGTGTTGTGGGGGGATATGAATTAAATGCAAGGGATATTTAAGGCAAGGTTAGCCCCTTGGTAAAGGTTAGCTGTGGCAGTAAGAGGAGTCCTGATAGCGGTTATTCTGAGATTTTGCTTAGGAGGCACAGCTAAGCACATTCTCCAGCTAACACTCTTTATATTCAAATGCCTTTTATTGGAGGGTGTGGCCGCACAAGGTGAGACATTGGACAAGGTTAGGCTGTTGTTACATTTTATTGGCGCAGGATAATTATAACCACACGCACATGCTCTCAGGGGATCGTGATGGGCTTCTCCCTGAGGAAAACATGACGCTACTGTAGTGCCCTGGTTTCAAAACTTCAAACTGATTGCCTACAAAACTAGAGCTAATGTATGGCTTATGGTGTGCCTGAGAATGAGGCAGCGCAGTCAAAGCTGAAAAGATGATCAAAAGATGATTCAATTTTTTAAAACGATTATGATGTCTGTGGCCTCATCTCCAGATACCTTAGATTTCCACTTCGTCACAAATGTGACTTGGAAAAACATGACCAGAAAGAGGGAGATTATTCTAAAGTGGCCCTGTGGTGAGGTAAATGTTTCTGTATTTACAGAAAGGCTTCAGTTACAGATGAATGACGTTAAATCCTGCTATATCTCTATGTTTCCCTCTTTCTCTCTCAGTTTTTCCCCTATCCTCACACACATACCCATAAATGCAGTATGGAGAGCAACTAGCACTGGCCTGGGGCGCTTGGGTAGTTTGCATACATTTATTTCAAACATAAGTTATTTATTCATTTTAAGTTTTTGATGAATGCTTTGTGTAGGACCCCTTCCTGAAATATTAGACTTTTTATAATGTGAAGTGTGTAAAATAAAAATAAATAAATAAATAAAAATAAAATAAAATAAAATAAAAATAATAAACAAAAAGAACAGGATATTTCTATTAGTGTAACAACTTTTTTTTTTTTTTTTTCTAACATAAAACTATATGGCTGTCAATAGAGTACAATAATTGTGATTAATCACATGATTTCCAATCAGTATTTGTAATAAATAATTAATAATGTTAAATTTGGTGAATTTTAACTATTTATTTATTTGCATTTTTGCACAAACAGGCACCCTACAAGCCTGGACCATATTCAGCTTTTTGAATGAAATCTTTACTTTAATTTGGCCGTAGCAGCTGCATTGTGCATAAATGTGTAAGTTTGAGAGAAAGTGTAAAGCAAAGGAAATTAGAGTGTATTTCTGTTGTTGGGAACACAGTCCTCTGCCTTGTTCGATTAGCAGGGCATTGAGGAGCCAGTTCCTTCACAGTTACACCATTTTTTAAGTGTGATATTTCAGCTGTCTGTTCGTCCACCTTACCACACATAAGATATCAGAACCAAACCTGATGTACAGCCAGAAAAGCAAAAAGCATATTACTATTACAAAAATCATATAATTTTTTACTCATGCTTATCATTAATCACCATTTACTCATCCTTGTGTTGTTCCAAACCTGTATGACTAAATAGTGTCGTAAAGCCTTTAAAACATTACTAAAAAGCTCCACAGATACATAAAAGTATAAGAAGAGTGGTCTTTTGAAAACATGGAAGTAAGTCAGTCATGGTTGGAATATGATGACAACAATTTTGTTTCTGAATACTGAAAAACAATTTTGAAAAAAAAAAAAACCAGAAACTTTTATCAATAAATTAATTAAGTACAACATAATTATTTATGTTTTGTGTGCAGGTTCTCTATGTGACTGAGTAATGACCCTACAGTTTATTTTAATAAACTTGTGACAAAAACTGACCAAACATATGACAGATGTAGTGTTTTTTTTTTTTTTTTTTTTTTTTGTTTTTTTTTTTTTAATGTATGCATGATTTTAGTACTGATTTTAATTTATGCTCATTTCAATATAAAACAACGACAGCATTGCATTATAATGTTGCATTACAATAATGGTCCAGAATATTTCAAAAAGAGAAAAGGAGGAGATAATGTAAAAAAAAAAAAAAAAAAAAAGAAAATAATATTACAATGCATGAAATCATCAATTAAATTCAACAAAATAAAATTCTTGCTGAAATATATACAGAATATTTTTACTGTAGTATATGTACACTTATTTCTCTCTTTTGATGTTCGGGTAAATATTCTTCGGTAAATATTCTTGAGATTGACCTGTAAAAATATTTTGTCATTTAACCTTCAGTAAAATGTTCTTTTTCTGCATTAAGACTTTATATTCAAGGAAAACACAAACAAACAAACAAATCTACATACTGTTTTTAATATATGCAACTTGTCATGTGTTAATGATAGAATTACATGTATTGATGACCAACACAGCTGTGTGTGTGTGCACGTTTACACCACTGCAAGCACGCACAGGGACTTTATGCACACTAGGCTGCATATGATATAATTTAGATATTGTGAGTGAATGAAGGCAGATGGGTACCCACTGTCTGTTCTCTGTTATGTCAACATGCCCCTCATATTTACTGTACTCTCACTGCACCCTTCAGTCTATACAGAGGAACCTTTCATACTGCAAACAGTCAGCCCTATGTAAACACCCCTTAGTTATCTCTCTAAAGTCAAATACACAGAGATCAAACATCAGAGACCCATGATTCCTCTGTGAAATTCTCTGATCAATGCCAATATCTCTTAAACCCATACTAAAGGGCACACATTTTTGATAGCTGTAGCATTTTCCCCCTGATGTCCACTTATAATGTTCTTGCACCATAAACAGTTGTAATTTAGAGCTTCATGCCCGTTTTCCATCCTCTCTCTGACCCTTACTTTAAACAGGATGTTTTTGTTACTGTACTTTAAATACATCTGTATACAACTCTAGAGAATTGTAGGCTTTCAACTTTGTTGAAACAGTTTATGTACAGTGAGCCAAGCGCAGTCACCCAGTGTTAGTGCCTGACCTCACTGATGCTCTGCAACCTGCAGTATTACACTCAAAAAAAAAAAAAAAAAAAAACTCTAACTAAACTAATTCTATCTAACTCAAATTGCTGTTTCTGACAATGTAAATACATGTTCTTGTCAAGATTGTTTAGCACTTAGTTCTTTATGATTTTTTTTTTTTGATGAAGCCTAGATTATATGCTTTGTGGGCTTTCCTGTAGCTCAAATAGTAGAGCATGGCGCTAGCAACGCCAAGATCATGGGTTCGATTCCCAGGGAAAGCAAGAGCTGATAGAAATGTATAAAACTGTAACTTGAATGCAATGTAAGTCGCTTTGGATAAAAGCGTCTGCTAAATGCGTAAATGTAAATGTAAATATGCAGATGATTTGCAAAGTCTGTCACACTTAATTTTAAGGTTCAATTCTCACTATTAACAAACCATTAACTACAATTTAAAACTACGATAAAAAAAATACATTTTTCCTTTTTTTATTTATTTTGGTTTTATTTATAGTATTAATCAAACTCCAATGTAACTGGTAGCCACAATGTAAAACACATAAGGTATAACACAGCTCTTGTCATGAAAATAGCCTCAGCTGTTGACATGGCATTAAAATTTTTACTACCTACCCTCCAGCACATCCCAAAGGTGCTCTATTACAGGGGTTTCCAGTGCGGGTTATGCGCAACAAATTTCCGTATTCTGTATAACAGGTTGCATTGCTTTCAGTTCAGGTCTTTAGTTTATGCTTTGTTAAATATGCAGAGCTGTTTTACTCAAGATGCAAAGACCTACCAAAGATGAGCATGTTGCATATGCAGATTGACATCTAAAAGTGTGTTTAAACAGTGCTCAGTTGGCCCTAAAGGGCCCAAAGTGTGCCAAAAATATCCCCCACACCATTACGTCACCACCAGCAGCCTGACCTTTGATACTAGGCAGGATGGACCCATGCTTTCATGTTATTAACGCCAAATTCTGACCTTCCCATACCAATGTCACAGCATAAATTGACACCCCTCAGACCTTTTTCCCAATCATCTATTGTGCAATTTTGGTGAGCCCGTGCACACAATAACTTGATTTTTGGTGTGATCTTTTGCTTCTGAAGCCTATATGTTTCAAGGTTGAACCTCCGCAGATCCTCTTGACCATGTCTACGTGCCTTAAGTGCATTGAGTTGTTGTCACATGGTTGGCTAATTAGACATTTGCCTCAATGAGCATAAACAGATGTAACTGGTTAGTGGCCAGTGAGTGTATGCTACCTTGACAGGCAAATAAAATAAAGGGGTCATGAACTGAGAAATCAAAATTCCCTTGAACTTTTGACATATCATTGTGCTATAAAAAAAAACAAAAACAAAAAAAACAAACAAAAAAAAAAAAAAAAAAAAAAAAAAACTTCCTGTAAGTTTCAGAGCTCAGAACTTTATTGTTAGTCTAAAAACAGCTTATACTGAAGCCAATCTGCCAAAACGACAGCTTGTGGAATGTTCTACTCTTTCAGAATCAGAATGAGCTTTTATTGCCAGGTATGTTTACACATACGAGGAATTTGTTTTCGTGACAGAAGCTTCCACAGTGCAATAGAATGACTGTGACAGAACAAAGAATTAAAAAATTAAAATTAAATTAAAAAATAGAACAAGTAAATAAGGAATAACAATATACAAATTGACAATTGTATGTACAGGTATATTACAATAGACAGTTTTGTACGTACATGTATATTATGTGCAAATTGAAATGCAGACTAAGTATGTGTGTTAGATAAATAAATGTATAAGTGTATAAATAGTTTGTGTTCCACAATTATTGTCAGGTGTTCATGAGATGGATTGCCTGAGGGAAGAAACTGTTTCTGTGTCTGGTCGTTCTGGTGCTCAGACCTCTGTAGCGTCGACCAGACGGTAACAGTTCAAAGAGGGAGTGTGCTGGATGTGAGGGGTCCAGAGTTATTTTGCCAGCCCTTTTGCTCACTCTGGATGAGTACAGTTCTTGGAGAGTGGGGAGGGTTGTACCAATGATTCGCTCAGCAGTCCGGACTACCCTCTGTAGTCTTCTGAGGTCAGATTTGGTAGCTGAGCTGAACCAGACAGTTATTGAAGTGCAGAGGACGGATTCAGTGATGACGGAGTAGAACTGTTTCAGCAGCTCCTGTGGCAGGTTAAACTTCCTCAGCTGACGAAGGAAGTACAACCTCTGCTGGGCCTTTTTAACAATCGAGTCAATGTGAGTGTCCCACTTCATGTCCTGGGAGATGGTGCTGCCCAGGAACCTTAATGTCTCCACTGCAGTCACAGTGCTGTTCATGATGGTGAGTGGGGGGAGTGCAGGGGGGTTTCTCCTGAAGTCCACAATCATCTCCACAGTTTTGAGCGTGTTGAGCTCCAGGTTGTTAAGACTGCACCAGACAGCCAGCTCCTTAACCTCCTATCTGTAAGCAGACTCGTCACCGTCCTGAATGAGGCCGATAAGTGTGATGCCATCTGCAAAATGCAGGAGCTTGACAAAGTGGTCTTTAGATGTGCAGTCGTTGGTGTTGAGGGAGAATAGCAGTGGGGAGAGAACACAGCCCTGAGGAGCTCCAGTGCTGATCGTACAAGTGCTGGATGTGTATTTTCCCAGCCTCACTAGCTGCTGCCTGTCTGTCAGGAAGCTGGAGATCCACTGACAGACGGAGGTGGGCACGGAGAGCTGAGTTAATTTGGGCAGGAGGAGGTCTGGAATGATAGTGTTAAAGGCCGAGCTGAAGTCCACAAACAAGATCCTCACATAAGTCCCTGGTCTGTCTAAATGTTGCAGAATATCGTCCACAGACCTGTTTGCTCTGTAGGCAAACTGATCCAGTAAGGGCCCAGTAATGTCCTTCAGGTGGGCCAGCACTAGTTTTTCAAAAGACTTCATGACCACAGACGTT
Organism: Spinibarbus caldwelli; assembly: GCA_039654775.1. Classification (NCBI taxonomy): domain Eukaryota; kingdom Metazoa; phylum Chordata; class Actinopteri; order Cypriniformes; family Cyprinidae; genus Spinibarbus; species Spinibarbus caldwelli. The sequence continues at coordinate 26,078,027 of CM077261.1, read as the reverse complement.
AGAGCCACAGGTCTGTAATCATTTAGTCCTGTAATTTTGGATTTCTTTGGGATGGGGATGATGGTGGAGCGTTTGAAGCATGAAGGGACTTCGCACAGCTCCAGAGATCTGTTGCAGATCTGTGTGAAGATGGGGGCCAACTGGTCAGCACAGGATTTCAGACAGACTGGTGTAACACAATCTGGGCCTGGTGCTTTTTTTTCCTTTTCTGCTTCCGGAAGACCTGGCACACCTCGTCTTCGCTGATCTGAATTGCAGGTGTGGTGTAGAGGGGGGTTACTGGAGGTGTTAATGGTTGTGTGGAGAGGTGTTCAGGGCGGGTGCGGGGTGTTTTTTCAAACCTGCAGTAGAACTCATTCAGATCGTCTGCCAGTTGTTGGCAGACAGTGCTGGGGGATGGTGTCTTGTAGTTGGTGATCTCTTTCAGACCTTTCCACACTTCTCTGGAAGAGAATTGAATCCTTATTTTTCCAGAATAATTCCTCTTTGCCACTCTGATCTACTTTTCCAGTATGTATTTGGGCTGCTTATACAAGACTTTGTCCCCCTTCCTGTAAGCATCTTCTTTGGCCTGACAGAGCTGTCTGAGTTTTGCAGTAAACCACGGTTTGTCATTGTTGTAAGTTAGATGAGTCCTGGTAGGAATGCACATATCTTCACAGAAACGGACATATGATGTTACAGTCTCTGTGAGCTCGTCCAGATCGGTGGCAGCAGCTTTAAAAATGCTCCAATCAGTGATAAAGAAATAATGTGGATAAGCACTGCCTCTGCAGAAGAAGATCAACACCTGCTTCTACATCACTACCTGTTTAGTCCCGCCCACTGATTCTGCATCACTGCCTGTTTAGCCCCGCCCACTGATTCTACATCACTGCCTGTGTAGCCCCACTCACTGATTTGGGCATGTAGTGTTTACGAGAGAGGCGAACGCAGGTCTACACAGAAACCAAACAATAAAGATGGTTCTGAAGACAAGAAGACGCTGTGCACTGCCAAGTTGTGGAAAAACAGTCTATGCATTGCCTTCTTTCTGAACCCACATTAGGAAAGAGTGAATGAACTTTATTTTTAATGAAGATCCAGACTGCGTCAGTAAGAACTTGGTCCTTTGTTCACTTTATTTTACCACGGATTCGTTTACAAACAAGCCACAATTCAACTCAGGATTTTCTGAAAGATTGAAACTGAAAGGCGATTGCTGTATCAACTATATTGGATCCGACAGGAATGTTGCAACATGCAAGTGTGAGTAACTTTTCATTACGTGATCAATATTGCTTTGTCTGTTATTACAGATTGTTTGATATGTACTGAGTATTCATATGTTTTTTAACCTAAATCACTGCAGCATCCATCTGTGAAGGATGTAGGCTGTCAAACATACACAACTATTAGCCAATCATAGCAGTGGGCATTTACTTCTGAGTCTACAATCTGCCATGTCTATTCAAACAGAGTGTTCTGATGAGAGGGGTTAAAAAACAGGATAGAAAATAGCCTATTACTTCTAAATTATGATGTTTTTTATGTAAAAATCTTGATAACATTAAAAGTGAACCTCAAGTGGACATAAGAGGACAGTACAATTTTTTTTTTTTTTTTTTTTTTTTTTAAGTTGCACTGCATGCTGGGAACTTCCAAAACATTGTTAACTTAAAACTTGCTTGTTCAGATGAAATATTTGGGAAATTGTCGTTAAATTGGTAAAGTTTTGGTCAAGTACTTGAGTGTTTAAGTAAGGTCAACTAAATTTTTGTTAGCAACATGTTTTGAAGTAATCTTGTTCAAGTTGTACAAAGTAATTAATTGACTATACTACAAAACACTAAAAAAAAAAAAAAAAAAAAAAAAAAAAAAAAAAAAAAAAAAGTGACTTGACTTGTATCCAAAAGAAATTACAAATGAGAATAAATCAAACATGGAGGAAAGATAAAGTGTGTACATGGAGAAAGTTTTTTTTTTTTTTTTTTTTTTTTTCTCCTCCAGTTAATAAACTTTGTAGAATTTCATTTCTACTTTGTCGCAAAAATCTCAATGTGTGTGTGCGAGGTGAAAGTTTACGTCTTCAGTAAAGATTCTCCAAATTGCGGCTCTCTTTATATCATGAAGTATCCAGTGATGTCCCTCTGTCTCGTCTGCTCTCTCTCTCTCTCTCTCTCTCTCTCTCTCTCTCATCTCTCTCTCTCTCTCTCTCTCTCTCTCTGGGAGTGATACTGTGCGGGTAATTACTGTGTTTTCTAAACTTAAAATAACAAGCATGGCCTAATTACAGCTCACTCTTGATTACACCATCTTCACCAGGAGAATGAGGTGGGGGGAGAGACTGTTGCATCTATGACCTCTTATTCTCTGTTTACGTCATAGCTAGTATATATATTTAAGTAGGTTTAACCCGATATGACCTCCCTTACTGTTAGCAGCAATGATTGTGAAATACTGTACAAAAGTGAACTTAGTTACCAAGTAATACATTAGAACTGGATTATCTCACAAAACCTATCAAGAACATGTCCAGGTCATATTTCTCCTCAAAATCAACAAAAGAAATAAGAAAATAAGATTTTGCACAGTACCCTATACGGTCACACTTTAATTTGGGGACCAATTCTTACTATTAACTAGTGTCAGTAAACTCCTAATTTGCTGCTTATTAATAGTTAATAAGGTAGTTGTTAAGATTAGGCATGGAGTGGGTTAAGGGAACTAAAATATGGTCATGCAGAATATGGCATTAATATGTACTTTATTCAGCCTGGGCTCACTGGAAATACATGCCTCTACATACATTCCTGCAAAACTGAAAAAAACGTACCTATATGTACAATTCACTGCAGTTTCCAGTTGAAATCAACACTAGAGGCAGTAAAAGTCAGACAACTTTTATTCCTTTTCACACAAAGTATGATTTAAAGGTACATAGTTTTGATTAATAAAGGCTAATTCTCACACAATTACTTACAGAATGTTATATTATGTTACACTTTGCACGATTTGAAAACTGATGCTTTTGACCATTGTCGTTATGTATACTGCATCATGCATGACTTATCTAATCTAGTAGGTTTACTCGGTAGCTCACCTGATACGGCGTTGCACTTAGGTGATGAAAAGCTCCGGTACGAATCCCCCTGTCGATCTACGGTTCGATAAAACAACTCAAATCCACATGACGATCCGCATGTTAAAATAGCACGGATGCATCAGCGAATGCATTTTTATATTACTTTCGCATTTGTTAACACTATCGGGTAGGCTTAGGGTTGTGTTTGGTGTAGTGGATATTTCCGACATGACAGAGCATTAATCTTTAGCAACACTCACCGGATATTTGAATTCTAAATGGCTGCAATACGTACCTCAAGCAACATAATAAAAACACAGCAATACATGCCTGTACCAACGTAATAAAAACGTGCCACGGTCACGTATTAAACGTGTGTTTTAGCGCCACTCTCTGGACATTTTACTTTGAAACTGCCGCGAAACGTGCAGTAAGGTACATAATTACGGTGTTGCAGAAATGTATGTAGAGGCACGTATTTCCAGTGAGCCTGGGTTGACTTTATAAGTACTAATGAACAGCCAATATGCTTATAATATGCATGCTAATAAGCAACTAGTTAATAGTGAGCATTGGTCCTTAAAATAAAGTGTTATCCCCATACTATACAAAAAGCATGATGTTAGCATTCCATTCTGAGTCATCTAAACAACAATTTTCAAAAAGAATATTTGTGTGCACAGATACCGATAAATGACAATTAATGGAAATAATTGTGCTGAAGTACTGGAATTTATCATGGCATAATACTGGCAGCAATGTGGAACTGCATAGAAATTTTGTACCTTTCCCCCACATACACTTCCTCTCAACTGTGATGTAACACGAAAGCATATGAAACAAACTGAAATCAAGCAGAAAGTGGTAACATGACTGTGATTTCCATAACATTCAACGCTAAAATACATCAGCAGGTTTCTACCGGGAAACAGCTGAGTCACTGTGCGCGTGCACAAAAAAAAAAAAAAATAAATAAATAAATAAAAAATCAGCTATGATGGAAAAAACATCACATTAGCTTAGTTCTGTGTCGTAACTTCTTTGAAGAACTAGTTATGCAGTAATCTTAGCAATGAAGTCATTTAATCAGAGCTACTAACTAATCTACCTCATGACAGTCAGCGCTAGCCAATGATGTATAACGAGCTGTGACTACATGTTCTAACCAAATGATAAATAAATGAATAACTGGAGCACTAATCTACTCAGAAGACCAACACTGAAAGCAAGTACAGATTAATTGAGTCAATAACTGACATATAACAAAGCTTGAAGTATACTTTGCTTGTCTGCGTCCCACAGACAGGGCGCTTGATGTGGCTAACATTCACATGGACAACAACGCATGTACGATTGATCAGGCGCTCAAATGGAGAGATCACTTGGTAGTGTCCATTTGCCGAAGACATCCATCTGCACTTGCAGCCAAAGCAATATACTTTGAAAGGCTTGCATGCACTGAAATACTTTGTTTTTATAATTTGGATAGCAGTTGAGATTTGATAAGAAACATTAGTGTTCATATTGAGATCTAGCATTTTGACTGCACATTTTGGTATGTTAAAAAATCTGGGCATAGTTTGAGATATGGTTTTTGATGTCTTTTAAAAATCTAAAATACAGGAGATAAAAAAGCTCTCCATTTGATTATTATTATTATTATTATTATTATTATTATTATTATTATTATTATTATTTAGCTTATGTGTTCTTTCATCAACCAATTTTGCCAGAAATACCAAGTTTTGCTGGTTATGCTGGTCCACCTCCACAATCAAATCAATACTAGCTAGTTTAAACCACTCTTGACCATTGCTGCAGGTCAAGCCTAGAGAACCAAAAATTCATTATGATGTCATTATATGATGTTGCAATCATGCCTTGTGTTTCATATAACACTGGACAAGTGATGATGAGCCAGACTCTTGTGTTTCTGGCTAGACGTTACATTTTATTGTAATCAATTCAAAGAAGTTCATAAATGTCTCAAAATTTCCTTTATATGACTAGTTCACCCAAAAATGAAAATTCTGTCATTATTTACTCACTATTGTGAAGTCATACAAGGTTTGGAACAACAGGGGGATGAATGAAGACAGAATATTCATTTTGGAGTGAACTATCTCCAAGTCAGGTAAAGGCCATCTTGGTAATGCCTCCAGGCAGCTAATTTCATTGTATGCAGTATGCATGTATCTCCATTAGACAATCCTATCTTACACTATCCTGTCAGCTCCATCTCACAATGCTGTCTTATGGGTCAAGCTAGTTTATTTGTCTTCATGTCTTCAGTTTGTCCAGAGGTGGACTCAACGTTTTATATTCTTATATCAAGAATCACAAAAAAAAAAAAAAAAAAAAAAAAAGGATTTTGTAGTGAAGATCTACATACAGGGGATGCACAAAATGCCTAGAAAGTTTTTACTTTTTTAATATTAATGAAAAAAAAAATCTGTATCAAACACTTGTGACATATGCATGTGTGAGACTCTGCTAAGCATCATTTTTAGCAATATTCCACTTAATAATACACTTAACTTTTGGCAGCATTATCGACTCGATTACACAAACAATATTGGAAGAGAACTAAACTGAGCTGGACGATGACATGACTGAATCAACGATAAACTGCCTTTAAAACTGACTGTTTGTTAATGGCTTCTTTTTAGAGCTGCTTTACAGCAGAATTGAATATTGTTTGCATTAATGACACACTATTTATCTGTTTTTCACTGTAAAGCTGCTTTGAAACAATCTGTGTTGTATAAAGCACTATTAAAGGTGACTTGACTTGCTAGGAGCTGTCTTTATCTACATACTCTCACACATCTCGCTCTCCTTTTTGTCACTTGGTTCCCTCCTTACCTTCTTCTTATCTGTTTATAGCCACTTCCCTTTTTTTTCAGCTGACTCACATGGACATGGAAGAAATGGTTACGAAAAGTTACGAAATCCTGAGACTCGTTCATTGTTTCTGTAGAAAAAAGAGCTTGGCAGTTTCATGTTCTCACAGACGAAGTGCTGCAGTTTTGTCACGACTCAGGGTGAGAGTGTTTGAGTGTTTCTCCATCTCAAACAGTGGAAAGAGTGACGATGCAGAAATGGGAGATGGAGAATGGGTTTAGAGCTGAGGGGTCATGACAGTGACCGCAAAACATGGCATAGAGGAACAGACGTTTGATTTGTCAAGCTAGAGGGTCATATCTCAATCTCCATGCACATTTGGCGATTTACATCAGTTTGCTTGCAGTTAAGAAGTCCTAGACAATGTGTGTGTGTGGTGTCTGGTAGGAATACAGCTAAGCGGGCAGGTATCCATACCCCTGCAGACAGTGTAAGGTTATGCCCATGGAAAGTGCCTTTGCTGCCGAGCATGTGAGGGCACCAGTAAAGGAATAGCAGATTTTTGGAGAGTTTGTTGGAGAGATTTAATTAAGAGAAAAAGATCAAATAATCACCAGTCCAAGCAAAATGCAATGTATCAGATGTATTTTAAAATGTTACTGCTCGTTTACAGTTTAATAGTGTTCATGTTCTCGATTACTGTATAACCTTTGTCTCAGATGTTTTCTTAATTCCAATGAGACTAAACTGAGACAATTATTGGAGTATAGTAAGAGTACAGACCTTGAAAAAAGAATGTCAATGGGAGCTCAAAGAATGGGAGCTCTTAATATCTCAATGAATATGGACACAGTTTGAGACATTGAAATCTCTTCTAAAACTCTAAAAAAAATACATACAGTCAAACCACAATTTATTCAGACACCTTCAAAATTTCTCACATTATCACAGTTTATTTGCTATAGTTTAGAAAATGGTAATAAAATATGACAAAACTCAGAGTTAAACTGTGTCAGAACAAATACATTTTGATCATGTCAGATAACTTTGATAGAAAGGTATGTAACAAAACATGGTCAAAGTGTCAAATCAAATTTTTGGTCCCAAATTTTTGTCAGTTTTACTGGTAATCCACTGTGTCCATTCTGAATTCTGAAAATACAACTGAACCTACTTCTCTGAAATGTTCATTGGTCATGCAACAAAGATGCCATACGTTGGGATGACAAAGTTTGGTAATTATCAAGCGACTGTGGAATTTTGCACAGTCGAGCAACAGTCTTCATCTGTCTATAAATTACAGTATTCGTAATTTAATATTTGAAAGGTTCAGTACACATCAGCACAAGCTCACAATGGCAAGTCAGCTGTAGTCAGATTAATGTGTTTACATGCTGCACAAAGCGAGGTACAATGACAGGTTCGTCACAAAAAGTAGACAGGTATGACTTTAGTTGGACTAAAGTGTTTGTGACATGCATGCACATGAGATTACTAGAGTCTGTTTCTCAGGAGAACAATGCTTAAGCAGGCACTTGAGCAAAGATTTCAATTTGTTCTTGAATTAATCTCATTGCTGTTGAGGACAAACCATTGAGATTTTCCCAGCTTGGTCGTATTAGGGCAGTGGACATTTCAAGACAATAAAAATGCACACACTTCAAGGACAGAACTGGTATTGTACTGATCAGAGGCACATGATACAAATATAAGGCAGACCAGAGCTGGTTTATTCCATGGAAACCATAACGTACTGTCCTATAAATTAAGAATACACACATACCAACCCTTGAGCACACATCACTCACATGAGCGACCAAACCCGCTGCACAGAGGAAGAGGCAGGAAGTTCCTTCTTTCACTTCCAGTCATGCTGTATGTATGTATCCGTCTGCAGGGTGGAGTTATGGAGCGGTGTCGACTGCGGTCAGAACAGGATATCAGCCGCCGTCTGCGTGTAGACGGAGGGAGAAGGAGAACGAGATTGGGGAATCAGTGATTTGACGCTAAGAGATTGTACAGAGTCAAAGTATTAAGAGCAGTTGCCGTAAATTTAAAAACAAACCCAGCTAAATTCTATTGCTTGTCTGACCTAGGCAATGGGCAATATTCAAAGTTCCAAAACAATCAATTTAAAAATTGGAATGCTCCATTTAACAAACAATTTCCATTTCAATTACATTTGTAGACATTCAAATATTTAAACCAGCAAGACCACCAGTTAACCTCGTAATAACCCCCCCTCTAACTCCTTTTTCTAGAGTTAATGCGTAGGTGAGGAAATGACACAATCAATGTTATCAGATGACTGTTTCAGTTGCATCAGCTACTGGTCATCTGAACTGGTTGCTCTGGACTAAACTAGCTGCATCCTAAAAATAATGTGGCCTGGTGCGGCAACATTTAGTTCACAGGACAAATTTGCATGCCTTGAAAAATGGTCAACACATGCATGTGAATGTTAAAGGCTATATGCATGAGACAGATTGTGTCGATCTATGTGTGTGTGTGTTGTATTGCAGTGGGCAGCTTGTGGTGGAACAGAAGGTCTCTGCATGATGGGCAGTGTGGGCGGACTTCGGGATTCACCGTGAAAAACAAGAACGAGCCAAGGACACTTCCCAAGCAGGGGTTCAGAGATGTGTGAGTGTGTGAGAGAGGATGCATGTGGAAGTTTTTACATATTGTTTGTCAAAGTACATTCTATTCAGTCACAAACAATTGCTCTCCTCACTATCATCCCTCTGTATCATCTCTCAAATGCTCTGGGTGGGTGCCAGTTAAAGTGGGCACAATGGCGCATTGTGCTATAGCTTGTGGTGCCCTGTGCTGGCATTAACCTGCTTTCTGCCCCACGCACACAACAGTGCTTGAAAGTCATATTTGGACTGGATTTGGAGCCGAAGTTGTTGTTTTAGCAGTTGTTGATTCTGTTCAGTTCCACTGAGTGCAAACTAATCCCTTCATATGCTTTTGACACACATCCTTAGCCTTAAAACTCTTTGATATGTTTGGCTTCAGAACAGCATTTCTCATCTTTCTGTGTGTACATCCCCTTTACACACTTTGAGACAGAGAACGGTTTGTTTAATGTAGCAAGTTCGGTGGCAGTAGTTCCGGGACTAGTAGCAGCGATTTGTTTTCAAATCGCTGATGAGCTCCAGATGTTTGGAACTGCTTCTGTTCAGGAGTCCAGAGGGCAAACAATTCACTCAGAGTACAGAGCTCAAAGCAGATCTGTCTCGAGAGTGGCGTGAGGTCACTTTGACGGTTTGAGAGAGATGGTCTGCAGTCTTGGAAGTCAGTCGACGGTTAAGTGTGGATATAGAGTTCAAGCATGGAAGAGCTATTGATTTCCAAGATCCTAGTAGGGTGCTCTTCGTAGCCCCTTCTGAGTATTTTTCCAATCCAAAAGCACTGTGTTGATGCTTGTAGGGGCAGTTGAATGCATGTGTGCTTGTATTTATGGGCATTTATGTAGGCATGCATGTGTGAACACCCTCTGCCGTATGCTCACGACCTCAATATGATATTTGCTTGCTCACCTATTCTGCCAACTTCATGTTGTCATTGTTTGGAACGGGGCAGCACTCCTTCCTTACACCTTATTTCTGGGCCAATTCGGACTAGGTCTGGCAATGCCAGCCAGAACTGATCTCACTGCAACATGCTGGGATGAGATCACCTACACCCGTGACCCTACATAGGACAACCGGTTTGGAAAATGGGTTTATGGAGATCAATCCATTTTGTGGACCCTTCACCACACAGTAGATCCAAATGGTTATATACTTGATATGAAAGATACTTAACTTTTTTCATTAAAATATCCATATTTAGAACTTTATAAACCGAAAGAAGACTGGTTTTGCTTTGCCTAAAACAAAACTTGGTTTTCAGGAGACTAGCATATTCTCACAGGAGTTTACACTATGCCTGCATCCAACATCATCCGCTGGAACACCACTTTCTTGGGAAGGTGCAGATCAATTAGTGTAAACTAGAGATTATGGTTTATAAAGTTTTAAATATGGATATTTTTTCTGACACAAATTCATCAATTCCACTCAGAAGGCTTTTATTCACCCCTGGAGCTGTGTGGATGGATTTATGCACTTTATTTTGCTTCAAAATCTTAACCACTTTTCACTGCCATCGTGGGCCGGATTTACTAAACAGAGCAAATTAGCATCAGAGTGTAATTCCATAAAAGCGTCGATGGGAGGGGAAAATTCTGCCTGCGATTTACTGACAATGCGCACATTAAAGAACACAGATGCAGCCAGATCATTTCCATAATGACCAGCGCAATCTACTAAGAGCAGCGCAAATTACCGCCTGCTTTAAGACGTGCTGTTTTTGGTTGTTTAAAAATGGTCCAAATACCAGTAATTTGATGAGTGCAAATGTTAGTAAATCACATTGCGTGATTCATTTTAATACTCTCCTCCCATAAATTTTGTGCCTGAAAGGGAAACTCCTACAAATGCATATTCAATAAGGTCAGGCGCAAAAATAACCGTGTCCATGCCTTTTCAGCGCTAATTCTTCACTGAGTGTCTTTAGTAAATCCTGACAGAACTATTTTAATGCCAAAAGATGGTTTGCACTGGCGCAAGCTGTTAGTAAATCTGGCCATATGAAGCTTGGAAGAGCCAGGACATTTTTTAATATAACTCCAATTGTATACGTCTGAAAGAGGAAAGTCCTTTACACCTAGGATGGCTTGAGGTTGAGTAAATCATAGCATAATTTTCATTTTTAGGTAAACTATCCCTTGAAATGACCTGTTAATTACAGATGCACTTCCACTGAAACAGCTTTAATAGTAATTTAAACTGTTTCTAAGGCTCCTCAAAGGTGCACATTTCATGTCTCCATAAACAAACACACCTGATTCAAGTCATCCACTCATTATTAGAGACATAAAATTGGTGTGTCAGAAAAAGGAGACATTCAGAACGTCTCCACGAACAAGGTTGAGAACCACTTGATTATGAAATACTTAGACCAGGAGCGTCCATTTCCGTTCCTGGAGGGCCACTTTATTGCAGGGTTTAGCTCCAGTCCAATTAAACCCACCTGAACCAGTTAATCAAGGTCTTCAGGAGGCAGGTTGAAGCTAAACTCTGCAGGTGCAGGACCAGGTCCAGGTCTGCACTGATCCAGTCCATTGTCACAGAAAGAAATTATGCATCTGTGTACTGTCAGTGATCAGTCATGACTTCGTTTAAGCCAAAAAAGCCAGTTCTCCTTTTCTTACAGTTAGCTAAAGCAGGGCACACACTACAAGATAATCGGACCAATTTTGGGCCAAATTCTCCCCTTCCGACAATCCTATGTAAGGACTTTATCTTGCTGGTTCTACAGATTATCTTATCAGATTTTCCTGTGGTATAGGGTGTGTTAAGAGTGAAGGAATCTGCCCAGAAGAACGTCAGGGCCACACCGATCCATACCTGTCAACACTCCCGTTTTTCCCGGGAGTTTCCCGTATTTCACACCCATCTCCCGCCCCCTCCCGTTTTGTTATTTCTCCTGGGAAACTCCCGTAATTTGTATGGCCCAAATATAGTTATCAATAATCACATCAATATTTCATTCCAACGTAGTGCAGTTGCCAGATCTTGTATGACACGCATCACCTCACACAAACGACACAATACACAAATTTAAAACTGTTTGTGACCTCAACCTAGCAACCAACAACCCAGTTGCGCTGTAGAATCCTGCAAAATAGTAGACGCGGGAGGTTGCATCTACCATCAGTGGTAGAAATGGAAGGGGAAGAGTCAGGTGGTGCTCCGGCGAAGAAAAAAAAATGTTTGTGTAAATTTAACAACAGCTGGACAGAAAAATTTAATTTCTTGTCTCGAAGCCATGTGAACAACGCCCACGCCTTTTGCAAAGTGTGTCACATTAATTTTAATATTGGACACGGTGGGAAAAACGACATATCTCAGCATATTAATTCACTGCGGCACGAGGCACAGAAGGGCAACACATACTAAACACACATTGTTAATGTTATGTACAATGTTACTGTGTAATGCAATGAAATTTGACGGTGTTTAACTGCTGTGTAGTGTTTCTGTTTAATTTCTAAAAAAAACAAACAAAGTAACAGTTATAATAATAATAATAATAATAATAATAATAATAATAATAATAATAAAGAAAAATAAGAAAGTCACATTATTTTTTTTATTTATTTTTTTTTTATTAAGTGTACCCCCCCCCCCCCCCCCCCCCCTCCCCCCCCTCCCCTTCCCTAGGGTATCCTGGATTTTGGTACCCAAATGTTGACAGGTATGCACCGATCTCAAACTGTGAATGATGAATATTTATGATCACAAATCCTGTTGTGTGGGGGGAACCCCGATGACAAACACAGGGTCCGCACTATAGATGGAATGAAACAATCCCCAATCAGAAAGTGAGCTGACAGAAGACGTAAATATTACTCACCTCCACCTCACACTGTAACATAAAATACACGTTGACACCATCTCCATGACTTTATTCAAACCTTCTTCTCTTATTTCAGTGAGTTTTCTGTAAAAAGTAGTCCAAACACTATTATCGCTTGTCCATCATCCGATTTTACAAGATTTCCAGTGTTCACAAATCTTTTAGTGTGTGCTTGCCTTATCTTGCTGAAAAATACATGTGTGAATTGGATGAAAATGATACCTCTCGAAACCATGTTGTATTGAAAATTCTACCATTACTCACTGTGCTCAGAACCTGCCCAATGGTGGAAAAACAATTTTAGATCCTAAGAACATAAAAGCAGGATAAAATATTTTAAAAGTTCACATCATAATGAGCATGTGACAAGTCTCCTCATTTTCTGAATGAGTGTCAAATTGGAGGCTGTGGTTTGACTATGTTGATCCCAGTGTTTGTCCTGAAGGTCTAAAGTCACACTAAAAGCTTATAAAGGATTCAGTCAAAGTATATATGTTGCAAAGTGTAACTTTGTTATTCTATGATATCTGAATGAGAGGAAAGGCTGGAAATATTTGTCAGCATTAAAAAAGAGTTTTTATAATTACAATACAGAGACAGAGTTAAAATATGGGAGAGGTAAGCTATGAAGCAAAGACCTACACAAATAAAAACATGTCATAGTGAGACAAAAGTGACACAATCATCAAAATAAAGCACAGAGACGGTAAGAGATGACAGGTTATTTATGGGTGGGTCTTCTAGTTAGCCCCTATGGATTACAAAATGCTGTTTGATATATAGCAGAAGTTTCCAACCCTGCTCCTGGAGAGCTACTGTCCTGTAGAGTTCAGCTCCAACCCCAATCAACCACACCCAAACCTGCTAATAAAAGTCTTCAGGGTTACTTAATAATTACAGGCAAGTGTGTTGGAGCAGGGTTGGAACTGAAGTCTGCAGGACGGTAGCTCTCCAGTCGCAGAGTTGGAGATCCCTGATATACAGACTTGAAAGTCCACCAACTGTTTTAGCTGTCGCTCCTGGCTCTTCTCTTTCCATTTTTTTTTTTTCCACAGTTTTTGAGGTGTTTCTTGTAGGCGAGGAGTCTGATGTTTTTAATGTGTATTACCTAGTATTACTACTAGACACTTTATCACAGCAGAACTAATATTAAAGTATGTTTACACCACAACAATGTACTAAAAATTGGCATTTTTGAAAAGTTTTGCTTACAGACTACAACATTGTCAAAACGATCCCTGTTCACAGAGATTCACAAAAATGACTAAAACCCCTGTATTAAGCATGCTATTATTTGACGATGTCACTGAAAAGAATCACTACGCACCTGCACACGTACTTATTGACTGAACATGTAATGCGCATATGCATGACATCACTGTTTTCGGAAAGTTTGACATGGAGATGATAATGGTATCGTTTTTAAAAACTTGTACTTTGAAACTTTTTTTCAAAAGTTTGCATTTTAAGGCCCCTAAAACACAGTGTGTGTGAAGATGAACAGCCAAAATGCAAACATTTTTCAGTTGAAAACAGTGTCGTGTAAATGCCCCCCTTAGACTTTAAGGAACCGGTACTAAAATTTTACTGGGGAACTGCGTAGACCTACAAATCATTTGTTTATACTTGTGAGTTTTGATGTCATGATTACAACTGGATTGGTTAAGAGGCTTTATTTTATTTATTTTTGTATTTACTTACAAATGACGACAGAAAGCTGTTTAGCCCTATTGCAACCTAAGGAAGAGCAGAGAATGTTCATGTATTTAAGTTCATTTACAACAATATTTACTGTCAATTATCTATATGAATAGTTCATACATACAGTAGCTTTTTCCATCATTTTTGTACTCAGAGTCTTTGTTCACAGAAAAATTTGCATTGAAATTAAATCATACGGTGTCACACAAATTCAATTTTCAAATGCATTAATTCCGTCATGGCTTACGTTATACTCAACAATGTTTTTTAAAAGGGTTAAGCATTGTCAGGAGTTGAAGCAGCATAGATTCTGGACTGGATTTATGGGATAACAATCTTTTTTTTTTTTTGGCTTACAATGCCTGCCAGTATTTTTTTTTTTTCTGCTTTGACTGAGCCCTAATTTCTTTGAGAGGAATTGAAGTGTGCAGATTGGGATGTTGGTGTATGATTAGACATCACAGAGGCAGTCATTTGCTCTCAAAATGTGAGGAGTACGCATCTGTTGAGGTTGGCGGTTACTCATTAAAACAAACATAGTGTAATTAAAGAATAACACAGAAGAGCAAGTGTAGGGGGAGATTATGTAGAACTGAGGAAGTTAGCCGTATCATCCTTTTTTTGCGTCTCCATTGGAGGGAGTTTGGCTGTACAGCCAACTGAAGAAACAAGAGCAGGTTTCTTGTTGACCGCTTAAAAGGCCTATTAGGATGTGGGGCTCCTGCGCCACTTCCCTTGTGCTCTGAACTTTTGATGCACACTATGCTGAGGATATCCTGGATATGCTGGAATTCCAGAAGAGCATGGAAGAGGAAAATAATGCACACTTAAATGTCACCACATAAAATGAGCTAATGGCTGCTGATGGTCAGCTGTCTACATAAACGGCATCCTAACTGAAATGTAACCTCATATTTTAGATGCTATTCATGGGTAACAACTTTGTTAGCAGCTGTGCGAGTGCGCCATGTAAATAGCGATGTCCTGACATGACTTGCATGAGATACTCAACCAATGCTCGTAGTTAATTCATTGATGATGAATGCTAGCATGTAGCTAACTCTCAGATGTTCAAATAGGAACTGAAAATATGCACAAAACTAGCTCCAATATGACATTTCTTATGGTGTGGAATTAATGCAGTGGTTTTAAAAATCCATTTATTTATTTAAAGATTGTAAATATATTTTATAAAAAAAAATATATTTTATATTACAATATTGTTTACAACAATATGCTATTTTCTGAGATTCAAATCCTTGATGGATTGCTAGCACCATGCTCTACTATTTGAACTACAATAATGCATCTTGGTAACGTAATTATGTTGTAAGGAACACACCTATGATGCTAAAATTTAATTTAAATGAAAAATAGCTAATTAAAAGGGGTCATGATGTAAGAAATCAAATTTGCCTCGATCTTAGCGTATAAGAGGTCTTTGTACCGTTAAAACATCTTGCAAGTTTCATAGATTAAAACGACGTCCTCATTATAAGCAAAGCATTTATTTAATCAAGCAAACATTTGCATAAACACCGCCTCCAGAGCAAGACATTGATGCATAATCTTCTTCTCACTATAGGCCCCACCCATCGGCATTCACTCCCTTAACAGCTGACACTTGATTACGCTGAATGCGAGTGTCGTGTCGAGTCAAAAGCAAATAGAAATTACAATCAATGCCGCCATCTTGTATATGTATACAGATGTGTGTTCACTTTCTGACACTGTTTCTTGTCCACATGCTTGAGTCTGTCGTCAGTTGGACAAATGCAAGGAAATAATGTTCGCTTTTATGCGTTTGGTTTAAACAGCTCGTTCACGTCTTTGTACAGATATCAGAAGGATCCCAGTGTAAGGAACAAGTGGCTAGTATATTTTTAATGGCATCCTGCATCATGTCAGAGGATTGTTCAGAGGATTTTCTTTTGTAAATGAGGCACAGTGTCATGCAGAGTTCACAAAGAAACATTTGTTGAAAGATGAAGCGGTACTAAATCTGACTGCAGCTGCCTCACAAACTGTAAGTAAATGATTGCATAATGCTTTGTCTGGAAATCACCATTTTTTGTTTTGATCATGTTGTCAAAACACTCACGTGTTTCCTATGCAATGACGTTAGCCAATCATAACAGCAGCCAATTACTGACAAGCCTTAAAGGACCTGCGCCTTAAAACAGGTCGTTTTAGACAGAGGGTCAGAAAGAGGGTTGAAAATAATAAATTTTTGTGCAAAAAAAAAAAAAAAAAAACTTTATTAGCAATATAAGTAAACCTCAAGGATCATATAATAATAATAAAAATAATAATAATAATAAAACAAAAATCCATGTCATGACCCCTTTAAAACTGATACCAGTACAGTTATCATTAAGTCATTCAACACTTCTGCTTGCTGTGTGTGTGTGTGCTATATTATGGGCCTACAAATAACTGTGAAAATCACACATGTTATTGCCTGTTGAGGCACTGGAAGAATGGGTCAGCAGCTGAGAACTCTGCTTTTTACATTACTGACCACACTTATTCATTAAAGACTTCAGCTGTGCGTGAAGCTACGCCTTGACTGCATTCGTTCAGTTCTTGTTAGCATGAATTACAGGATGATGGAATTATTTCGAACCTATTATACTCTAATGAAATACTTTCGCCTTTTCTGTGTAGCTGGTTTCTGTCTGTTGGTTATCATTTTCCCCCTTATGGTGTTGTTTTGCTAAGTGCTTGCTGAATGCTTCCCTGGAGAGTCTTTAGGGTATTTGTTGTGCCTGTGGAGTATTTACTCAGAGATTGTGTGTGTATACGCTTGGTTGTGTAACCGCACACCCTCTACAGCTGTCAGATACTTGCAACGTTAGCCTGCAGAACTGAGGGAAAATCACTTCTCTTAAATACCATCGAGATGTTGAGTCAATGTGGTGCAATAACAGACCGTGAGCCCCCTAAACAGCCTTGATTTCTCAACTGCTCACTTTCTCTGTTTCCCTTCAGGAGTGATTGTCTGTTTGAATGACTGTTGTCTACAGTGGCATGCATAGAGTGTTTGCTATGTAGACTCAGTGGAAATGTGCTGTAAGGTTTTAGCTTGGTAACATGTTTTGAGAGCAGGTCTCTCAAGGAAAATATAGTCCACTTCAGGAAGCACTTCAGATATGGCTTAAAGCCACTCAAAGAGACCCTAATCGTCCCTCGAGGGAGAGCACATGTCCATCATAATGTGACTTTACACTGTTTCACACCCTCATGTCAACACAACTGGAGGTATCAGGTAATTTAAAACTGAAAGATAGTTAGTGTTGAGGAAGCTACCTTTAAAACTCTACAAGCTACTTTGAATTGAAAACATTTCTGGGTAGAAATGATTCACTCAGAAATTGCTAGTACATTTCGCAAACAATTACAAAGAAACAGTAAGTAATACATTGAATTATACGTAAAAGTCTGAAGAAGAAATACTGAAATTGTATTTGTAAAACACACTTCAACAGTATAGTTTAATTTACTACTTTGAAAAAAAAATGTGTATATATATATATATATATATATATATATATATATATATATATATATATATATTTTTTTTTTTTTTTTTTTTTTTTACAGTGTAGTTTATGACACTAAATTTGCTAGCTAAATCTACACATAAATAGTAGCTAACTACATTGAAACTATTTAAGAGGACAGTATTATTATAAATATATTGAATGATTTTGCTTGAACAGGTAAATTAAATTCACATTAGTTTACATTAAATTCATCTAATAACACTAGAAAACACCCTCATTTAAAAAACGGGGTCAAAACAGTGACAATTAGAAGTATATTTTTAGTATTTTTTGTGGTACACAAAATTCTTCTTTGAACCAGTTTCATGCACATGTCCAAATTAAATTGCACTAATTAATTGAATATGTCTATGCACTAGTAAAACTTCACATGCAATATGATGTGATATAAAAATCAGCAATGCAGCATTTAGTCACTGCTCCTCTTTTAAAATATTAGCTTTCAAAATGAAAAGCTGCAGTTTTGATAACACCTGTGCTACTGTCATGCTGTTGAAAAATTCAGTTAATATTGTTGCTGATTTTAGTTAGTAACTCACTAGGGCTCCAGCTACTCTCAATGTAACACCATTTTCTAATATAACATTATTATTCAAGGGCTTACAGTTTTAAGTGAGATGGATGCATGTGTTTCTGATAGGTTGTCAGGACATATGGCCATGTTTATGTGTTCTGTTTGTCATTTCTAAGCTTGTAAAGCACTGAAGTTTAAATTAAATATGGACCACCACATGGAGAAAATGGAAATCTGGTAACAGAGCAGGCCTCCGATTGGCTTGCAACCAAAGAGGAACTGTGTGTATCTGTCGCAGGTGGGCCTGTGCTGTTGTACATTTTTACTGTGGTGGTTTACCCCAGTCGAACCTCTGGCTGGCAGGAATTGCTAACAGATGGCATGCATGCGAGTACTCTGAATACTCAATGTTCCACTGTATAAGGGTAATTTACTCTGACTAACATTCTACAGTGATCATCCACATACAAACTAATACTGTACACGAGGGCTTATTTCTTTATGACGCATTGAAAATGAAAGAATAAATCTTAAGTGATTGAGTGAAAAGACTTTGGTTTACCTCAAAGTACTCATGTGTGGCGTCGGCTCCTTTCCTGACTGAGGTAGAGGAATTCTTCAGGAAAGCAGCTCTGCAGGCTGGATCAGCCTCAAACCACCTTCATTACGCAGTCTAGACGAGACCTCCAGGAACCCCACTGACAGGCTCCTTCCATCCCAACCCTCACCCCACCTACCTACTACATCTCCCTCCAATCACATCTCACCCCAACGGGTCAGAAGCTTGAAGACGACAGCCATTTTAACCCCTAAAAAATACAATTTCTTATATTGAGAAGCAAAGTGACTTTCAGATGACGAGCTGATTATGTCATTGCATGTTAAAATGTTGCCCCATGATGCCCCGCTGGGACATTTGTGGCACACACTGGCTCTTTTCCAAACCCTAGTGAGCTACCTATATAGGGAGTATTTTATGGCATTATTGGTGTGCTCCCAGCATGAAAGCCGTTCCAAAAGGTAAGCGGCATGATAAGATCATTTCTTTTTGCCAAATTTTAGGGCAGCCGTCGCATGTTGTGGAGAAAGCAATCACAGAATGCATTTTGATGAGTTCAGCAAAGAAATCTATCTCACAGTGGATGAAACGAGAAATGTTGATAAAACTAAAAAAAAATCAATACTGAAAATTGTCTATAAAGTATGGTTGTCACATTTTATTTTAAGGTCCAATTCTCACTATTAACAAACCATTAACTTTAACTTTTCCCTCAATAAACTCCTAATTTGCTGCTTATTAATAGTTAGTAAGGTAGTTGTTAAGTTTAGGTATTGGGTAGGATCAGGGATGTAGAATATGATCATACAGAATATGTGCTTTATGAGTACTAAACAACAGCCAATATGTTAATAATAGGCATAACAATAAGCAACTAGTTAATAGTGAGAATTGGTCCCTATACTAAAGTGTTACCAGTATGGTCTAATTGAAATCAAATCTATTTAACACATTATTTATTACCTTGTATCCAAATATGCATACTTCTCTACTATATAGTATGTGAAATGATTCTGAATTCACAGTATTCGTAAAGCAGTAGGTGGAAAGCACCAAAATGTCCTCCCTGATGAGTTTCTGAAGAGTACATTCGATGGACAGTTTACTATCCCATGAGACCACAGGAGAGGAATTGCGAATAGCAGTGAAGCAACACAAC
Organism: Spinibarbus caldwelli; assembly: GCA_039654775.1. Taxonomy (NCBI): domain Eukaryota; kingdom Metazoa; phylum Chordata; class Actinopteri; order Cypriniformes; family Cyprinidae; genus Spinibarbus; species Spinibarbus caldwelli. Next base: position 26,058,149 of record CM077261.1, on the reverse strand, counting down.
TGACGATGTACGTCACATGACAGAGGCAACATGACGGATATAGTACGTCTGGGTTTCATTTACACTATATAGAAAAAAAACAAAAAACAACAACTTTATAACGGTTGCTTGTTTCTTATGAAATGTTGTACAGACAGTCCCTTACAATTTATGTTTCATAGTAAAAGTGTAATAACCATATTTATTTATTTTGGCATATTGATTACCTGTTTGTATAACCACAGTTTTACTACAAATACCATGGTTAAACTGTGGTTAGTGTAGCAAAACCATGGTTAATTTGTGGTTACAATGTTTTTTTTTTTTTTTTTTTGGTTTTATGTGTAGTAAATCCATGGTTAATTTTTGTAAGGGGTATGTGATTTAGAATATTGCGTTATTAGCTTAGCAATATGCTAATAGCTATTGAAATCAACTGAGAGGCTGCATCCGAAAATCACATACTTCCCTACTATATAGAAGAAATTCACAGTACTCATAAAAAAGGAGGCAGAAAGTACCTGGATGACCTGCTACTTCCGATGAGATTATAAAGTGTGCATACGATGGACACTTTACTATCCCATGAGGCCACGGGAGAGGATTTATGAATGGCGTTGATGCGACACAACTGACGCTGGTAGGTCACGTGGCAATGACAGCATGGTGAATCTAGATTACATTCATACTACACACAATCATACTTTTTGCGGTCGCAAAGTAATTACTTATTCAAAAAAGTACCTACTCGAGAGTATGTGATTTCGGATGCACTCTGTATGATTCATGTATGAAGAGCATTTCAAATTAATTCAATTTAGATTTGAATATGAATTCTAAATTTCAGTTGGAATTCAAAATGAGTCAGATACTTGTTCTTTTTTTAATTTATAAAAACATATTTCCTCCTTACACATAATTAGCTACTTTTTGCTTGTAGCTACTTTCAAAACATTAGCTTGACTGTAGTTTAACTACTTCAAATTATTCAAGGCATCTTCCCCAAAATTGTTAAGTGATTAAATAAAACAGACTATGAAAGTGCATTGTCAGAAAGCAATAAATAATGTGTTTAGCAACCACCTTATTTATGCAGATATTGTGTATAACCTTAATATTATTAAATAAAATTACACAAACCTGCTTCTAGGGAACCTGGTTCCATTGTGGATACACCTTTACAAGCATTAGCTGAGGCATGATAGTCATAGTTTCTGTCTAATTATGAAACCACCAAAACTCTACCCATTCACCACACACATCGCTTTCCATTCTGACTCCTAGTGTCTGTGTGTTTCCATAATGTGCACATATATAAGAAAGTGTCTTTCCACAGTACATGGAGAGATGTCTCAGAAAACCCACACCAAAATATCTTTGAGACATTATGGACTGGAGACGTGAAGAGGTGCATTAAAAAAGAGAAAGAGAGACGTGTGCGAGAGAGTGTGTGTGTAATTTGACAATGAATTCCAGTGTGATAACAAGTAACAGCTGCCGGCGTCTCAGTGGCCCTGCTCTCTACATGAGTGTGCGGTTGAAGCTGTGGAGAAACCTTAAACACATAATGTACCGAGTGTAGAATGTAGATACGGGCCTGCAATTTGACCCGTTATCCAAAACCTGAACCCTGCTAATGTAAAGTGGCCCTCCCTTTAAAGTCAACATGCTGCAAATGACTGTGAAATTAAAATTATTCAAATGAAATTTTGGCCAAATTGAATTAATTCAGTACTTTGATATCAAATGCCAGTTTATAAAAGCACGACACATAGTTTTGTGTTTAAAGTGAGGAAGTGCTCTTTAACTGAACCTTCTGTTTTTGCACAATTATTGCCTTATTTATAGGCTAGTATAGAATCTTGACACTCCATTAGCTGAAGCCTCTTAAGTAACATGTATGCACACTACCTGGGTCAAACAACAGAGGCCCGATTTCTTTACCAAAGCATTGCCTCAAGCATTAGGAGCAAACCTAGTTATTCTGGTTATTCTTCATTTAGCAAACCCTTTTATCCACAGAAAGCAGCATTACATTTTACTCTGGTTACCCTAGAGCAACCAGAGACTGACAGTGAAATATGTTCCCGGTTTCTTTCTCCGAATTCCATAATGTCAGCTGTCTAGTTGGAGTTGACGAGTTCCTGTCCACATTCACTTTGGCTGGCGGATGTTCTTCCTTCACCACCCAGGACTTTGAAACATGATTCTTTGGTTCATCTTCCTTGGAGAAGGAACCTTTCTCTGGTCCTGTGTGCAGGAGCACAGGATGGTGGTGGAGAGGTTACAATTTTTCTATGGTTCTGGTCTTTTCACAGTTGTCGCTGAATTCTTGCTATTGATGCTTGATGAGTTTCCTTATGGACACCGGTGATTAGAAAAGTACCTGCCTCCAGAGTCCATGATGCATCATGGATTCCACACAAATATGAAGCAGCACAACTGTTTTCAGAATTGATAATAATAAGAAATGTTTATTGAGCAGCAAATCAGCATATTAGAATGATTTCTGAAGGATCATGTGACACTGAAGACTGGAGTAATGATGCTGAAAATTCAGTTTAACATCACTGGAATGATTTACATTTTAAAATACATTTAAATAGAAAACAGTTTTTATTATAATAATTTAACAATATTTTATTTTACAATATTACTGTCTTTACTGTATTTTTTTGGATTAAACAAATCCAATCTATCACGAGAAGTAAAAAAAAGCTTTACATTACGTAAGAGTTAAAAAATAAATAAAAACTCAACAGTAAAACCAAAATTTACTTTAATTGTATAAATAGTATGACATGTTTCTACTGTCCCATATACTGCCAAACGGCCTGGTCCTGGTTGCATATCTTGTTATAGCTGCTGTAGGTGAGTCTCCTCTGCTGTTTGATTGCAGGTTTTGGTTGAGTATTACTCTCATGACCTTTTAACCTGACTTTACTCACTCTGCGTAAGATCCTATAAGACCTTATTGTGCTGTTGTGCAGTAGAGACTGTAACATTCATGTCTTCTTATTCCACTTCACATCTATGAGATGCACAGATACATTCAATGTCAATGTAGGTGATTCACCTTCGTTCAAATGATTAGCAGATGTGATAAGTGTTCAAAAACTGCTGATCAGCTATCAGATTCTTTATTTTCTTTATTTGTGTTGTCCACATGCATTAGCTCCATATGCTGGACATTAGAGTGCCCAATGAGGTCTTCCTCATTTTCTGCATCTGCATCACATTCTATTTTTGTTGACTAGCTGTTTTTTGTGTTTTTCTCCAGTTTCTTGTTTTGCTTTGTATGTCTGGCTCTCTTTTGTATGGCATGCACATCTTTGTCTTGATCTCAGACTGTCTGCACCTGTGTTTTGGCTGCCTCAGCTGCTCTTCAAATATCAATGACTTCCTCTACTGTAAGATCAGATGCTCTTATTTCAGATGTTAATCATTAATCCACTATTTCTTCCTGATCATGCCATTCTCTGCAGTCTTTACAGTTTTGTTTCTGCTCAGTCACATGTTTGACTGTGGTAACAGAATAGGTAACAGCAAGAGCGGTAATCCTTAAATGTAACCAGTTTCCCAATCATTGCTTCTTTAAACTTAATAAATATTGATATATATATATATATATATATATATATATATATATATATATATATATATATATATATATATATATATAAAAAAAAAAAAAAAACTCTCAAAAAAAGGAGGCACAAAGAGGATGCAGAAGGTGATTAATAAATTGAGTTGATGCATGAACATTCCTCTTAATTTCTTGTCTATAACTAAAGTTTTGTTGTTTTTATGCATATGCATACTGTAGTTTCAGTCTCCGCAATGACATGCAGTAATGTGTAACACACTCTGTACAGTCAGAAGGCTATAGACTTACTGTTTTCTTTCTTTAAGCACACTCACTATTCTAAAAACATCTGTTTGCACAGAGGGCCTTTCTGGGCTGGTGGAGAGTGTGTAACATGTCATGCTGACTGCAACGGGATCCCACGAGAGCCCTTGAGAGGGTCAGAGGGGTAATTGGTTAATTTGTATATGATCAGGATCAGATGCCTGTCTCTGGTTGATTTAAAGGTCAGAAAGAAAGAAAGAAAGAATAAAATAACTGCGAATACAAAATAAAAGGAATTCACGTTTTGATACCAATCAAACTCACCACCATGTCGTTCCAGTGTGTGCTCGTGTTTCCCAAACTTAGAGTCGTGCAACAGCTTTCATTCAAATCGACCATTGAAGGTGTTGATTGATACTGATACGCTAAGCTGATCTAACTGATAGGATACGTTCATCATTGTGCTTGCCAGAGCACATGGTTCCCATCATATGCAGACATCATGCTGAAAAGAACCAATGCAGATTCTAAAAGACGAAGAAGGAAAGCTCTCGATGTGGCTAATAGCTGTAGAGTGTCTTTGGTTGTTCGAGCGCTCACAGAAAATGCCAGTAGGTGTGCAGAGCCCGAGACAGCAGTCATAACATGCCTCTTCAGATCGCTGTTGTGAAGGGATACGTGAGAGCTGCACATGGTAAAAGTCATCTTCTTTGCTTTGGGGCTTTGTAAGTATGTATGTGTGTGTGTGTGTGTGTGTGTGTGTGTGTGTGTGTGTGTGTGTGTGTGTGTGTGTGTGTGTAATGATATACTGTATGTGTGTGACTTAATGCTCGCTCAGTGACAACACCGCAGGCATCTGGCTCATGTACAGACTCTCAACCTCCCTCGCTCACTTGTTTTTTTTTTTTTTCTTTGTATTTAGGCATTGCTTTCAACTGCAATACAGTAAAAACAGTAATGTTGTGAAATATTATTACAATTTAAAATAGCTGTTTTCTATGTGAATATATGTAAAAATATAATTTATTGCTGTGATCTACTCCAGTCTTCAGTGTCACATGATCCTTGAGAAATCATCCTAATATGCTAATTTGGTGCTCATGAAACATTTATTTGTATTCACCATTTATTATGTTTAAAACAGATTGTTTTTTTTTTTTGTTTTTTTTTTTTTTTTTTTTTTGTTTTTTGTGGAAACTGATACAATACCATTCAAAAGTTTGGGGTCAGTAAGATTTAATATATATGAAATGACAGAAAATACTTTTTTATAATGTTACGAAAGATTTTAATTTAAAATAAATGCTGTCCATTTGAACTCTCTGCTTATCAAAGAATCCTAAAAAAAATGTAGCATGATTTCCACAAAAACATTAAGCCTAAGTTTTCAACAATAATAAGAACCATTATTAATAGCACCAATAAAAATCTATAATAAATGAGCTGAAGGATCATGTGACACTGAAGACTGGAGTAACGATGCTGAAAATTTAGCTTTGATCACAGTAATAAATTAGATTATAACATATATTACAATAAAAAAAAGAGTTATTATAAATTGTGATAATGTTTCACAATTTTACTTTTTTTTTTTCCTGTATTCAACAAGTGAATGCATTCTTAATGAACATAAGATACTTATATATAAAGAGTATTTTATTTTTATTTTATTTATTTATTTATTTATTTTTAATGAGTCTTAGGTTTTAGGTTTTACAAAATACTGTTAACATAAACATTCTAAAATGTTGTTACAGTATTGGTTGCTTGTAAGTTAAATTTAACTTAATGTGTCTTCATCCCGGAAACGTGCAACATCAAATGGAACATGAATTTACATTGGCCTGAAACCAAACGCAGAGAGTGGGCTCCTCACTTCAGAAGTCCACCACACACCACTCCCCTGAACATATAAAAATAATCCACTCTGAACAACTTTCTTTTACCCCTTTCCCCTCCCTCTCATGCCTAGCTGTCTCCAACACCCCAACCCCCCGTTCCCCTCCGTCTATAGACCTCCTCCTGATTCTCTAATGATAACAGTGCTTCATTAGTATCCCAACACACAAGTTTCTCTCTCTCTCTCTCTCTCTCTCTGTCACACACACTCAACCTTCCCCTGCTTCTTTCCTGCTGCTTTTACAGACCTGTGGCACCTCTTTATTTTACAGCAGCACACAGTAGTCTAACACAGCTCAGATCAGGTCTCAGGAATCTGGATTTAATATACAGGGTGAGCCCAAATCCTGTCTCTTTCAATGCCAGTAAATGGGACAACCTGGAGAACAACAACCACTTTCTAAAGAGCACCAACTGGAAACTGTACATATATTGCATCTAAGAGAAGATCAACTCAAGTCATTGACATGCCTAACCAGGTGCAGAGTCATACATTTTGCCAGTAAATGCAGAAAATGTGTGTGCAAAAACACATTTTGTTAGTAACTGATTTTCTGTTTCCATCATGGTGAACCCATTATGTCACATAACAGGTTGCTCCACCCACAGTGGACTCTCATTGGTCAAAAATCCACATAGATATGTATTAAACATAACGGACAGCTCCACCCACAGTGGACTCTCATTGGTCGAACATCCACATAGCTGTGTAATAAGTATTAAATGTGTTCTGATTGGCTGTGATTTTGTTGCAGAATGGTTATAATAGGTAACTCCAAACTAAGATTTTTTTTTTTTTTTTTATTTATTTTTTTATTTTATTTTATTTTATTTTATTTTACTTTTGGTGGTAAATTCACATATCTTTATGTTAAATATTAAATATTTTCTGATTGTCTGTGATTTTGTCAAGTAATGGATATAATGGTTAGCTCCACCCACAGTGAACTCTCATTGGTCAAAAATCAATATAGTAATGTATTAAACATAACGGGTAGCTCCACCCACAATGAACTCTTATTGGTCAAAAATCCACATAGCTGTGCATTAAACATAACGTAGCTCCACCCACAGTGAACTCTCATTGGTCGAAAATGCACATAGCTGTGTAATAAGTATTAAATATGTTCTGATTGGCTGTGATTTTGTTGCAAAATGGTTATAACAGGTAGCTCCACCTTCAGCATTTTTTTTTTTTTTTTTTGGTAATGAATTCACACAGCTTTATGTTAATTATTAAATATTTTCTGATTGTCTGTGATTTTGTCAGGTAATGGATATAATGGTTGGCTCTACCCACAATGAACTCTCATTGGTCAAAAATCTGCATAGCTGTGTATTAAACATAATGGTTAGCACCAGCTACAGTGAACTCTAATTGGATGAAAATGTGCATAGTTGTGCAATAAACACTAAATATGTTCTGAACAGGTCCGTAACCACTGTAGACATTGAGGGGGACAAGTCCCCCCCGATATTTGAGATTCTTGCACTGATCTGCTGCCCCCCATTACACACCGCTCTTGTTAGCATGACAAAAAGCTTTAAAAGCCTCAGCGGGCTAACAGCGCTCATCAATGTCAAAATAATTGACATGGTCAAGACATAGTTACGGCCTTGGTTCTGATTACATGTGATTTTGATACATTAGGCACTTTCGCACCGGAGGAACCTTTACATAGTTCCTAGAACTATTGGCGGAAGTTCCCGCTTTTTGGCGTGTTCACACCATAGGAACTAAGAACAATTTTAGTTCTAGGAACTCCGTTTGGGGGAACTAAATTATCTCCTACTTCAGAGTAGGGTCTAAAACAGTTCTATAGGAACTACCAGTGACGTAAATGTATGCTGATTGACCAAACGCATACGAAACACCGGCTACCCGGCATTTTAAAAAAGCAATGTAAAAATAATTACTCCATGAACATGGAAAACAGCAATAACGGGATTTAGCTACCTGTTGTCTGGAGCGTTGTGTTCTTTTCTCAGCCTTCATGATATGTAACACTGCAAGTTATCATAGGAAATTTTGTCAGATTTTCATGCTCTTTGTTGATGTTGTAAATGCCGCAAGTAAAGACATCACGGTCGGCTGCTTCAGAGTTCCAGCTGTCGGTGCAAATGCAGCCAGGTAAACGGCCCAATGGGGAAATTGGTTCTCTAGGAACAACCATGCTGACTACTTCTTAGATCTAAGTTCCTAGAACTATGCAGTGTGAAAGCCCCTATAATAGGTATAACGGGTAGCTCCACCCACAGTGAATTCTCATTGGCTGATCTAGCCTTTTAACTTTAAAAATGTTCTGATTGGCTGCAATTTTTGTCACATAGAATTTAGATTTAGATTTTCCCAATAAACAGAATTCAAGAACAGCACCACCCCTGGTGGAGAATTGTTTATTTGATGCTCAGATTTAAAAAAGAAATGTCATTCTGCTGTGCCCTTTAGAAGCCCAGCTAATGACTTCCGGCGAATTAACATTATGTATCTGTATGCGAGAGCTGTTGCCATGAAAATCAGAGGAGGACCTTTTTTTGTTTTAAGTTGAAATACATGTTACGTCTTTCATTTGCGTTCACTACTTTCACAGTTTACTGTGTACACTTCCCAGTTTTCTGCTACCTAGCCATCTCACAAAGCTGCTCTTCCGTGACGCTATCCACAGCACTCTTCACGTGGAGGTCATAGCACGTATGACCTTTGTGTGGAAAGATGCACTGAAGCCTTGACATGAGTCATACAAAAGAGACTTTACAGCACTGTGTGAGTGATACACCCTTCCAGCTCGTGAATAAACCAAATATTATAGGATACAGTCCAGCCTTTAACTATTAGGAAGACCTATTTCATTATAAGCATCTAATTGAGCAGCAGATTTTCATTGTTCATCAATGGATTGCAAAGAAGCAAAGTCCAGTGTCTTGAGTGTATCTGTTGATAAGACCGCTGGATGAGCTGTGGAAAGTACACACAACAACATCAGCACAGAGTAAAACTCTCTTTCACACTTTTACTTTTTCGTACGCTCAGAATTGAAGCGAGACAGCGTTGTTCTTGTTGTTCCGTGTCTCTGGTCTGTTTGCTCTTTTCCAGGCGCTCATGGGGCATGTGAAGGGGGCTGATATACGGGGCACCATCGAGGCTCGTCTAACCTGGCCTGCCGCTTGTGTTTTGCATAGTCGGAGAGGGAGAGGGAACGAGGAGACGAGGATCATGTCCTCTATTGGAGAAGTGCTAACTTGGACAGGGAAAGGAATTTTTTGTGGTTTATTCAGAGAGCGGCTCCATCTGTGTAAACTGGCGCTTGCCAGGATGTCGACTCCCTCGCTTTCTGCACAGACACATACTTAACCCCTTCAACACCTTCTGCTCACAATATCTGCTAGTCGTGAACAATTGCACAGCTAACAAGATAATATTCTTTAATGTTGCATAGTAAAAATGACATTTTACAGGAGCAGAATCAACAAAAAGAAGACAAACCCTTTTGAAAAAGAAGTACACTATGGTATACTTATTACAAAAATGCACTTTAAAATAATATACTTAAGTATGAACTGAATATAATGTTTGTTTGTCATGTATTTAAATATATTTTAATTATCAGTTGTATTAATGAAGTTGTAAATTGTAAAATATATTAACTTTAAATGTAATATCAAACAACACACTACAGTTCAGATTACATTAAAATACTTTACATGCGCTTAATATGTTAGTCAGCACATCAAAATAAGTGTACATACTTAAAGTACAAAAAAATATTATTAAAACAATTAAAAATGTGCTTTAAAGAAAAAAAAAACTTTAATATACTTTTTTAAAACTGTACTTAAGTGTGTTATAATCATCATTTATATTATATTATCTGCCAATAAAGTTGTGCAGATTTTTAAAGTGCACTACAAGTACACATGCAATACAATTGCCATGCTTGCAATACCAAATTACCACGTTTACCATAGTTTCTGATAAAACATCATAGTTACAACAGTTAATGTTGCTACAATAAAGCTAACTTGCTATTAGCCACCACTGTCATCATGAACAGAAATTCAACAAAATGACAGAAAGATTTTGAAGCTGGATGTTTTTGAAGGAGATCTCATATTAGTCACATATTATCATTTTAGTAGCAACCAAAACTGTATCTGTGGTTGCCTGAGTGATTTTCGTAAATGTTTTTGTAAGGAGTAGTGCCAGGCTTCTTTGGTTGCTATTTAGCGTCTTTATCAGCAATGGTAAAATTAAAGCAGTTTAGAGAGGTTATGTAAGTATTTGCCGAACCATTTTCTGTCCTGCCTGTTGAAAACGTGACTAAGCAGGCAGTTAATCTTTGTGTGTGTGTGTGTGTGTGTGTGTGTGTGTGTGTGTGTGTGTGTGTGTGTGTGTGTGTGTGTGTGATTATCTCCATTACTGTGTTCTGAGAGTGAGTTTGTATATATTTATGCAACATTATATTCCTTAAACTGAAGTAAACTCAGTCATGCTGCCATGAACCGGCAGTGTGATTGGTGAAACTAGGCTAACCTCTAAATAAACACACATGTGCGCGCACACACACACACACACACACGCACACACACACACACACAAACGCTGGTCTGGACATGAACACTTCATCCTTAACTCCCTCTGCTGGAGATACGTTCAACAGGAAACACAGCCGAACTTCTGGAAAAACTGTGATTTCATAACAGCTGAAGAGACACTATAGACTAAGATTTTTTGAGTCGCTGTGAGATGCTTTTTTCATACTTACAAAAAAACAAACCCTGAAATTGACTGACTTTTTCACACATTTGAGTGGAATGTGTTTTAAACATTGACAGATGTCTTTGTGCATGAAAGCGGCAGAAAAAGATTGCACTTTTCAACCTAGACTCGCAACAAAATCACACATTGATAGTAGATGACTCCAGACGTGACTATAAAACAGTTTCACTTTAATTATCTTTAAACAAAAGACTAAATATAGCATCCTTCGATGCAAGAAAAGTTAGAATTACAGATAGTTATTTATTACATTGTATTATTACTGTGTTCATTTAAAAAGTCAACGCAGTCTTTAAAATGGCAGAGCTACTATATATTTTCAGCCTTTGTACCTACTTTTAAAGCCCCCAAAACCATGTCAGAAAGTTTCTTAGGCTGAATACGACTTTTATTCATGTTATGTTGTACCCTGTGTTATTCTCATTAGTCTCTTTAAACTCTTTGTCTCTGGTCTTCCTCATCTTGTGTCTCTCTGCAGGATTCATTCTCTGAGTCACGGGGCTGTCCCTGGCACACTGACTGGAAGCCTCTAGTTTATGAGTGGAGCTGGCTCTCTGCCCGGCCCTATGGCTGCTCTGCCTCTTGTCCCACAGTTAACCCCTTACTGCCGTGGGATCAGCTGTGCTCCACACTTAACCCTTTACTCACACTTTACGTCAATTTGAGCTGGGATCCTTGATAATAGTGCACTTTGAACCTTTACTAAATAACTTAAAGTCAGCATGAAATAAAATGTCACCCTATTTTCTCAACGCATGTTATTTATCTTATTGTGAACAATTCATCCAAGTGTGTAAGTTTTAATCAAAATGTTATAACTTGATCATCAGACTTCTCCAGACATTTAGTCCTCTCAAATCCTGTTCCTACAAGCTCACGTTCATCTCAACATCCGATCAACAACCAATGAATAAAACAAAATGGTTACACTTTATTTTAAGGTGTCCTTGTTCCAGTGTAATTATACATTTATGTACTGAGTAAAATTAATTAACTAAATGTACTTACTATATGGTTAGGGTTTGGTTTAGGGTTACTTGCATGTAATTATGCATAATTAATTGTTATTGTAATAGTAATTACATGTAACGTGTAACAAGGACACTGTAAAATAAAGTATTACCAACAAAACCAGTAGCACTATATTTTACAGTCCTGTTCTTTTCTACTTATTATAACAAATACAATAACTGGGTAATAACTAGGTACTAACCCTGAACCTACCCATAAACCTAACCTTAACCCGTGTAGTTACCTTACACTACGCAGTACTTTCTTGGGTAAGTACACTGAAAGTACACATATTGTAAAATTAAAGTGTAACCACAAAATATCCATCCTGCTTTTAATTTCCAAAAGTTTGTTACAGTATGTCACATTACTTAAAAAAAAAAAAAAAAAAAAAAAAAATATTGTTACCACTTCCGTTTTATCATAACTTTAAACTTAGTGGTCACACTTTATTTTAAGGACCGATTCTCGCTATATACAGGTTCTATAAAAGAACCTCAATAAACTCCTTATTTTCTGCTTATTAATAGTTAGTAAGGTAGTTGTTAAGTTTAGGTATTGGGTAGGATTAGGGATGAAGAATAAGTGCTTTATAAGTACTAATAAACAATCAATATATTAATAATAGGCATGCTAATAAGCAACTAGTTAATAGTGAGAATTGGTCCTTAAGGTAAAGTGTTGCCATTCGTTTCTATTAAGTTACAATTCAAGCTTTTGAGCTTAGAAAGAATGCAAAATCACCATGTAAAAGTATCTCATGTGACTCATTGGACTTGTGTGCTATATTTGAAGTCATAGTTTTAAAGTATGTGAGTATCAAACCCAAATTAATCTAGAGAAATGGTGCCATTGATGGCTTGTGATTATGCTGCACGTGACAATCAAATGCCATTTGGTCTCATTGCTGTTAAATAGCACTGACACACCATTTTATTATAATGTGGGTAAACAGTTGCTTTCACAGCCACTGGTGTAAAAGATGATTGCTATTTTTTTCTTAGTTACATCAGCACATTACTTCTTAAATATCAACTATTTCTCTTCAGTGCACCTCTTCTATCAGAACAACGTACATACAATGTATATACAGAGCTGGATAGATTGCTTACAAATTGTAGTTCATTACTGATTCCAAACAACATGACAAAAATTGTAGATAACGTAATCCATTACATTACACATTTTAGCTAATATAATCAGAGTACTTTCGGATTACTTTTAAATAAGAACGTAACTCGTTTATCACATTGATTATTATAGTATATTCTTTGTACCATATTGATATTAAAATGCAAAGAAAACATATTCAATTTGTTGTTATTAACAACATACTATAAAGTGAATTAAGCATTACATTTATGTCAAGGTTTCTCAAACTGGGGTTCATGAAGGAACTGCAGGGGTTTGTGAGTTTAATGAAAAGGTAATAATTAATTAAGTCATAAAAATGTTACATTAAAATAAATAATTTTAAAATAACTTCAAAATAAAACACATACTTAAAAATGTTTTTTTTTTTTTTTATCTGCATGTCATGTAGGCATTTTAGAAAGCAAAATAAAAAAAAATGAAAAGGAATTCGGGAGAATCAATAAATTATGAATATGAATTATGAATATGTAATGAACTGTGACTATGTAATCAATAAAAAAGTAACTGTAGTCTAATTACGAGTATTTTAAAATGTAAAGTGTTTTACATTAAAAATTCAAATGTAATTTAATATATTTAAATGTACTTGGAAACTCCAAAAATATGCAACAAGAAACTTGATGAAGGGTATTTGATTTAATTTACCAGCTAGTAGTTTGAACTGGTCAGAAAATGAAAGTGAAAACAGTTGAGTTTATGCTTCGTAAGCTACTTTTACTTTGAAAATAATTAGTTGCAATATTTCTGTGTTTATACATCTTTCCTCATATGTTGTCATATACAGTGTACATGATGCTCATCAGGTCTGTGTGTCATTCAATATTGAATTGACAATTTTAAATTCCAGTTAATTTTTTGAATGTTTGAATAAAATTGACATTAATTTTTTTATTTCTATTCAAATTCTAATTCAGCATCCTGTGAGGCTGAACCAAATAGATTAATTGGTGCCCTACATTTTATTTTTTATTTTATTTTATTTTATTTTATTTTATTTTGTTTCACAGATACATCCCAATAGGTTTTTTTTTTTTTTTTTTTTTTTTTTTAATTATTTATTTATTTTTCTTTTTGACATTGACTTGTGTGTGATCAGATCATGCTGGTAAAAAATGTTTTAGAAAAGGATTTTTTAATAAAACACAGAGTCATACAAACACACACATTATACACAGATCCACTCTTAACTCCACTCATCTTAATCACCATCCCACTGATTTATTGAGGTGAGGTGCAAGTCAGGACAAGAACCAAAGATTCCCTCATAACTTTGACTATGACAGTTTTGTATGTTTTGTGTGTGTGTGTGTAGTTTTGCCATTCTGTCATAGTTTTGCTCATATGTTTACATACCCCTTACAGAATATGCAAAATGTTAAAGTTTAAACAAAATAAGAGGGAAATTTGCATATGATTTATAGTATTGTCCTGAATAAGCATTTTCACACAACAGATGTTTACTTACACTCCACAAGATAAAATTATAACAGAATTTATAAAAATGACCCCATTCAAAAGTTCCCTTGTTCACATCCCCTTGTAACTTAATACTGTGTGTCAGCTGTTGTTACAGTGTGTTTTGTGATAGCTGTTCATTCACCCCTGTTTGTCCTGAGCAGCATTACAAAAAATGAAACATTTACTGATGCTCAAGCAGGAAACACAGTGCATTAAGGCCTGGGGTTGTAAACTTTTCATATATATATATATATATATATATATATATATATATATATATATATATATATATTTTTTTTTTTTTTTTTTTTTTTTCCCATTATGCTGCCAGAAGCTACATAAAATGTTTCTCAGAAGACAAAGTAAGCACAATGTACCCTGATCATCCAATTCAGAAAGTTTTTCACCTCCTGACTTGTTATGCATCATGTTTGCTTCTTGAGCATCAGTAAATGTTTTCACCTTTTGTAATAGTTGTGTTTGGGTGCTTTCACACTTGGTTTGAATGCTTGGTCCAAACCAGAGTTTGATATTTCCCAGGACTCTGGATTCTGTTAACACTATATTTTTTGGGTCAGAACCAAGGTACAGTATGTTTCCGTCATCAGTGTCAGCAGCTGACTTATCACCCTACTTTCTGTACTTCAGTTTTTGAATAATTGGTTTTGTTTCCAAAGTGTGAGCACAGAATGGCCCAGGCCATCTTTTTAACTGTACTTGAGTATGGTTTGCAGGTTTGAACCTGAGGTCCGAATAAAAAGTTCAAATCATCAAAATGAAATGAAATCTGTGAGGGAAAATATTAAAATAGTTAATCTGCATCTCTCTAGATCTGTCTAACGGCACTTGCTGCTGATTCCCAGAACCGCAAAACTTCCTCATACCATGTTAAAATACTTAAAGTGGGACTGCATGTTTCCAGAAAACTTCTTTCTCAGAGCTTGAAGCTGGTATAATGAACAGTGCAGTGGTAGGTGTTGCCACATAACAAGCTCTAATAACAATTCACATTTCCCCATATTTAGTTTCTACAACAGGGTTGAAAGGAGTTCAAATCCTTCCTGTACAAGAAATGCCTTCTAGAATAATAAAATCATGCAAAACGCTCCAGTTACGTCATGTACATTAAAGACAGATTTTACGAGATGCTGCTTTATGAGCAGATACTTTTATGAGCACAAACTGAGCAGCATCTAAATCCATAATGCTGAATAAAAATTGACCGCCATCAGAAAACATTTGGATTTTTCCTACAGTTTAACTTCACAGCTTCCCAAAAAAATACCCAGGAAGAAGATGCTCTCTATATCTTTCTGTTTCTCTTCCTCTGCTGATGAGGGTCTTACAATTCATATGAGCCCCTCGGGGAAACATCTAAACTACCATAGACCGAACCTATCCTGTGTGGCTCTGAAAATGGTTTCATGGTTTGAAAAAAAACCTGCATGAATAAATGTGTAAATGAGAAGAAAGGTGAACGTCAGAGAGCTTATGTCATGTTTGCCCACTAATCAGACCCTGTGGACCATAAACACAGATCTCCCATGATTCTGTTCCTGCGGCCCATGACATGTTTTCATTCAGCAGCCCGGAGATAACAGATTCAAGGAAAGGGATGATGAGGAGGGAATGAAAGAAGGAAGCAGGCCGAGGAAGATGGATAGATCATAGGTTTAGCCTTTCTTTAACGCTCTCCTTCTCCATATTTCTGCGTGGCCGGCCTAGAGCTATTTCTGAGGAAGTAACACATATCAAAACTTAACAGCATTTTCTTTTTTGAATACTGCTGAGTTCAATATTATTTCATTTTGAACCTTTCTCTTTTTTTCTTCCTCTGTTCTGTGCTGCTCACTCCAGGGCAGCTACTCCACACACACACACACACACACACACACACACACACACACACACACACACACTACTTTCACTGAAGGGCAATCCAGCTCAATCCAGAAGAACAAAGGTTCGGAAGACTCGCTCGGGTTGGAGACAAGGGGTCTATCCGACAGCTTCAGCATAGTGTGTCCTCTTTACATCCGGAGCAGATTGGAGTATAATTGACCCAAACAGGATGCAGCAAACACCGCAAACCGGTTAAACTCACACCAGATTATAATCTTTCATATTATCATCACATATGCTGCGGATTAATCTGTTAAACTGTGCACTCACGCACTGAGGAGAAACTAAAAATGTTTCAGCTGAATTCGTGTGTAACTTTGAGAAACAACAGAGTTAAGAATGACAGTTGAACATCTCATGCAGTACATTAGAGTCGGCTATATATACATACCAGAATATAGTTTATATACTTAATGGCTAATGTAGTCAAAGTCATTATTGAAAAATAAACCCTGACAGGGTGATTAGAACCCTAATGTGATGTGATTATGACTGACTGGTTGTACATTATCCTGCTTATTACGCAGCTACTTAGAAAATAAATAACTGAATGAAATGTAAAATATTGATTTGAATTGTTTTATAATGTTAGAAGAAGATAGCAAAGTGATACGCGAGATATGAAGCTAGTATGGCTAGAAATCATTAAATTATACATAATATATGACAAATTATACAAAAATACCAGGTTTCAAATATTTTGCAATCCAGTCATTCAAGCCAAATGTGACTACGCATTTCATTTGTAGCATAAATGCTAGTTTCCTGATATGCACCGAACAACAGCGAAGGAGCGTCTACTCACCTGATAAAAGAGTGCTGCAGGAAGGGCATATTTTTGTTGGCCAAAACCCAGAAACGAGATAGTATTTTAGCACTTCCAGTTTCATTGTCCTGAAGTCAATGTTTTTTTTTTGGTTTTTTTTTTTTGGTTTTTTACATAGGTTTTTGGTTAAATGCTTGAAATAGCATCTGTGATGAAAACACAAGCTCAAGACATTTTCATGGTTTATTCTACAACATAAAATGCATCAGTACATCTTTAAAATACACTGTGATTTTTAAAAAGCTGGTCACATTTTACTTTAAGGTCCAATTCTCACTGTTTACTAATCATTAACTACAACTTTTGCCTCAATAAACTTCTAATTTTGCTGCTTATTAATAGTAAGTAGTTGTTAAGTTTAGGTATGGGATAAGAGATGTAGAATATGACCATGCAGAATATGTGCTTTATAAGTACTAATAAACAGCAAATATGCTAGTAATATGCATGCTAATAAGCAACTGGTTAATAGTGAGACCTGATCCTGTAAACTGAAGTGTTACCAAAAAGCCTTTGTTTATTTTATTTTATGTATGTATGTATGTATGTATGTATGTATGTATGTATGTATGTATTTATTTATTTTTATTTATTTATTTATTTATTTATTTTTTTATTTATTTTTTTTTTAAGTTTACAATACTTTTGTTGGTCATAGAGGTTACGAACCCTGGAGTATAATGTAAGAAACCTGTGATTAAATAAATAAAAAAAATAAAAATAAAAATAAAAATAAAATTCAGAAAATAGTGAAGTAGTTATCAGATACCATGTTCATTATTTACAGCAATAATCTTCAACATTTGAGTGTTGCCATTAACTACAGTTCCATATTCTTCAACCAATGTAGTTCAAATGGTAGATATGGAACAAAGTCAGTATATTCTTGGGAAATAGCTGTGACTAGCTAGTAAATTTCTCAAATGATGCAGTGCACTATAGTTGTTAAGCAGTGAGTTACATTATCATACAGGAAACGGACCCTTGATTAGTGTCACGAATCTGGTCTCTGGCCTTCCGCCCAATAGCCACCAGAGGTCGCACTTCCATCAAATTGACTCTTGCACTACACTACTGTTGCACGTCACCCACGGACTACAATACCCATCATCCATTGCACTGACAACACACACACACACACACGCACACACACACACACACACACACACACACCTGATTGCACTGATCACACAGCTTACTTAAGCCATGGACTTTCTTAGTCAGATCGCTGAGTATTGTATAGCATTTATCACTCTCCTAGCGATAGCTACTCTACGGAGCCCACTTAGCTGTCATAGCCTTGCCTTGACTGTTTTGATTCCTGCCCGTGTTTCCTGGATTAACCCTTTGCCTTGCCATTCGGACTCTGTTTGCACCTCGCTTGGACTATTGCTCTTGTACCTGGATTATCTCTTTGCCTTACCCTGTTGGATATTGTTCGCCGTTCGTCGACCCACGCTTGTCCTAGTGATAGACAGCTCTGTGTCTTGCCCATGCAATACCTGTTTGCCGTTGTTTGACCCTGCCTGTGTTTATGACCACGTCTCTGTCTAAATAAAGCTTTGCACATGGATCCGCACGTCTCACGTCTTGTTTGCCCCGTTACAATAAGCTTATTTTACTCAATATCTGGAAGTCAGGCTGCTTGGTTTTTTCAGTCCTTTTACCTGTTAGCATTCCACTGTACCGCTCTTGGTACATTTCGTGTTTAGTTAAATTTTACAGGAATGCTAACAAAGAGCCATATTTACTAAACTGTGCAAATTAGTGTAAGACCACAATTCTATCGAAAGCTAGCAAATTAATATAGGATCGCAAACAAGCAAAGCTAATGATAATTATGTGCAGGTAAACTACTAACAACACAGGCGTAAATAGGTTAAGACATGCCTTTTTTGGGCTGTAAATAATGGAGCAAATACCAGTAAACACAGCAAACATTAGTAAATCATGTTGCGTGATTTATTTAAATACTCCCTTCTAGTGTTGTCAAAAGTACCGACTTCGGTACCAGTCGGTACTGAAATTAAAAAAATATATATTAATTTCCTGCTAGCATTTGAGTGCTGTTGAGCAGGTTCTTAAACACAGCTGATTGTCATTGTGTTCACGTGCTCAACAGATATGACTGTGATTAGCTAAAATGATCATCGCATCATGCTCTTCACCGAGCACGTGAACACAATGGCCAATCAGCTGTGTTTAAGAACCCACTCAACAGCACTCAAATGCTAGCGGGAAATGGACATTTTTAAAATTTCTGTACCAACTGGTACTGAAGTTGGTACTTTTGACAACACTACTCTCAACAACACAGGAAAACTCCCACAGAGGCATATGCAATCAGGTCAGCCCCAAAAATGACTGTCCGTGCCTTTTCATTGCTAATTTTTCACTGCGTGTCTTTAGTAAATCCTGACAGTAGTTTTTTACAGCAAAAAGAAGGTTTGTGCTGATGCAAGTTGTCAGTAAATCTAGCCCATAGTCATGTATATAAGCTGCAACAGCAATCAAGTCTTTAAAAGATGTCAGTCAGATTGTTTCTTCCTGTTAAATGGCAAATTCTTGGCCAGAATAAGCTGCAATGTGGATCAGACTTTATGCTGATAATCAAAAATCTGGCTACACGAGACCAGCAAGCATAGACTCTCCTAGAGTTCCAGTATCACTTTCTATCAACAGCACTTACACTGTGTGTGCTGGATTGAGGAATTAGACACTCGGCGTACAAGAGCACTCAGGGTCACATGAGGACAGAGTATCAGAGCTTGACCTGTCTGTTCTGTTTATCTTTCATTCCCCAGCTCAGTCAACTCAGAAACAGCGAGGAGCAAGCGTGCAGATAGCTACCTCACAAACACAGAGACAGAGCCCCGAGGCACGCAAAAGTTCTCCCGCCGTCCCGCTCGCCCACCCCTCAGCAGATGGCTTAAATTACAGCAGAAGCTGTAACGAGATTCCTGCACGATTAATACGCAGAGCAGTTTGGGATTTCAATACGAGGGACTGGAGCTAATGCGATTATCAAGAGAGGAGCAGGGGGAGAAGAGACGATGAAAAACAGGTTTGGAGGAGAGATGAACGCAGGCGAATGGGGTGAGAGGAAGAGACACTGGCGCGTTCCAAGCATCATGTCATCTTTCGTTACCGAGAGCTGTTATTAGCCATTTGTTATTGTTTTGCCAGCTGTCCCAAATGCCAACGGCTGTGCACCAGATACACAAGTGGGCTCTGGACTCTTTGGGAGTTGCAAACAGCGAACGTACCCACATTTCTCTCTATAAGTGAGCGTATGGATGCGTTATTTGTTCGGCCTACTGTGTGAACTTGAAGTGACAGTCATTAAGTGTAATTGGAGAAGAGTTCTCCACAGAGAACTATTAAAACTGGTTAGCCTTGATGACTCCATGGCTTGAAGTCTTTGCCAACAGGAAGTAAAACCCTGCTGATATTCCCTCTAAAAGTCAGCTGATAGAGAAGATGGCAACAGTCGCAGTCAAGGAAGTCTATATAATACCTGGAGAAAATAGCAGTTTTCAGCATTGATCATAAGAAATGTTTCTGAGCAGCAAATCAGCAGGTCCCACTTTATGTTAAGTGGCCTTAACTACTATGTACTTACATTTAAATTAATTATTTGGTACAATGCACATATTGTGTACATAGATGTTTTACATTGTACTTATATTTTTTTTAAATACCTGCATGTAATTACATTGTAATTAATTTCTGTAATTACATTTATAATTACACTGTTGACCTATCCCTTACACCTTAACCCACCCTTAAACCTACCCATACCACCAAACCTGTCCCTAACCTTACCCGTATCCCACCTCAATAGCAGCAAAAGTGTTTTGAATTACAATATGAACACAATAAGTACATTTTACTTATTTGTTGATATAAGTACAAAGTAGTTAAGGCCACCTAATATAAAGTGGGACCAATCAGCATACTAGAACAATTTTTTTTTTTTTTTTTTTTTTTTTTTTTTATATAGCGCTTTTTATGTGTATTGCTGTACACCCAAAGCGCTTTACAATCATGTGGGGGTCTCTCCTCAACCACCACCAGTGTGCAGCATCCACCTGGATGATGCAACGGCAGCCACAGGACAACGGCACCAGTGCGCTCACCACACACCAGCTACAGGTGGAGAGGAGAGAGAGAGATAGAGCCAATCAAGTGGATGGGGATTATTAGGAGGCCATGATTGACAAGGGCCAGTGGTGGGAATTTGGCCAGGACACCAGGGTTACACCCCTACTCTTTACGAGAAGTGCCATGGGATTTTTAATGACCACAGAGAGTCAGGACCTCGGTTTAACGTCTCATCCGAAAGACAGTGCTTTTTGACAGTACAGTGTCCCCGTCACTATACTGGGGCATTAGGACCCACACAGACCACAGGGTGAGCACCCCCTGCTGGCCTCACTAACACCTCTTCCAACAGCAACCTAGTTTTCCCAGGAGGTCTCCCATCCAGGTACTGACCAGGCTCAACCCTGCTTAGCTTCAGTGGGCAACCAGTCTTGGGCTGCAGGGTGATATGGCTGTGGATTTCTGGATCATGTGACACTGAAGACTGGAGTAATTATGCTGGAAATTCAGCTTTGACATCACATGAATAAATGCATTTTAAAATATATTAAAATAGAAAAAAATATTTTAAATTATTGTAATATTTCATAATATTACTGTTATTATTTTTTTAATAAATGCATAAGAGACATATTTACAAACATTTAAGATACACACTATATACTCTATGCTTTGATAAAATGTAATAAATTAATCAAAGATGACAGTAAATCATTTATAATGTCACAAATATCTATTTAAAAATTTACTGTTCTTCAAAAGAATCCTGAAAAAAGACACTTTTTTTCCTACAAAACTTCAATTAAACAGTTAATTGCTTAAGCAAATTGTCAGAATATTTATGGAATACATCATACTTATTTTAGAATAACAATAATTTTATTTTCAGATATGTCTCATGTGTTTCCTGTTTGACCACCATGGCTCAGTATTTGTGGAGCATGTGTGCAAATTATTTATTTTAATTGCATTTCAAAAAAACAATCTGTACCACTTCACCTCTTTGTAAAGGTGTACATTGTAAGTATAGCTATTATTAATTGAATTTCCATGCAATATCGGTGACATGAAATCAGTAAATATAGGTCTGTAATGTAGAATGACTTCAAGATGTCTCTTTAGGATAGTAATCGATCACTTACACTACTACTGACTATTCTGTGCATTTTAATCTAAATTCTCAAGTTTTACTTGTAAATGCCACTTAATCTGTAGCTGGAGGTGACAGATATGGAAACTCTCCAAACTCTGGAAGAAATATCAAAGGTCAGCTGCTTGAAAGAGACAATAAAACTTGTGATCCATTGTGTTTAGTGATAAAAAGCTGAATTTAAAGTCTCAAACATGTGAGCATGACTCAGCAAGTGTGTATATGTGAGAGCATTTGCATAGCAGAGGCCCCATTAGGTCATTGTGCCTTCTTCCTGTTTATATGAGCATGTCTTGGGGTCAAAGCCAAAAGTGACCAAGGTAACAAAGAAACAAGAAAAAGAGGGAGCAAAAGAGGAGGAAAACAAGAACACATTTTTCTTTTCTGTGCAGAGATGTTTTCCAGAGCCCATACACATAAACAAACACTTTTCACATGTGCTGAAAGAGAGTTTGTCAGTGTTTCCACGTATCTTTCTAATGCTAAAAATCAGGGAAGAAGACGGGCAAGCTCCTTCGCTCTTTCTCCATTTCTTTCTTTCTCTCGTGATCCTTAGAAGAGCGTTTAGAGAACAACCCTGGCGGATCCTGCTGGGCTTTAACCAACAACATCGATTTGATCAAGTCTAGGCACGATTGCTCCGACAGCTCCCTGTGCTTGAGGTCCCTGCCGGCAAATGACTTTTTAATGCAACTGACAATAGATGTTGTAGTTGTACAGAGAAAGATAGGTAGACAGAGCGAGAGAGAGCAGAGGCAGAGGCCAAGAGCGCTTGTCTGGAGTTAAAGTAAAGAGTTATTGAGAGGGTAGAGATATAGATCACTTAAGCACACTTTTAGAGCCACACACTGACAGAAACAAACACTCTGGTGGGAACATACAAACACAGAGAAACACTCATGCATGTTGAAAGTGCCCACATGCTGGCCACGTACAAACACTCAGGTAGACAATTAGAGAAAACAAGAGGAAGAAGGGAGAGAGAGAGAGTGATGGGTAAAAATAAAGCCAGGATAAATGGGTACCAAATTAAAGAGAGCAAAGCTTTTTCTCCAGTCCAGCCAGACTTTGTGTGAGAAAAAGACCAAAATTGTTCACTGTAAATCTTGCTTTCCTCCCCAGCTCTCAAAAACCTGTGCCATTCTGTTGGGGTGACAGATTTTACAAGCAGAAAGCCTGATTTGCAGGGGGTTAACCGCATGTGTGACCTCTAAGCCTTGACCTTTGGTGACCTCTGAGCAGTCAGGTGCAAGGTAAAAGACCCAGGGAAAGTTGATGAGGGGGGGAAACTTCATTTATTCACTTTGTCTCTTACTGCCTGTGACTACAGTACACAGCGACTACAAGTGTATGCATAACAAGTAAATTATCATTATTTATCATTTTAAAGGAATTCTTATTCAATAAAAGCCCTATCAAATAAACATGATAGTTTAAATGTACCAATAATATTACAAATACAGTCAAACCAAAAATTATTCAGACACCAGATATTTTTACTAGTGGGTGCAGGACACAAAATGCAAAATAAAGTAAACCGTGACATATTATACTCAAAATTTCTTCATACAGTGGACTACCAGTAAAAGTTATGAAAATTTGGAACCAAAAATTTGATTTGACACTTTGACATGACCATTTTTTGTTACATACCTCTCTATCAAAGTTATCTGACATTATCAAGATGAATTTGTTCTGACACAGTTTAACTCTGGAGTTCTTGTCAAATTTTATTACCATTTTCTAAACTATAGAGAATAAACTATGTGATAATGTGAGAAATGTTGAAGGTGTCTGAATAAATTTTGGTTTCACTGTATGGGCAACACTTTATTTAATGTGCCCTTGTTATAGTGTAATGACACTAGTAAGTGAAGTAAGTATTAAGCATTGATTAAAAACACACACACACACACACACACACACACACACACACACACACACACATATATATATATATATATATATATATATATGGTTTAGTAGTCGATTGTAATTATTAATAATTTATTGGTATTGATATAAATACATGTAATGGCAAAGTTGTTTCAACAAATGCTTTTTCATTTCACAATTACTTTTGTTAACACTATCGGTTAGGTTTAGGGTAGGATTTCATGTATTAGGTATGTTATTTTCAAATGTGATAGAGAATTAACATTTTTGCACCACTCACCAGAGATTCAATTTCTGAACTGTCCCGATACATACAGTACAGCAAAAAACCTCAATCAACAATGTCAGATTGACATTCATCTGCTTCTGATAAAATGTAACTCCACTTTACTTTGAGAGTGTCGCAAAAGAAGTAACAATATCATTTTGTAGAAATATCAGCATGTTTTCCCAATGAACCTGGGTTGAATAAAGTGTTTCCCTGATATACTATCAGTAAGTACAAGTAACCTACATTTCAACGTCATTATGGGTCTGTTGTTTTGACCAATAACTAACCATCCACCTGCAGTGGTGGACAGATATGGGAAATGTCTTTTTCTTAGAGAAGTCGGGATTTGTTCTCCCCCATGGACAACATTACCGATATTCAAGCATGAAAAACATATACTTGATATACTGTATATCATTCAGAGGTTAAATTGGCAACGATCTGAAATGGATTTTTTTGCACCTTCTGTTCAAAAGAGAAAACAGATTCAAAAATATCAGTTTATTAATCAGTTCATTTAATTTCCTGCAAACTCTAGTTTTCCTTTGATCCAGTTCGCACATTTAGTCTGTTCAGTGTCTCTCTCAGAAAGCCGCTCCATGGCCACTCTCTGTTCTAGATTTTTTTTTGTGGAACGGAGAGTACAAGAGGGAGCTGGACAATAGGAAGCGCACTCTAAAGGGTTCTTCCTGTTTTCAGAAATAAAATAAAAAAACAACTAAAAAAAAAAACAGCAGAAGAGGTGCCAGAGTTTCAGAAGAAAAGAAAGAAAAAAAGGCTCAAAGGTCAATCAATACTAGCTTTTAGTAGTGCAAGACCAACAAACACTACATTACATTCACTTCAATATGTACAGTACATGGTGCCAGACAGATATTTGAATATACCTAGAAGTAAAAGAGCTATTTGACTCCAGATAAGACTATCTGTACCATTAAAATGATAACATGCATATTGTTCAAAAGGTCTGTATTCCGGGTGTGGAAATCTGCAACAACATGTCGAAAACTTTCGCCCATCACATTCCTAGTAAAGTGGCCTCAGACCTCATAAGAACTGTTTTATGATGGTACGCTCACAAAGACACACAAAGTTTGCAAAATTCCCCTAGTGATTAGAATCAGCTGGCAGACCATGGAGATTACAGTAACACACATACACATGCACACAAAAACATACCCAGAAAACTATTGAAACCTTTTCAGTTAAAAATAAAATTTATGTAGAGAAAACTCTACCAAATAGACTATCATAAAGACACAAAGAAGAAACAAAGCAATTCAGATAAAACTATATCCAGTACATTCACGTGCAAAATTGGCCTGATATCTTTCCTGTGTCCCCCTCATTCACAGTAAATTGAGTTATGACTCATCGCTTTTCCTTGTCTCTTCTTTTCTTCCTGTTAGAGTGGTGGGATAAGGGCACGACAGTCTGGACGGGGGGATTTCCACTCAGACGCTAGCATGCAAACAAATATGGTGAAACTCTACATGATAAAGAGGTGATGACTTCAGATTTGTCTGCGAGTGTGTGCATGTTTTAGCGAAAAACATCAGGCAGTGATGGCTGATCTGCTATGTCCCTGTTTTGTGGTGAAGTGTGGAAATTTTTTTCTGTTGACTAGAAGCATCAATATAAGTAAACAATAATGTAGGAGAGGCCGTATTGTATTGTGAATAAGTCACGAAGGGTGTTGTTCGGCACGACGCGAAGCGGAGTCACTGTAACCCCTTCAGCTGTTATTCACAACTTATTCACAGTACAGCATGCCTCGAGTACCTTATTGCTTTTATTAAACGGTTATCATACAATACAAATATTAAAACCAAAAAAGTATGTATTGATATGTTCCTTTTTTAAAGTAAATTCATTAAATGCTATCCTTCCGCTAAAAAAATAAAATAAAATAGTGCCCGATAGCAACAGTAAACGTCATGAGAATGTTCCAATGTAACATGCCTCAACTAACAGAGCTCAAATAGAAACAGAGACTGTTCTCACCTGCTGAGTCATTCATTCATTCATTCATTCATTCAGTCATTCATTCATTCATTCATTCACTCAGTCATTCATTATTTTTTATTTATTATTATTATTGTTATTTATTTAAGCATATATGATATTTTCTCACACAATGTAACATGCCTCAACTAACAGAGCTCAAATAGAAACAGAGACTGTTCTCACCTACTGTGTCATTCATTCATTCATTCATTCATTCATTCATTCATTCATTCATTATTTTTTATTTATTATTATTATTATTATTATTATTATTATTATTATTATTATTTTTATTTAAGCATATATTATATTTTATCACACACATTTGCTTAGTATGACAGCGTTTTAGTGCCACGTTAAAAAAACAATATATCTAAAATTACGAGATTAAAGTCGTAATATTTTGACAATAAAGTCAAAATTTTTGAGAATGAAAAATTTGAAATTATGAGAATACAGTCTAAATATTTCAAGAATAAAGTCAAAAATATGAGAATAAAGTCTTGTAATAAAATTCTGAGAATAAAATTTTGAATTTATTCTCAAAATATTTTTGCTTTATTCTCGTAATTTCAACTTCATTCTAAAAATATTTTGACTTTATTCTTGTAATTTTGACTTTTTTCTCAAAATATTTAGATTTTATTCTTGTAATATTCACATTTTTTCTCAAAATATTATGACTTTAATCTCGTAATCTTAGATTTTTTTACGTGGCAGTAAAACACCGTCATAGCTTAGGCTATCTCTCAGCATGAGAAAACATCTGTTTTCTGACTTTTACTTTAAAACAGACTGATTCGCGGCACAGTGCGAGATTGCAGGCATTAATAACAGTGTGAACTGATGGACATGAAGTACCATACCTGAAACAGAATAATAAATATGGTAATATTCCCTACGCTTTTTGGAAACCATGGTCTTCCACACAGACACGAGTCGTGGCATGTCAACTGATCTCCCGCATGAGAAGAGTTTCTTTGATGAGGGAAGGGCGTGGCCTCAAAATTAAAGGTGAATGACACAACATAACGCCAGAAGGGGTCACTCATAATACATTACATAAATAATAAACAGTTGATTTTGCTGAAATACATAATACATGGAACAGTTTTGATGCTATAGTGATCGTTTATGTTGGGTGTTGCGGAGTGATACAGAGTAGCCTATCGTTGGGTGAAGCGGTCATAACTGTGCTTTATCATGAACTAACTATTTTATAATGATTGTTACAAATTGGTTTCCCAAACAGTCACACTGACCTGCCCTATTTGTTGATAGAAAAGTTCTATAAACAAATAGACTATACACTTTATTTGAAGGTGTCATTGTTACAGTGCAATAATACATTTAAGTACTGCGTAATATTAATAAACTACACTATATAGTTAGGGTTAGGGTTAGAGTTCTAGTTCTAGAGAGAATAGTTCTAACTAACTCATGCCATGGGGAGACCTAAGTCTTATTATATGACCTACGTCTTATTTGTCTTTTCTTATTTCACCTGTTGCCCCTTAAAAGTGAAGATGCAAAAATGAATCATTTTAAAACACACCCTCATTTGCCATTGGTTGGACAAACAGATAGTCCTGCCCCAAAGCCATGCCATTGGTACAGTCAGAGTTGTCTAAACAGACATCAATATTTTGAAAGAGCCACAGTTTTTACACTTTTCGGGAAATCTGGGATAGGAGAAAGTAATTTAACTTTGAAAAACTCTTCACCTTTAACCTACTTATGTTTATTTACCGTAAAACTGTGCGGTTAATACTGCCTTGTACTTGCCAAATGTCTGTATACACACTCACTTCAGTTGCCCAGTTACTTTCCATACCTTTGAAATCACACCCAAGTGTATGTATGTATATACAAGCATTCCTTCAGTCAGCCCCTCTACAGATGTAGTATTACGGGAAAGCCTGCCATGCTAAATCGAAAGGAAAGGAGAATGGGAGAGAAAGACTGCTTTCCAATTGATCCGGCGCTCGTCTGTTGGGGGAGGGTATCGCTCTGCTCTAAACTAAGCTGGGAATGTGATCAGCAATATTACTCATTACACATGATATCCTAAAATGGCTAATTATTGTGACCAATTACCAGGCTAATTTACCAATTATCCATGTGAGCAATCTATTGGCTGAGAAAATCAATAGTCGCTCTCAACTGCAAAAGACAGATGCCTCATGCAGTCTTTCTCTTCTTGTGTCTCTCTTGCCTGTTCTCTCCAGGCCATGAACCAATCAGTGAGCTAAGTGCAACTATGGCAAATAACACTTGGTGCTGTCTAATGGATCTAGAGCCAATTAAAAGACTTGGGAAATTTAATGCGTAGTTTGCTGTCTGGAGACCAGTCTAGATTTAAAGGAATAGGTCACTCAAAAATGAAAATTCTACCATTATTTACTTACCCTCATATAGCATTCCAAACCCATATTGTGCTATCTTTTTATGAGGAACATGAAAACTAAAAAAATATATAATCGACATCATTGAGAATAGCTATGTTTCCATCACCCTGTTTTTATGCGCATTTTGAAGTATCACATCAGAAACAAGTGATGGAAAAGCCAAATTCTGAATAAAAAACCCTTAATTTGCAAAAAAGAGCTTGAGGTGGTTTTTGACTTGTGCGAAAAAGGGTTCATGTGAATAATGGGAGATGGAAATGCATTTGGTGAATAAATTCCTTTACATGCATCAAATAAGTCATGTGACTTTGCGCTATGGGAAAGCAAAACCTGAATAACCAGCAGACCGGTCTCGTTCCACTGCATCTGAAATGTCATTATGGTCATTCTGAAATGCCAGAGAAAAGTCTGTCATCAAAGTATTCCTGTATAATTGCCTCCCAGAACTGTCTTACATGACTGCGTTCCCAAACAGCAGGCATCTGCCTCTGAAAGCAGTGACTGCATTTATTGTGTTTCGTTTTCTTGCTCTGAGGCGCAAGTAATTTATTATATATGAAAATTATTATATTCAGTGGCTTCTCCTACTTTTCTTAGTGATATTTAGTGGCAGTTT
This sequence comes from Spinibarbus caldwelli, assembly GCA_039654775.1. NCBI lineage: Eukaryota > Metazoa > Chordata > Actinopteri > Cypriniformes > Cyprinidae > Spinibarbus > Spinibarbus caldwelli. The sequence continues at coordinate 26,028,840 of CM077261.1, read as the reverse complement.
ATCAGGAAGTGACAATTTTGTTCTTTTTGATTCGTTGGATGGAAACTGTGCCTATCCGCAAATGTGTTATGTCATATTTCAATTTCGCACATAAGTTAAATTTGCAACTTTGGATGGAAACCCGTCTTATGATTGGCTATTTTGGAATCTGAATGTAAATGTGCACAAGCTTCAAGTGGTGGATTTTCAGTGAATAATGTCTTAAAAGTTCTGTCTATGCCATATGAATGAATGGAAGATCGTGACTTTAATACAATATAGTGGGACTATAACACACATGTTGTATGGACTACCCAAAAATCATCCTAAGAAAAGAGATCAGTTTGCCAATGGTTCGATCCATCCATTTTCCAAACTGCTTGTCCTATGTAGGGTTGCTGGGATGATGAAGCTTATCCCAGTGTTTCTAACAGTACCCAGCAGGCACCAGACGTCTATGTAACGTCAGGTTGATGTTGGACATGACGTCGGACAGACGTTGCATTTTGGTTGAAAATGAAAATCGGGTTGACGTCAATATTTGACGTCAATTTGACATTGACTTAACGTTGGATTTTGGTTGCACAACCTAAAAACAACAAAATCTCAATGTCAGCTGACGTCGGTACTGGACATCAATTTAACATTGACATAAGACGTTGAATTTACGTTGAATTTTGGTCACCCGACGTCGCAACCAAAATTTAACCAAATATCAACGTCTTATGATGTTGTGTGCCTTTTTTGTGCCTGCTGGGTAGTGTGTTAATGTGAAACTGTACAGGTACAAGAACTGTGGATGCAGAGGGTGCACAAGTGTTGGTACGAGAGTGTAATGGTAAACCATTGCTATCTGTTATCAACTATCAGGGTGAATTCCCAGAGCTATCAGCCTCCACCTGAACAAAGGTGATGGGCCAAAGTGTGCAAATGGTTATTGCAATGTATCTTACATGAGAGATTTAAGCAAAGAAAATAAGACACGGTAGACCTTTTAGGGCCATTGTGTGCCATTTACAATAAGTAGATCCTGGTGTTGAATAACTATGCTACCTAATACGCATCATCTCAGACCAGCTGGGTTGTTATTCCTAAAGAGGTTCTGACAGAGCAGAGCACTCGATTTGTATCTGGGTTTATGATTAACTGAATCATCTGCACACCTTTGTTCTATAATCAGTATGGACTTATGGATCCATTGAGATGCTCAATCAAAAGTGTGCTGTGAAGGGTGGCAACCGATGATGGGTGTGACTAGGACTTCATGATCCCACATGTCTTTCTGGCATCAAAGATGTACTTTGATCAACAACCATTCCAAGAGCCTCCTTGAAGAACAATTAGAAGCCATAACAACCTTCACCACATTGAGGACATGATGCCAGACAGAATGCTTACAACCTTTCTGTATAACCATGTGAGTCCCACACCTTTTACAGGGACGCCGTGTGAATTCCAACCTAGGCTCATTGGAAATACTTGCCCCTACATACATTTCTGCAACACAGTAATTACGTACCTATATGTATGAATCACTGCAGTTTCCAGTTGAAATGAACACTAGAGGCAGTAAAACGTAGACAACTTTTATTCCTTTTCACACAAAGTATGATTAATAGGTACAGAGTTTTCATTAATAAATGCTAATTTTCACACAATTATTTGCAGAATATTTTGTTATGACTTCAAAACAATTTTAACATCCTGAACGATTTGAAAACTGATACTTTTGAATGTTGTCACATATACAGCTTCATATGCATGAGTTTTCTAATTCAGTAGGTTTGCTCGGTAGCTCACGCGATACGGCGTTGCATTTGAGTGATGAAGAGCTCCAATACGAACCCCGTGAAACTACGGTTTGACAAAACAGCTCAAATCCACATAAGAAAGTAAAAGTAGCATGGCTGCATCAACAAATGTGTTTTTTTAATCACTTTTTGCATTTGTTAACACTATCGGGTAGGTTTATGATTGGATTTGATGTAGGGGATATTTCCAACAAGATAAACCATTATCCTTTAGCGACACTGACTGGATATTTGAATTGAACAGCTGCAATACGTACTTCAAGCAGTGCAATAAAAACGCAGCAATATGTGCCTCTACCCACATAATAAAATCCTGCCACTCACATATTGAACGTGTATTTTAGCGCCACTCTCTAGACATTTCACTTTGAAACTGCCACGAAACATGCAGTAAGGTACGTAATTATGGTGTTGCAGAAATGCATATAGAGGGACGTATTTTCATGAGCCTGGTTGAAAGTTCTTCCATATTGACAGGGCCATCAGAGTTGCAGAATTGCACCAATTTGACAGTCCTGCCAGTTCCAGATGGACTTTTTGTGCATTCTGCGAAATAGATTTAAACATGGTAAAATGTTAAATGAAGCTGAGAGTATTGCACACTAATAATCAATTGCGTGGGAGATGGGAAGACGTGTGGAACTTTGTGAATGATGAGTGTTCCAATTCTGCAGTTTCTGTGGAATTCTGCATGTACAGATTCTGTGTGGGCCTGCTTATTGGTGGCCAGCCAACAGAAGGTGGAACAGCTGTATCACACCACCTGATAAAAAAAAGTGGGTCAAACTTGCTCTGCAGCAGAGACCCCTGCAAAGGTAGACTTAGGGGAGCAGCTCTCCCTGATCCAAGGCAGCAACTAGAACAACTAATGAACCACTTATCTAATGTCTTTTCAAATGTCTGTTTGCCTTGTGGACCTCTATTGCCCAGAAATAGTCAGAAAGCAGTACTGTCATATCACAACCAGTGACCATGAAAGCTTTCCAACTGGGTTCTGGAGAAGAAAGTGCAAAAGACAGCAGCTAGATGTGATTGGGGAATCCCAGATCCCAGTCACTGTTCCAAGTTTGGCTATAAAGATATAAAGAGGTCTCTAGCTTTCATACGTATCCCATGCCTTGAGTGGATGAACTGGTGGTGCAACTAAAGCATAGCTTATTTCAACCCTATTCCAGTACCTATATCAAGTCTTGTGAGGTTCCTGCACCCATTTAAAGCAACTATTTGCCTTAAAAAGGCTTCATGTTGGACCTTAGTCTCTTATCCTGAAGGGTTCTTCCATGAAGCAGCCTAGTCTCTTCACACTCTAAGTGGGTCCAGTTTAGCAAGCTGCCCCAGGGACCAGACCACATTCCACAGCGCATTAAAATTTCAACTCATATCACATGTCAAATCTCCAATGCTAACTTCAGTCAATGAAACATGTTTAACAAAGAGTGACACATCTGATGTGTGTGAAGATAACGGTATGCCTGGTTTCACATACAGATTTCATCAGGGACAATCTAATGCTCTTGAAGTAATGCCATCTTCTACACTCCACAGCTGTCAATGATGAAGTAGTAACATAGTACATGTTGAGCACATCATACAGTTGTGGTGATGGACTATGTTAGGACTCCAGGGAGCTCCATCGTGTTTTGAAAGCCTTATGGACTATCAGCCTTATGGGCTATCAGACTATCAGGATGTTTTTAATCTAAAGTAACATCCCACATGACGCTTTATATCTATATACGCTTTATATATAAATCTGGCTTGTGAGATCCACTTTCCTGCAGAGTTTAGCTCTAACCCTAATCAAACACACCTGAGCATGCTAATCCGTGTCTTCAGGATTATTAGAAAATCACAGGTAGGTGAGTTTGATCAGGGTTGGAGCTAAATTCTGCAGGAAAATGGATCTTGCGGGACAGATTTGAGGATCCCTGCTCTATATACTAGTACACTGGCTGATTTTTAGTACTTATAAAGCACATTTTATTGCCTTATTCTGCATGACCATATTCTAGATCCCTTAACAAACCAAATACCTAAACATAACTACTACAACTACTTTTCTTACTATAAATAAGCAGCAAATTAGGAGTTTATAAAGGGAAAACTCTCGGTTAATAGTGAATATGTTTTCTCTAATCTAAAGTGTTACCAGAATTTCTTTCATGATCAAGTTGGATTACCCATCCTCTTTCAATCTTTGTATGTTTGTGAGTGTGTGTGATGGAATACTTTGGACAGTAATTCCCACAAGATAAGTGGGGTGTGTTTGCTCCCAGTGCGGAGCTTTAGTATTATCAACACATCAGATCTGCTGTGAAGTATCAACACACAACATCTCCTTCTCTCAGCATCACAACCCCCTTTTCTTTCTTTCACTTTTTTTTTTTTTTTTTTTTTATTTATACCAAACTGAACACCCGATAGCACATGTACGTCTGCAAGATGTCTGTTAAAGATCTCTTGATCTGGAAAGCATCTGCTGTCTACAAACGTCTGACAGACGTCTTTCAGATGTCAGTTTTACATACATTCTAAATCATAAACATCTTAAAGACATCTAATAGACGTCTATTTGACATCTAAAAGGAGACGCCCTATAGACGTATTGCAGATGAGCAAACACTCTAAAAAATACGTCTTGCAGATGTAAATGCAGACATCAAATAGACGTCTCTGAGATGTACGTGTGCTATCAGGGCAGTATACCACACCTTTGAGTTGACACTATACCAACAGAAAACAGAGGTTTTAGTGCATATAAGTAGTTATGTGTATCACCAAGGCCGTTCTGGAGGCCAGACATGTAACCCATCTGTGAATTTATATACAACTTATTTATTAATATTCTCTTGGAATATTATGCACTTTTCAAGACTTTTAGGAATCACAATCAATCTTTCATTATTACTGAGATTCAAACTAAAAAGATCCCATGAAATTTCAATTAAAGTGCAACACAAACGACTTGTGTTTATATTTTATCATGTAAACTGTTTAGAAGTCCTGTTTAAAAGATAGAAGGCTTGTAAAATGAAAAAAGCAAGCAAACAAGCAAGCAAGAAAGAAAGAAAGAAAGAAAGAAAGAAAGAAAGAAAGAAAGAAAGAAAATGTGTTGTTTAATTAGGCAAAATTTTTTAATGTTGATAAGATTATGTTTAAGAAATGCAAAGATGGCCCATGTTTGTGTCTCAGAGTTTGCAGTCTTTCGCAAGCAATGCTGTGTTCTGCTTCATTTTAATGTCTTTTCAGTGATTACTACATGTGGAGAGATGGAAACTATATCTACAAAGCAGAGAAATAACAGGATCTGCTAATTTTTTGGGGTTCTATGCCAAGAATGGATGTTTTCATTTTCCTCAAGGGTGTGATTGTGCTTTAGGATGTTGAGAATATAGCTTTTGCATCTGCAATCTTTTGTCTCAATTATGCTCTGTCTCAGTAGTACCCCACAAAGTTGTGCTACACTTTGAGATCTGATTGCAAGAATTTTGGTTTCTAATTCTCTATGGAATTCCAGTTTTGACATGCTTCCTCCATAACATCAAAACATTCAAGCTGTGTAGAGGAGATGGGGAGTGAAGTGATTTTTTTTTTTTTTTTTTTTTTTTTTTTTGTTATATAAACATGAAGTTTTATACAGACTTTTTTATGCAAAAATGTCACCTGTTTTTTTCTAGAGTAATTTATATGTCTAGCTGTAAATCGGTTATGCAAAACACAAGCTGTCTGCAAATGTACAAGTGTTTCTAACTGGCCTGTTAAAAATTACTTTAAGCTAAGATAAGCATGATGGTAAGCATGATCCTTTAAAAGCGAATCTATGTGTTTTTACCTGACAATGCAGTGCACTAAAAGGTATTGTTTTAGTATATTATTTAAAGAGAAGATTGATCTTTTGATAGGATAAAGCCTTTAAATCAAAACAATCTGTCTTATTGGGGGGGAAAAAAGTGGGAAATTGAAGGAAGATAATGATTTTAACATGATTATACTGCATAAAAATAACATGATCCAAACATGAATCTGAAATAAAAGCATCATATTACTCATATTATTACCATGACTGAATTATGTTAGGATGACTTAGGGTTACACTATATTTTGATGTTCCCATTTAGACATTCTACTAACTATATGTAACTTTGAAACTGTGTCAGGTAACTCTATTATTGATACTAACGGTCCACTAATACTGTTAGAGTATTAGTATTAGTACTATTTTTTTATATAAATAAATGCAATTTCATTATTATTATTATTATTATTATTATTAGTAGTAGTAGTATTATTATTATTATTATCAATGTTGAAAACAGCTGTGCTGTTTAATATTTCTGTGGAAGCTGTGATATATTATTTTCAGAATTCTTTAATAAATAGAAAGTTCAAAAGAACAAATGGAAATAGAATTTTGTAACAATGTAAAAGTCTTTACTGTCACTTTTGATCAATTTAATGCATTTATGCTAAATAAATAAATAGAAAAAAAAAGAATAAAAATATTGAAACCACATGAATGTATACTTTGGAAGCAATGCCCATAATTTATTTACATAAATCAGAACAGGCAACAGTATATTGTGCCATCATTTAAATGAGCATCCAATCAGTAATATGCATCAGACTTTATGCAAGTAATCAAATATGTGGCTTTCAAGTTTATATCTGTATTGAGAATAGACAACATTTACAGTAAATCTGTGTGAGGTCTTTACCTGAACTGATATAGCCGATACCACAAAAAAAACTATATACCATTTACTTTCATTCATTTTGCAGAGGCTGTTTAGCTGGACAAATCATTTAGTATTATTGAGTCTATTGTTTGTTAGGAACAAATATTCACATACTGTATGCAGTGTGTATGTGCAATACAGTGAATTACATTAAAACAACATATCACTCTCTCTCTCGAGATAGAAGGAAACTAGACGTAATTACCCGAGACTAATGCGGCTAAAGGAATAAACTTCTGAAATCACACGTCTTTTTCTCAGCAGTCATGCTCTGTGTGTTTTGGCGCACTAAATGACTTTCACACTTTTGTTTTCAGGGTATGCACAAATGTGTGTATGTGTGTGTGTGTGTGTGTGTGTGTGTGTGGATCCCTGACTCTGTCTGGCTTTGCGGGAAAGTGTGTGTGTGTGTGTGTGTGTGTGTGGATCCCTGACTCTGTCTGGCTTTGCGGGAAAGTGTGTGTGTGTGTGTGTGTGTGTGTGTGTGTGTGTGTGTGTGTGTGTCTGTGCAAAGATGAAATGATTCAAAAAGTCAAGTATGACAGTGATGTCACCTGAGGGTTTCCCTGTCTGGGTTTGGACTGAATACATGATTGTCTCTCAAACACACGCACTCACTTTTCTGAAACACTCATTGGAGATTTGCATGGCAAACTGCTGTGTCTCCAGTTTCTGTTTACACAGATTCAATGAAGACTGCTGTGAGTGTGTGTACATCAAACAGATCACGAATATTACAAGAATAACACAATCATGCAAGGAAACATCAGTCAATCGACCATGTGGACTACAGAACAATCACTTCCAAACGTATGAAATTCATACACTACTGTAATGAAAAATATCTGGACATATTACTTTTCTACTTGATTCCATATGTCACTCAAACCCATGATAGCATCCAAAGACAACTGAGGTTAAAACGTTACCAGAGGGACATTTCAGTGGTCTGTGGATAAACGTTGATGCAGCAGTTCTCCTTGTGAGAGCGAGTTTCTTTATGAGAGGCAGGGTCTCTTTTTGCAACTGTCTGCAACTGTCTGCTTTCATTCATTCATGTCTTTCAGAGCACACAAGCTAATCAGCTGCTCTTAAGCAGGACAGTACACAAATCCCTGTCCAACCTTCAAGGTCTTGGTCTTCTTGAAGGTATATGAGTTAAACATTTGATTTGATATTCAATTTAGTGTAGTAAATTGTAGTAAACTGATTTCTTAAAAAAAAATAAATAAATAAAAAAAAGCATAAAATGATAAAAATGGATTAAATTCTAGCAATCAAGTAATAAACATTAAATAAACACTATGACATGGACAAAAAATTGTAATAACAATAAGGTATGCAAACTCAAAAATGTCCATGGATTTAATACAGGAGTTTTGTGGATCTTAAATAGGTCTTAAAATGTCTTAATTTGCCCTTCCACAAATTAAGGCCTTAAAAAGTCATAAAATCATGATATTAAATGTTGCATGGAGTGCAAATAAATAAATAAATAAATAAATAAATAAATAAATCATCTGTATTTTTTTTTCAATACAAATATAATTAATAAATAAATAAATAAATAAATAAATAAATAAATAAATAAATAAATTAATTAATTAAAATAAAAACAGTTTTAAATAAAGGCTGTTCCTTTGTATTAATCAAAGAATTCTGAAAGAATGTGTCATGGTTTCCACAAAAATATGAAGCAGCACAACTGTTTTCAATATTTATAATAATAATAATAATAATAATAATAATAATAATAATAATCATCATCATCATCAGAAATGTTTCTTGAGCATCAAATCAGTATATCAGAAATAGTTCTGAAGGATCATGTGACACTGAAGCCTGGAGTAATGATGCTGAAAATTCAGCTTTGATCTCAGCAAAAAAAAATAAAAAATAAAAAATAAATAAATAAATAAAAAATAAAAATAAATAAAATAAAATTTACTAAAATATTTCAAATGGTTATTTTAAATTGCACCATTTCAAAATAAGACAGTTTTTATTTATTATTATTATTATTATTATTATTATTATTATTATTATTATTTATTTTTTATTAAATTAATGCAGCCTTGGTGAGTTTAAGAGGCTCCTTTCAAAAAAAATATTTAAAAATGTTTCTGCCCTTAAACTTTTCTTTCAGTTTTTTTTTTTTTTTTTTTTTTTTTTCCTTCAGGTTTTCTGAGTAACTGGCACATGGGCTGCATGTCAGCTTCTTCTTTTTTTTTTTTTTTTTGCTGTTTATAGAGCATAGAGCTGTCACACAGACAGGTGTGATTTCTCTATTTATGCTATCTCTGTTAGGAACATTTTATTCATGCTATACCAAACAAAAATCACTTACAGAAGTATGTTTTTCAATGCCTGGGTAAGAACAGGCATAGACCCGAGAACACAGATGCAATACAAAAAAAATGGCATAAACATCTCTGATTGTTCACTGCTGTCACCAAACAACTGTTTGAAAACAAACACAATGCAAATTTCCTTTGTAATTTGCACTTTGTTTTATTTTACGGTCATAGATGGAAAATCACTTAGCTGACTGCTCATTCTTTAGGATGTGGCGTAGGCACTGAAGCTCAGGCTTGGTAACCGGAACTTTTCTGGTTTGAATGCTGAAAAAATGAGAAGAGAGATTTATCATTGTGCCACGGTACTCCAGAGGGACTGACGGCCTAACAGAAGTCACATTGCATTGAAGCATATGTGTAATAACTACTTTATTACTATGTAATAACAATTAGATCAGTCTGGGTAATTTTTCACTCCAAAGCCATTTGTGTCATGACTGTTAAGGGCCTTCATATTTTTGTCCTTCAAGTTCTTCATATTACATGGCATCTGAAGGTTTTATTACCGCAAATGTAAGACTTTTTAAAGACCGTTTTAAGACCAATTTAAGAAAATTTGAGGAATAAATTAAAGGAAACGCAATATATCAATATATTCTCTGAAATTAAATGTCTACAAAAGGAATTGTATTAGCATTTAGGGTAACACTTTAGTATAAAGACCAATTCTCACTTTTAACTAGTCACTTATTAGCATCCCTATTAATAACATATTGGCTGTTTATTAGTACTTATAAAGCACATATTCTGCATGACCATATTCTACGTCCCTAGTCCTACTCAATACCTAAACTTAACAACTACCTTACTAACTATTAATAAGCAGCAAATTAGGAATTTATTGAGGCAAAAGTCATAGTTAATGCTTTGTTAATAGCGAAAATTGGACCTTAAAATAAAGTGTGACAGCATTTAGTATAAATGAGATAGTATTATATTTTTTATTAATATTTTGAATTAGTTTGATTTTTTTTTTTATTATTTATTTATTCATTTATTTATTTATTAGCTGTTTTCATTTTAAGTATAGTTAGAGTTTTATTTATTTATTTATTTATTTTTTATTTTTATTTATTTATTTATTTTTATTTTTTTGCTTTTGTTATTATTATTATTACCATTATTATATGTCTATATAATTTTGGTCACACTTTAATTTAAGGTCCAATTCTCGCCATTAACAAACCATTAACTTTGACTTCTGCCTCAATAAACTCCTAATTTGCTGCTTATTAATAGTTAGTAAGGTAGTTGTTAAGTTTAGGTATTGGGTAGGATTAGGTATGTAGAATATGGTCATGTTGAATATGTGCTTTAGAAGTACTAATAATCAGCCAATATGTTAATAATAGGCATGCTAATAAGCAACTAGTTAATAGTGAGAATTGGTCCCTATACTAAAGTGTTACTGTAATTTTTATTTTAGTTTACAGTTTTTTTTACAATCATTTTTGCACTAATAACAAAACCTTCATGTCATTTTTTCAAAACTCTAGACACAAAAGTCAAAACAGTCATTATTTGTAACACAGGCTGTCCAATATTCAAAATTTCATATCTTCAGAGAAGCCTTGCATTTGCAGAAGCATTGGTTCAGAAAACTAATTTATTATGAAATATCATAGGAACATTACTTTAGATCACCCTCACACAAGATACCCATATATTCACTGTGTAGTTGTTAGTACAATCATTAAATATAGTTGTTCAAAACACAATACAAAAAAAAAAAACTTTAAATAAGAAAAAAAAAAAAAAAAAAAATATATATATATATATATATATATATATATATATATATAGATTAGAAAAGTCACAGTTCCTCACTGCTCTTCTATGTTTTTTATCAACCCTGTCTTGTGGGTTTGGCCACAAGTTCTCATCCACATCATCATGGATGTTTTCAATAGTTAAACATCTTGAAAAAAAAAAAAAAAAAAAAAAAACCTTCTAGTATGGCAAATACAGGCCTGACATTGGCCTCCCCCTGTGTTGTCTGTCACAATCATGTCTGTCGTGTGTGTCACGTTTTTCCCTCCTTGCCTTTATTTGGTCCTTTTCCTGTTCCTGTCCTTGTTTAGTTTGATTGTTTATTGATTTCTTTCAGCTGTGTGTCTAATTATCATGTGTATTTAGTTCCTGCCTGTTCTGTTAGTTTTCAACTGGTCTACTCGTTACTCCCTGGTGTTCCTGTCTGTCCCAGCTTTGTCTTGCCTTGTCTGTTTTGGATTTATTAAAGACTGTATTTTGAGTTTACCTTCGTCTCCTCGTTCATCCCTCGTGTGTGCACCGTGACAATGTCATTGTACGCATCATCTATGGCCTGGAGAAGAGAGACTTGTTTGTGAGGGTGCCTATTAAAAACCTTTCACCTCCATGTGGAGAAAAATTCTTCAGTTAGGTTACAATACAGAAAGGGGAGTATGGGGGTAAATACAAGGTGATAAACTGTGGATAGGCCTGAAAACATGATTGCTGTCGCTAGGAATTCTGGGTCCTTTGCACTGATTTTGTTATGGTGCCCCTCAAAATCACATTCGGCCGGGGGTGGTCAGGCCCCCAGCGAACATCGTTCTGGGCCGCTTTCAACCGCTGAGCTCTCAACCTCTCCTCCATGTCATGGCCAGGGTAAAGCCTGCCTCATCCAAAAATATGAATGGTGTTCATTAGCTTCCAGCTCTATCACCCTCTAAAAAGACATTTATTGTAGGAAAACAAATACTGATAACAATGATATAGACTTTTGGGGATTTTTTTTTTTTTTTTTCTCCCAACAACAGGCATCTTGAAACTAATCATACCTGAACATACTCAGTCCTCAGTTGCTTCACTTTCATAATCTAAACATTTAATATTGTTCATCATTTTACATAAAAACTATGCTTCAAGAGTGATGCAACAGTTACACAGCATTTTGAGCAGTTGTATCAGTTGATAGTTAGATCATTGTAATTAAATGAATAGACACTCAATTCAGATGTAATGTGTGAGTTGAATTTTGAAATAGTAATACTTTGATGTTAAGTTATATCATTTTGAACCTGTGATTTTAGTTCAATGAACAAAAGATCTTTGGCTCGTGTATTATATCCAAGCATCTGGAAAAAGTGTTAAGTGTTTTGAAAAATGTGCATTTTGATCATCGGTTGTGAATTACGTGTCTAGAGTTTTGCAAAATGACATGAAGGTTCTGTTATTAGTGCAAAAATGATTGTAACAAATTGTAAGTTCTATTTTTTTTTTTTTTTTTTTTTACTAAAGATTTTAGATATTTGTATTGAAAAACAAGATCGAAATACAGAGGAAGTATTTATTTATTTATTTGCAGTGCGTGCAACATTTAATATCATGGTTTTATGACTTTAAAACCTTTTTGAGGCCTTAATTTGTGGAAGGGCAAATTAAGACATTTTAAGACCTATTTAAGATCTTCAGAAATACTGTATTAAAGGCATGGATGTTTTTGATTTTGCATACCTCCTGACAAAAATTAAGAAATATAACAGATGTTTACAATGAAACAGAGACCAAAGCTTGAATCTCAAAATGTTGACCATTCTGATAATGTACAGTTTGTCAAGACTAAATAAAGATTAATTTCTGTTTGTGGTGAAATGTGACATTTCTTGACAGTTTTTGTGAGATTCACCCATAACTGTCTTTTGGATGTCTATTTATAATCTCTCAGCACACTCAGATCTGTAAAAGACTAGACCAGCGGACAGAGACACAGCTGTGTGTACAGTATGCATGTGTGTGTAAATCACTGCCCCTCTGGGATCAGTACATAATAAAATTCAGCAACTCAATTTGTTTGAATTTGAGCAGTCTTTTAATCCAGTTTAGCTCTGCTAGCGTTTCATGAAGAGGAGCAGAATTGAAACCGTATAAATATCATGTCACTTGTCATTTCACCCACACACACACACACACACACACACACACTCACTGAAAGTCAGGCACCGTAAGGTCGTTGGTTTCGCTCAGGGCTGCAGTAACATTGCCTGCAGCATGGAAAACTGGCTGGCCGTCAGCACTGTTTATGGTTATAACAGAAACACTGAGTTCCTCTCCTCCCCCGTCTTCTCATGCGCTCTGTGTACAGCATTATTATGGGCAGTCAAACAGTCATGATGGTGTGACAGCATCCTCGGCCCACAGGTGTTCAGCTGTCACTTCTGCCGTCCCAACAGAGCGTGGTGTTAACTGTCAACACTAGGTGCAACACATCATTCAGCACAAACACAAATATAAAAACCAGACCCAATGGAAATGTGATGACAGGTGAACTATGAGAGCGCAGCGCCTAAATGAGGTCTGTTAAATTTGCATTGATAGTCATAACACTAAATTATAACACGGCGACCCCACAATGTGTTTGGACATTTTGTCGCACTTAAAATGCATGGATGCCATTGCGTTAGATAACATGCTATCAAACCAAATATAATAAGGGCTTTTGGGCAATTATTTGAAGGAGTCGGTCTAACATTCACCAGGGGAGTTATAATATATCAGGAATGCAGTGACGTGAAAGGAAGCCGTCAGTGAAAAACATTCACAATGAGTCCACTGCACTAGTAAAATATAAAATAATGAATTATTTGCAGTGTATATGTTGTTTTTGTCAAGGAAACAGGTTTTGACCCTGGACCACAAAACCAGTCATAAGGGTCAATTTATTTTGAAATTGAGATTCATACATCATCTGAATAAATAAGCTTTCCATTGATGTATAGTTTGTTAGGATAGGACAATATTTGGCCGAGATACAATTATTTAAATATCTGGAGTCTGAGGGTGCAAAAAAAAAAAAAAAAAAAATCAAAAAAATCAAAACAGTTAAGTTTTGATATATTTATAGTAGGAAATTTACTAAATATCTTCATGGAATGTGATGTTTTCTTAATATCCTAATGATTTTTGGCATAAAAAAGATCATTTTGACACATACAATGTATTTTTGGCTATTGTTACAAATATACCTGTGCTACTTAAGACTGTTTTTGTGGTCCAGGTTCACATATGGTGTAGTTACAGTGTCTACCAGCACGTACAGATTGTATAAACTTGAGTAACAGTTCATCGGTCTCCTCAGATACAATCTCTCACCTTTGTTTTTGGTACAACAGTGAACATGAAGAGAAACATATCAGTCCCTTTGAGCAAGACCAATCTGATGTGGGACTGTCACAGCAATTTATGACTTATAAGTCTGCCAACTGATCAAGTGCTAAGAAATAGAGATTGCTGATCATTTATTCATAAACCTACCGTTAGCACTTAGTAAAGTCTCAGTCAGGTGTGGATTTTCACAAATTTGAAGGGATAATTCACCCAAAAAAATGAAAATTTGCTGTTAATTTACTCAACCTCAGGCCATCTGAGATGTGCACTGCTATTCAAAAGTTTGGGATCAGTAAGATTTTTAATGTTTTTAATGTAGTCTTTTATGCTCATCAAGGCTGCATTTATTTGATCAAAAATACAGAAAAAAAATAGTAATTTTGTGAAATATTGTTGCAATTTAAAATAACAGTTTTCTATTTTAATATACTTTAAAATATAATTTATTCCTGTGAAGCAAAGCTGATTTTTCAGCATCGTTACTCCAGTCTTTAGTGCCACATGATCCTTCAGAAATCATTCTGATATGCTGATTTATTTTCAGTCTTGAAACTGTTGTGCTGCTTAATATTTTTGTTGGAAACTGTGATAATTTTTTGAATCTTTGATGAATAAAAAGTTAAAAAGAACAGCATTTATTCAAAATAGAAATCTTTTCTAAAAATATAAGTTGTTACTATCGCTTTTTATGCATTTAACATATCCTTACTGAATAAAAGTATTAATTCCTAAAAAAAAAAAAAAAAAATAAATAAATAAATAAATAAATAAATAAATAAATAAATCATATATTTTGAATAAACTCTGTTCTTTTGAACTTTTTATTTATCAAAGAATCCTGAAAAAAGTATCACAGGTCCCAAAAAATATTAAGCAGCACAACTGTTTCCCATTGATTATAAATCAGCATATTAGAATGATTTCTGAAGGATCATGTGACACTGACACTGTGACACATTATTACCTGTAATCCAGCAAAAGTAATGATGCAGAAAATTCAGCTTTGCTTCACAGAAATAAATTATATTTTAAAGTATATTAAAATAGAAAACTGTTGTTTTAAATTGCAATAATATTTCACAAAATTACAGTTTTTGTTTCTGTATTTTTGATCAAATAGATACAGCCTTGATGACCCTTGATGAGAAACTTCTTTAAAAAAAAAAAAAAAAAACATTAAAAATCTTACTGGTCCCAAACTTTTGAACAGCAGTGTAGGTGACTTGTTTCTTCATTAGAACAGTAAAGAAGACGTTTAGCTGAAACTGTGGTCCACAAAATTAATATCCGTGGCTCCTAGCGATATTTTGAGATCTAATGAAGTGAAACGACTGGTCTGTGCAAGAAACTGAACATAATTTACAATATTATTACCTGTAATCCAGAGCCTCAGGCAACAGGGAAATCAGATATTTATTTATTTTTTTTTATTTTTTTTATTTTTTTTCGTGAACTGGTTCTTTTGGACAGTTTGTTTCTATGAACTGGTTCAGTTCACTAGTTTGTTTACATAATCACACAGTGACATAACATATGCAATTATATCATTAACGCACCCAATAATGATGTGAAACATGGATGTTTTACATGTCTAAAAAAAAAATCACATTCATACATTAACAATGAGAAACCATGCACTCTGGGTTTTCCATTCCCGCTCACGGAAAAACTGCTCCGTGTTCACTCCATTTTAAAAGTTATACTAGTATGTTTATTTTTTTTATATCATGAATGCCTGAACACAACATTTATAATGCTATATGTAATGTTTTGGAAATTATTCTACACGTTTAATAAATAGAATTACACAATGTCCAAATGTATACCTGAAGGGTGTAACTTCCCTTTCATTTTTCTCATGTCATTCATTCTCAACCTTCATGTCATTTTTCATGTCCATCCGACTAAAACTAAACTAAAATCTGCTGTCAAAATTAACAGTAGTTAATACTTGGTTTGAAACTTTTTTTTTTTTTTTTTTTCCAATTTGTCGTGATATTTTCAATAAAAATTACAAAGTGTGATTATTTTATTGATTTGTAGTTTTTCAGTTCAGATTAATTCAATTTCACAAAATCTTTATCAAATTGTTTTATGTTTTTATCCTTTGCAATTTTACAGGTCCTTAATGAAAGGTGTGTTTTGTGTCCCTGCCAAGGTGCTTTACTCACAATAGGTAAGATTGGTCTTAAAATGGCAGTAGATGTTAATCTGCAACGTCTACTAATGTAAATACGGTTTCTTGCATGATCATTTAATTTGTTAGTTCTGAGTAGCTCTGTTTGTATCCTGTTTACTTTTAATTATCAGTACCAATTGATCATTTCAGTGTTTAACAGATTATATAAATGTTTTAAATTATTATTATTTTAAATTATTTTAAGTCATATGGTATGTTATTTGTAAACTCTTCTAAAATTTAGCTCCAATGTGGGAACATTTCGAATCGCGAACTTCTCGCAGGGCACCATTTCCATTCACGCGCAAGAACTCTGATCTCACGTGTGATCCTGCATTATATCCTTATCACTTCTCGCGTGTGTTTGGTTATGAAACATAGTTTGCGGACCAGACAGAGTTGTCTGTGAAACTTTCTACTGTGAAGTCATGCAGTGTCTGAGCTCCTGTCGCCGATCATCGAGCAGTATGAACACAGCAGACATACAGATGCCTTTTCCCGACAGTGCAAATGTAAACATGACAGTGTGAAATGGCACACACTCACGGTTAGCGTAACTTGCTATATAGCCAAATATATTATTATATGTGGTCAAGCTCAAATATGACCCCATTTATGAGCTTGACCAAACACTAAATAACTGCTGACCATTTTGTCCTAGTTCTTGTTACTGTGCACTTTTTTGTTAACAAAGGTGTTTATTTATTTATTTTTATATATTATAGGATAAGATATATGTGTTCACATTTCTCATTCCAGTATCTAAATATTCTTAAGAATAAAATATTCTTGCATTGCTATTTTATCATTATACTGTCATTATGAAATCAGTGGCATAAAATGGTTTTAAAATGGCAATAATTTCATTTATCACAATTAATTTTGGTGTAATATATCGCACAACAAAAAGTAGTTATCGTGACAGCCCTACTTGAGTGTACTCTGTAATTGACTAATTGCATAATCATTGATAATGTTTGTATAAGTAAATGGTCATTGTACATTTGCCAACTTTTATAGTTAAAGTTTCACCCATTTCACATAATTATAGAAGTGTAATAGGTTTGTAGTATGTATGTTGATGCTGCTTATTTTCTATTTAGAATGAAACTGTTGAAAAGAAGAGGGAGTGCCTCCACAGGGCACTTTGTATCTATCTAAATGAAGATCCGAGCAGTCTCTTCAAAGAGTATCTTGTAGGTAATACTAACAAATACTGCAACAGTAACGGTATCCTAGGGCTTTTAAGAATATCACAATATCCATTTAACATTGTGGGATATGGCTTGTAGGAATGGCAATTTTAGTCTAGACCAAAATCACGTTTCTGATAATATAATCTTAAAAATTTTAAAAATTATAATCTTATAAAAGTAGAATTTATGGCAGAGCTGCTATATTAGATGGCATCAGATCATACAGGTGTACTTAATAAAGTGGCCAGTGAGTGTACAAATTGTGAGGAATCAGTTTGGACCAAAAGTTAGTAATCAAGCACTATTTTAAAACATTTACGGAGAAAACTGCAATGCAAATGAGCTCTTTGGAATTATGTAATTGGCTGGTGATTTCATTGTTGTCCTATTTTGTGTGTGGAAAGGATTCAGATGGCTGTGCTGCCCAGAGGGACCTTGAACAAGTTGTCTTTGGCATCTACAGCATTAATGCTGAGGGAGGTGATGCCACCACCACTCCAGTTGATGTTGGAATAGTGATTGAGGGTGTTGAAGTGCTTCATGACTTGGGAGACATTGCTTCTGCATGTGCACTCTTAATGGGTGTCATATGTAATGAACCTCAGTTATCGTCAGAAACTGAAAACGTTCTTTGAGGTGCTTCAGAAAATCTTCCTCCAGCTGGATGCCAGACTCTCATCCAAGGTACAGATGCTTAAAAACAAACTGTATGAGTGAACCAACATTGAGCGTGTGGTGTTTAACATGAAGGCCTGCTTTGCACTTGAAACCATTTAATTGAAAAACACTTGAAAGTTTATACACTTATTTTTTTTATTTATTTTTTTTTTTGTGTGTGTGACACGCACCACTGTTCTGGGTGACATGCATGTAAAGCGTGTCCAGAGTTGTGTTGTGTTTTTTTTTTAAAGGTAAAGATAACCAACTTTAAATGCTGCCACTCATCAGTATGTTTAACTGTTTTTTTTTTTTTGTTTTTTTTTTTTGTTTTTTTTGTTTGTTTTTTTCTCTTTTGTAAAACAGAATTTGATAAACAGTTGTGCTGTGTTGTTGATAAACTCTTGTGTTGGTGAATAAAGGAACTAACAAATGTTGAGTTGAGTTTACTGAAGTCATTTTTTGTGGAACCTGTTGACAAACTAGACTTAATTCAACCTAACTAGTAAAAATTAAAGTTAGTGAAAGCATTTTATTTTGATTAATTAAGCTTGAATTAACTGTTTTGTTGTAAAATCATTAGTTTACTTTGAAGAGACAGATATGTAATATGCAACTTTAAACAAATTTTGTTAGTCCATATAACATAACTGACTTTAGTTAGTTAAACTCAAACGTCTCTTGTTGAGCAAAAATTAGTGATAATAGTTGGCTTGAGTCAAAAATATTATTTCTCCCTAAAACAACCCCATTAAGTTAGATAACCTTGAAATACTTGTTTTCAACTTTAATAATTAAATTTTGTGGAACCTGTTGACAAGAAAAAAATTAATTAAAGTCAAGGTTTAATTTTTTTGAGTGCATGAAAACTTTAATTTTGCCTCTTGATTCAAGTGCTCATCAGCGGCTCATCGGTCTTCGGTCCGAGTCCAACAGTTTCCTCAGTTCAGTGACTGTTGGAGAAACTGGAGCGCTGGATGAGTTTGTTCATCATAGGATCAGCTGGGCCGCCGCTATTTTGGCTCATTTCGAGTCGGAGTGACTGTCAGGCATCTGAAAGTGAGTTTTGATTGAGTAACTTATAGATCTTTGCTGCTCGAGCCACAGTCCGATTTGGTGAACTGGTTCATCCAAGTCACTAAAAATAACAGGTTCAAAAGAATTTGGTCGCGTACACTGTTAGACATTTCTGTAATTTCTACAGTTATTTACTGTATATCACCCAGTATAATACTGCTAATTCCCTTTAGAGTAAATAACTGTAATACCCTTTGCATCATGGGAATTTTCTGTGATGTCAAACCCCACATACAGAGACTTACTATATTTTTTAAAATTGCTGTATACTACTGTATTTCCCGTAATGGCCTCTTTGGCGCCATTTTATTGAGGTTATTTTATTTTCCTCATTTCTTACATTTGGATTGATACGATTTGCACAACACCATTTCTACAACGCCGCAGCAGCTTGGGACTGACTACACTGAACCATAGACTGTAGCACTGGACGTGTTACATCGCTTGTAACGATTGGAAAATCTGTTTGTCCTTCATGTCAGAAACAGCGCGAGCGCTTGGAGTACATCTGTAGGCAATGTCAGAAATATACCGGGGCATCACTTTACTGTCCGCATCCACTGTAGATAGTATGATAGGTTCTATATGGTCTTTTCAAGTCGCGCCGCGCCACTCGTGTCCGAGGAAGACACAGAAGCAGCGGGGCAGCGCCGCAGGTTTTGCCCGGGGATGAACCCGCAAGAGTGGAAGAGCTCCGGAGAACATCTGCGCTGTGTGTCGATGCACCTTACAAGAGAATAAGACCTGCAAGCAAGGTAAAAATATATGTACGTTTGTCTGTGTTTGTGTCATATTTTTGCACACCAGTTTAACCTAGTAACATTACATGGCAGTAACAAACTTTACTATGGTAAACTGCGCTGTCGTTACAAACGACTTTTGTCAGCTTATTGAATTAAGTTACCGGATTAAAATTCTTTTTAACGAGGAACGCTTATCTTATATTAACATTAAGTTAACTAATGAGAAATTTTGTTCAGGTGTTAGTAGTTAATGTTGGCCTGTAGCCTATTGAGAAAATAAAATCGTGTGTTAGCTAGCTTAAACAAGTTTTATGGCTAGCTGCCTTTCTAGTTTTAGACTTAGTTTGTTATAGTTTTTAATAGAATTTAAGATTTACTGCGTTTTTTTTTTTTTTTTTGTATTTGTGTTTTAAAGGCAACTGCAACGAAGCATCAAGAAAGACGAGCATGCCAGCCACCCTGAGACTGATCATTCATGATAAGAGAACAACTATGGTTTTGAGAGGTTTGTGTATTTTATATGGGGTTTTCCTTTTAAAAGTGTGTCATTTCTACTTCTTGTTTTTCAGAGAAGACATTTCTGTCACTAACAAAGTGGATGGTGAGCAAAAGTGGTGGCCACGTTTTGGAGCAGCACCTAGGTTTTGCAGATGGCTATGTATTTTTGTGAGGATAAATCCAGAGAATACAACATAATGCACTGCAAAAGGTCCTAAGACAGGAAAAATGGTGAAGATGCACTGTTTCAGCATTGGAAGACTGTATTTTTAAGTGGTATACATATAATGTTTTAAATAAAGAAATTTATATTTTGTAATTATTGTGTCTGTTTTAATTGAATGCAAGTAGTACCTATGTAGAGTAAAAATAAAATGAATTATATTTAAAAAATTATAAAATCTAATTAAATCTATATTAAAATGAATGAATTACAGTAGTACACTGATGAATTGGATTATTTTTACAGTAATTTACTGTAAAAGAGTACAGTTTGCAACTGTAAATCAAATACAGTTTGCTACTGTAAATCTTATTTACAGTAACTTACTGTAACTTACTAAGTTACTGTAAAAAACCCTTTGAAATGTCTAATGGTGTACCGGACCTCACTCCAGACCGTTTTGTCTGAGGCTCTTGATTGCAGGTAATAATGTTGTAAAAAATGTTCAGTTTCTTGCACAGACTGATCATTTTGCTTCATAAGACTCGGCTTAAAGCCATGGTTATTGATATGCTTTTTTTTTATTATAATTATACTTAGATGGTCAGCCACTGACTTGCATTTTATGAATCACCAAGGACCATGGTTTCAGCTAAAAATCTTTTTTACTGATCTACTGAAAAAAAGTCACCCACCTATCCCTTTAAATCAACTGTATGTAGTTTTGTGTATTTTCATGACTTTAGAGCCCTCTACAGTTAAGCGAGTGGAATTCACTGTCGTAATTACAGTGCATAGCTGTACACTTTTATCTGTTACTGCAGTAAAGCAATCCACCATTTTCGCTGAATTCCATACCAGTTTATCAAACTTACATACTCCCAAAACAGAAGATTGGGGTGAAGCATGGGAAATAAAATGAAGGCATTCACCTTATAAGAGGTCATTGTAACAACAGAATGATTTTGAAACTGATATTTCAAGGTAAAAAACACACATACAGTTACTTTAAATGAGAGTTTATCACAGATTCAGAATAAAAACGCAGGTCTTTCTAGGTGCTTTTTTTTTCCAGCTTCAGGTGCTCTTAAAAGATTTTAATAATTCTATTCAGCAAAAATGAAGCATTTCAAGTTATGCTTCTATTCTGACTAGTTTTCTCAGAGGAGGTGTAGTCATGTTTAACAGATGTGCTTTGTGATTTTAATCTTGGCCGTGTGTTTTAGTCACACAACCTTGGTAAAATTATGGAGTAATTGACCTAGTATTTTTCAGGGTCCTTTCTGGGTCCTCTGAGAATTCGAATCCCATCCGGATGGGAATGTCTGTGATTGCAGCATATTATCTTTTTCACAGTGCCTCTCCTTGTTTATTTTGACCTTCGTTGAATACTGAAACTAAAGCTTAATTTGCTTAAGCATTCCTTCATTATGGATTTAGACTGTTTTGCCAACTTTCTAAGTAAAATAGCAGTTGGTGGTCCAAGTACTGCAGGCATCTCAGCCAACATAAAAGAATGAAATCAATAACGAGAGTCTCATCACGGATTGCTTAAAACAGCCACTGTACAGTAGTAGCAGGTATAAACTTAATTAATTACTTCCCTTAATTAAATACATAATGTGATAATTCTATTGCATATGTTAGTCCAGTGCAGGAATCTTCTTCTTCTTTTTAAAGTTTTAAGTTTTAAGTTTTAAGTTAAAGTTTCCCTTACAGAAAAGTAACACATGCAATTTAATTAAGTTCTGATTTTAAGTTATTTAACAATTTTTTGAGTTTTGCTAACTTATTATGGTTTACAGTGCATTGCTCAAGTCAGTTTTGCTCATATGTGCATGAAGGTCACAAATGGCACACCCCACACATCCAAAACACACCCTTTTCTTCTGGCTGTTGTTTTACTGCCTCTGGGTTCACTGGGGTGAATGCTTTTGCCATAGATTAATCATGAACATCTGCAAACTCAGACACAGACACACCAACACATAGACAAGTAATCAGACACATGCATTATGGACGGTCCCTAAACAAACTGATGATTGTCTCAATCTTCATAGGAGGATGAGCTCCTATCTCCAAAAATCTGGGCTGTCTTTCAGAAATTAATAACTTACAGTGTGCAGCGATACAAACAGAGACAGATGCAGGCTAAAAACAAACAGCCATAAATACTGCATTTCACTGATGCACAAAATATGTCCTTGCAAATTTAAAATCGCTTTACTGACCCCAATATTTACATAAAAATGGGAAATATAGATAATTATTGGTTTTAGGATTCCACACAGAGAGTTTAAAATATGCCAGACTAATAATATATAATTCTACTTCTGCTTTTGTGCAAATGAATCCGAGAAAATATCACAAAATTAGTTATGTTTTTAGGAAGTATCAAAGTAAACAAGAGAATGGAAAAGTCCCATTTCCTGTGCTCTTCCTGTCATCTGACTTGAAATGTGGTAATGGACTGAATGCACAAAACACCCACACACACTTATGTGGACGTGTAAAGAACTGAGTGAATGAATGCAGAAAGCCACATATGCATTCAGTTTTCAGAAAACAGTGAAAATTTCTTCTCTGAAATTACTGCACCTACTGATAGTACTGTTTATTTTCATGCTCTGCTTTGTTTCATCACACAGTTCACTAAAGGACATGTTGGAAATCCGATAATGCCAGTCGTGCCCAGAAGAGTTGTAGTTAATGCAGTTTAAAAAAGTGCGATTCCCTAACTGACTGCTAAATTGTGGGTGTTACAGCAAACTACTACAATCTGACATAGTTTAATTACACCTGCAGAATTTTTGTTTGAATACACTGAAAATATCTGGATTTCACAATAATCACAATTATAACCAAACACAATCTGACTAAACTAATAACCCAAAAACATTTGTACTTTTCACATTTTTATTGAACATACTGAAGAATTCACAGTGAAGGGTGGAGAAAGTAAGTGAACCCTTGAATTTGGTATCTTGTAAATCCTCAGTCCAGCATTTTGTAGACATCATACCATGGATTTGTGTGCATCCATGTCTTTAGCAATGCTTTTGTAGGTTTTTCAGCTTTATTTGTTCATTTATCTTAATATTCATTTATTTGTATATCTGTGTGCCTTTATTTAAGAGGTGCAACCCATCTCTTTAATCACATCTCTTTAATTGACAATTTTCTTTTGGAGAAGTTGTAACTTTCCCAGCCTGCCTTGTCAATGATCAGTTAGTGTCTTCAATAAAATGTTGTCCAGCTCTTTGTGTGTTTTAGCATGTGTTTGTACTTTATTCATTATGCATTGTATCAATTGTCACCAGATCATACCACATTTTATGAGTAATCAATGTAAAAATCCACATCATTTCAAAGGGATCACAAACTTATTCTTTTCTCCATCCAACTGCTGTCGTGATCACTACAAAATGTTAACCAGTTAACCAACTGAGTTTGAGTGAGACCTTTATCTCATTGGAAAGCCCCTCATTGAACATTGTGGTGAGGGCTTCATTATTCTACTCACTCCCTGCAGTCTTAGCAACAGCACAGCCTCCTTTTAGCATGAAAAGATGAGTAGAAACTTCTCAGCCCTGTATGGTGGGACACTTTCTTACGGTCATGAATTCTAACCTATGTTAAGTCCATTCTTGACCCAGATTAAACTGACTTTAATAATATAAACTAGAGGAACATCAGGAGACTCCTACCCTCTTAAAAAGACCAGCTGCACTGCTTTTTGCCCCATCAAACGCAAATGTATATCCTCAGGAACAACCATCAAACTAAAAGTGCTTTTGATTAGTCAGTAGAGCCTTCTTACCCTGCCACCTCCTGAAGTGAGATGATTATTTATAACGATAATTATGATCATGATTATTCTAAAGGCAATAAGCCCATCAGTCTGTCTGGCCATAAATAGACCCATCCATCATCCTCCATCTGCACATGTCTGTCAAATGAGTCCAGGACTGCATCCTCCTTAATACTAAGCAATTATTCATTTAACGTAATATAATATTACTAGGATAAATAATAATAATACATATTTTACTTTTTATTTCTTAATAAATGTTCCTGGTATTACTGTGCAGAGTTCATCAGTGCACTTTATTCTAAAGAAAAAAAAATAATCTTCCATCAAAATTTAATAACTTTCTGCGCCTCTGAAACAACTTTACTGCTGATGTAACCAAGGCTTTGTGGGCAGGAAAACGTAATATTATCCAACTAGATTTTGACATTTTCTGAAGTAAACGTGAGTTGTGCTTGCCTATGCAAAACCCGCTGTCATGATCTTAGGTGTTACTGGGTGGTTGTTTCCTGGCCAGAAGAGTCCACCTTCTTTCTCTGAGATATTCTGATCTTTAGATAGCACTCAGGTCCCTCCCTTAGTGTTCGTGTACAACATTTTTTAACCCACATTATATGTGTTATAATGTATGTCCATTGTATGTGCAGTTGTAATCCTTTTCAGGTAACACTTTTTTTAGGGTCTCTTAACTAGTTGCTTATTAGCATGAATATTTACTAGAAAATTATCCATTTATTCATAGTAATTAAGCACTTGTTAATGCCTTATTCTACATGACCTTTTTCTACATCCCTAATCCTACCCAATACCTAAACTTAACAACTACCTTACTAACTATTAATAAGCAGCAAATTAGGAGTTTATTGAGGGAAAAGTCGTAGTTAATAGTGAATAAGTGTTCCTTATTCTAAAGTGTTACTGCTTTTCTCTATCATTTGATGCACAGCTTTTGTCAGGCAAAAATCATTATAAATGTACTGTTTTCTACAGCTGAATTGGAAAAAAAAAGTTCCTCTACTCCAAAAACATACCTTTACATACAATTCACTGCATTTAAAGCTGAAACAGTGGTGACACTGTTTTACCTTTTTACACAAATTATGATTGGGCGTCAGATTATCAATTAATAAAGACTTATTTTTGCATTGTTCCTTGCACAATACTATGTACTGACCTCAAAAAACTTTCAACATTTCAACAACATGCATGATTTGTAAACTGTTATATTTTGACATTTACATCACATAATCAGCTCCAAGCTTCATGCGTGAATTTTCTGACAAAGTAAACTTGCTCTGTAGCTCACCCGGTACAGCACTGAACTTGGTTATATCAGGAAGCACTATGAGTTATTATAAAACAACTCAAAGGCTTACTGTAGAAGCACTCTAAAATGTATTGCATCAGTTAGGTTTAAGATAGGGTTTAGTGTATGTGGTATATTATTTTAAATGCTGTGGCATAAATATTCTTTTTTAAAACAAATTTTTCATAACCCATAATTTCAAAGTTTAAAATTGAAATGTGTTGTAATTTAATGTGCAGCAAATCTATTTTGAAGTTAAAATATTAGGCATGAGAATGCATCATTGCACAATTTTGTGTTTCATGTATTTTTACATAATAGTTCTTATGGCGTGAACCAAACGTGCCAAAGGAATAAACACCGTGTTAGGGAACCAACCTGTGTGAAAAGACCTACAGTTATTTTCAGATTGGATAGAGCATTAACCTTTTAATGCAGCTCACCAGACATTTCATTTTGGAACCGTCACGATACATACAACAACCAACGTGATAAAACTTTGCTACATTAACATTCATCTGTTCAAAACTAAATGCACATTTAGCACCACTCACTGGACATTTGACTTTGAAAGTGTTGCAAAACATGCAAGAAGTAACGTAATATATTTTTACAAATGTCGCCACAGGCATGTTTTTCAGCGAGCCTGGGTCAATTTTCATTTAACAGCCAAGGTTAGGGGTTTGTTCAAATAACCCAAACTATGAGCAATAGTAAATGATGTTTGTCTTGATATTACTAGATGAACTCCACTCCCAGGCCAGAGCTGTAGTTTGGAAAAGTTCTGGTGTCTCTTTCCTTCAGCAGTGTATTTACTCTCTCTTTTTCTCTCTCTCAACCCAAATACACTCACATATTTTCTCTCTCCCTGAGTCCCTCGTTCTTCGTCTCTCTCTCTCTCTGTCTCTCTCTCTCTCTCTCTCTCTCTCTCTCTCTCTTTCTTTGGTAACATCTGGAATAAAGGTGGGTGGGCACTGAGCCAGTAGAGTTCAGCTGCAGCCATAAAACTAACAAAAATAAATGTGACTCCAGGCTCAGATGCAGTCCAAACTCCACGCCTCAGTTAACCATTTCCCTCATCACGCTTACCAGCAGTGTGTGTTTGCGTGTGATTAACTTCAGTGGCATATACAGCAGGGAGTGAACAGGATGTGTGTGTGTTACAAACTGTGAGAGTCATTACAGAACATGGTGATAATCACAGCCTCTGTGTGGTTGGGGTGTACATTCAGTTTGTATCCCACCGAGTGGAGGAATAACTGGAATGATGATTAAGATGATGTGGGATAAAATATTCAGTACTCAAAAGTACTGAACACACACCAACCTCTGCTCCAGTGCTCTTCCAGTGCACTTTACAAAACTGGAATCTGTTTCACTTCCCTGTCATCATTTCCTTTAATGTCTTTATGATGCAAATGAACACTTACAAAAATGCAGTTTTTTGATGATGGAAATGTACACTGTTGTTTAAAAGTTTGGGGTCAGTACATCTTTTAATCTTTTTGAAAGACTTTTATGCTCACCAAGGCTGCATTTATTTGATCAAAAATACAGTAAAACAGTAATATTGTGAAATTTTAGCTACAATTTATCTGTTAACCACCAATCTTTCAGAAATAATTCTAATATGCTGATTTTTTGCTCATGAAACACTTCTGCTTATTATCAATGTTGAAAACTGAAAGCTGCTTTATACTTATGTGGAAATGTTATTCTATTTTTTTTTAGAATTTTTAATGACTATAAAGTTCAAAAGAACAGCATTTATTTGAAATAGAAATATTTTGTAATAGTATAAATGTCTTTACTGTCATTTTGATCAAATAAATGTGTCCTTGCTGAATAAAAGCAAGGACATGTTTAATAAAATAAAAAAAATAAATAAATAAATAATAATAATAAAATTTTATATATATATATATATATATATATATATATATATATATATATATATATATATATATATATATATATATATAAAATAAAATAAAATAAAAAACTGAGAAGTCAATGGAAAGTTCAAAAGAACAGCATTTATTTGAAATATAAATATTTTGTGGTATTATAAATGTCTTTACTGTCACTTTACTGTCACTAAATGATAAAACATTAGGCCAGCATTGGGACATAGAGTGCCACCATATCATAAATTGGCATCACTTTTCCACATACTGATTAGTTTTGCATATGAATGCTGAAATCTAGCTAAATTCATTAGCAGATTTAAAAATATGTCAGCAAAATGATTCTGATTTGATTCTAAAATGTCTGTAAGTGCCTCAACGCCTTTCTATTATGATGGGGAAACAGGAGGATCGACTGACAGTCAGGCTTCCTCTGAGATCTGTCTTCAGGTTTCTTAAAGAGTTCCCAGAGTATGGAAATCTGAGTATGATGTCACACTGATTCTAGGTCTGCTTAAACTTGGGTTTGATATATAATTAAGAATATAGTTGCTTGGCAAGAATATTGGTCTTGGATCAACAGCAGGTTTTGATCCAGTACCACATTTAGTAAAATCGTGGTCATCTTTTGTAAATTTGTATCAGCGAATTGCAGTTAATGTGATTCCTGCTACCAGTGAACAGAAGTCAACAAGGTCACATAATCTATGAAAGTGATAAATGAAAACTGGAAGGATTCTTGGAATATGACACAAAGCTGTTTATACTTTATTTTTTTGCATTGATGATTTCCATTATGCAACAAATATTCTCTGCCAAAATTAATCTGAGCTTAATAAACAAATGAAAGTGCAGACAGTATGCAGAGAGGTTGCGGGTGGGTCGGCCTCATGTTAAAGCATATACTTAATATATACTTTAAAAAAAATACGAAATGCATATTTATTTTAATAAATCCTTAAACTTTATTTGCAAACGTTAATGTGTAACTTGTCCTGTACACCTACAAGGAAATGAACCTTACTTCAAATCATATATGTTTTTGGAAGTCAGGGGTGTCCTATTGTTATTGTTATTATTATTATTATTATTATTATTATTATTATTATTATTATTATTATTATTATTATTATTATTATTATTATTAAAAAATATTAAATATAAAGTAACACTGTGTGTATATTTTTTTTCTCAAATCTGTTTTTTTTTTCCCCAGTAAATACATCTAAAAGAGTTTTAAAAAAAGACAAATGTACTGTACAAGACAAGTACATTTTCTTAATTTTCTTACTCCATTGCATTCTTGCTCAATTTTCTTTGTTTTAAGAAAATAAATAAATACATTTCTTTGATATTAAAAAAAAAAAAAAAATGGTGTGCATGTATATACACTGCATCTCTGTACTAAAGTGTTTAAAAAATAATGAAGTACATTCTGGAACAGCTAAAACATGTTTACCCTAGTTAACCCTCTCATCTCACATACTCCTTTCAAAACAGCATCCGAACATACACACTCTCCCAACATCAGAGTGCTCTTGTATGTGTGTGTAAAGATTTGTAATTACCAGAATACATTTAAATACATTTAAAGGATGAGCCCCCTGGGGATTTCCTACACCATGTCTGTCTCTCTCATCCACTCAGCGTCTGGGTAAACAGCAGTTTGTTGGCGTGCTGTTTTTAGCGCATGAATTTCTCAGACTGCATAAAAGCTGAAGGTTTTGTTTCTGCTGACAGGGAAATACCAGAGAACCTAAACACACATACACATCACGCTGGTTGTTTTCCACATTTCAATTTTAATACACTCCACAAAGAAGCTGATGAGCTTGATGTTACCTTCTTTTCCAGCTCCTCACCCTGAATCTGCACTGATGGGGGGTGTGTGTGTGTGTGTGTGTGTGTGTGTGTGTGTGTGTGTGCATGTGTGTGTGTGTGTGTGTGTTTGGTAATGCGCAGAGAGAACATTACTCTTGAGTCTTGAGTTTCTCTGCTGCTGTCTCAATGCACTTTTAAGTTGAGGTTTATTTAGGGGTCATGTGATCTCTTAGTAACACAGTACAAACACACAAATATCATAACAGAGATAGTTTATTTCACTTTACAGACATCTTTTGTGACATTTTATAGAGACAAAATATCTTATTTTCTGTTCTGTTGATTAAATGATTACACAATTTTCATGTTAAGTTACATCAAATATGGTGACACAAACCTTTATTCACTCCCAAATCAAACCAAAACACTGATCAATGCATGCTACAACAATAAAATAAAATTCATGACCTTTAGTCATGTTAGAACAAATGAGGATTACCATTAGTTGATGCTTGAAGTTTTTTCTTTATAAGAAAATAGAATTCCTTATATTATAACAGTCATCACATTATATTATTTAATATGGAGGCAGAATTATCTCATTAATAATTCACGCAAAACACACGATGCATACATGTGTAACCCAATTCACATGCATGAGAAATAATTCACGTGCACGAAAAAATATATATATTCACAAAAACCAATTCACATTCACAAAATAAGAATATATATTCATAAAATACATTTCACAAATGCAAAACACACTTCACAGATGTACAACTGTGTACAACATTTTTGAGTGTTTAAAATTCACGAGTGTATCACGGACTGTGAATGTGTGAATCGCCTTGGAATTGTGTGTGTATTTTTGAGACTTTCCTGGCAGTGAACTCCTCCCACGCGAGTCACTCGTGCTCTTTAGCTGATCAGATTTGAGCCTGTCAATCGATCACTCATAACCCACTGTGGGCGTATGAAGCGCGTGCCCTGGGCGTGCCTACCTGGATGCTGACGTCATCGGTGCGAGACCACCTTTCGAGTTACGATTCAGCAGACTTATGTGCAGTTGATCATTTTATTTCAATTAACTAGCCAAGTAAAGGTTTATCATTTTATTTTTGCATGTTTACTTAAAACTTGGAAGCAAAATCGGTCGTTTAGACACTCGCTAATATGAACAATGTAAACCAGCAGCTGCTATAAATACAGAAAGTGTTGCCAAAAATGCAGCTGTCTTGTGTTAGCCACAGTGTCAGGCCAAAATAAGGAATTATGCTCATTGCCCTGTTTTTGTTCAGCAACACTGGGTGGCCACTGCCCAGCCTAGCTCCCACTTAGCACTGACTCGGCCCTCATCATCATAGCTTTATGTAATGATGAATAGACCTCGCGAGAACTCAGTGTATAAACAACGGTGTGTTTGTACTTACCATTTGTGCAACAGGATGCAGTTTTCAATTAATACACACTAATTGTTTTCCTTGCATTTTTCAGGATTTAAACACTTTGGCACAACATCTGGATGACAGTTACAGATGTCTTCATTCACATTAATCTTCATCTCTTTCATGTACATCACCTTTATGTATTAATTTCTTAATATAATCAACATTCATTTACTTTTCATATTATATTACTGTGATTAACCATTGTTAATGTTATTCTTATGTTGTGTTGTGTATTGTAATCTCAAAGATTTTTTCATCACAAGACAATTTTGGTAAACAGCAGTTGTATTTGCTTGGTGACAGCTGTGGAATTTATGCAGGTCAAACAAAGACTGATCATAAAGAAGAATGCAACAAAGATTATTCAGTAATCTTTATTCAGTTATTTTATCACTTTATCTCATGCTTCCTGCTCTTTCTGTATCTGCATCTCTTGTAAAAATATTAGAGTTAATATTAGAGTTTTGCCAAGGTGTTAACTGCTTTGAATATCATTTACATTACATTTATGCATTTAGCAGACGCTTTTATCCAAAGCGACTTACATTGCATTCAAGTTACAGTTTTTTTTTTACATTTTATCAGCTCTTGCTTTTCCCTGGGAATCGAACCCATGATCTTGGCGTTGCTAACGCCATGCTCTACTATTTGAGCTACAGGAAAGCCATCAGACCAAAACCTGGCACGTCCTCACAGAGAGAGATAGTGAAAGACTGGATCTTAAACATTTGATTAATTGACATTTCAAATGATGTATTACACTGATACAATTATCATTCAGCCATAAAATTTGCTTTAAAAGAATGCTAAAGACTCTAAATTGGACACAATACCAACCATTCAGTGTAACTGAGGTTTAAATACTGGTGAAGTTTTAGCACAGCGTCAAACTGGTATTGAGCCAATATCAGACCTATGTGAGAGTCATAGATTCAGCTGTGCTACGTTTGTACTCCATAATTGTGAATTCATATTTCATGTTACAGGCACATTGCAATTAGTCATGGTCAGGTAATTTCATGGACATTTTATTCCCAAAGTATTCAGAAGACTTTAATAAACTTAAATTAATAAATCTTATACAGCAACTTTAACAACTGACTTGTTTTGAATGTTTTAATTCTGACATAAAAACAGAACAATAACAAGAACATTTAACAATGCATAAAGCTTTACACCTTAAACATGTACAAAGTTATGGTGTCCTGTTATAAAAAAAAAAAAGAAATGTAGTAATAATCCATGACGTAAAAATCTGTTGAAACTGTCAAAAAGAATGGGTTGCAACATGACCGTTTTAAAAGAGTTATAGTTCCAAATGAATCTTCTGGATTCACATCACCTCATAACTTGTGGTAGGGGATGAAGTAAGAACAGTAGGGTCATGGGTGTCTCAGCAGCTACTTATACACCATCAGTCTCACAATTCTGAAATAAATAGTATATGCAGCATAAACAAACTTAAATGAAATGTAGATGGTCTCTAATGTGTTCATGTTATCACATTGTCATCAGTTGAATGCGAGCCATCACAGGACTTTACACACAAGACAGCTCTTTCATATTCTCAATAAACAAAAAGTGTATTTTCATTATATTTATTTACCACATGTCCCAACAGTAAAAACATTATTTTATGCTTCACACTGAGTTTCTGAATCTAATATCTTAATGTGGTATGGTATCCGCGTGAATAATGATTCTTTATTAAATAAACATATGAATTGAACAATATTAATTTTAATCAATTTCAATGAATTTCAATGTTAATATTGTAGTTGGCGGAGCAGCGGTGCTGTTCAGACACTTCAGGACGCGCAGACGGGGGAAGCGAGCCGGCGTGCTCGTGAAGCTCAGACAGCGCGGATTCAGAACGGCGCTACCTAGCATCCATCTTGCGAATCTCCGCTCTCTACCCAACAAAACAGACGAACTCCTTCTGCTCTCCTGGACAAATAAGGGTTTTTCACACTCGGCTGCTCTGTGTTTCAAGGAAATCTGGCTGAATGATGCCATTCCGGACAGCGCTTTAATTCTCCCGGGCTTTCAGCTGTTTAGAGCGGATCGCGATGCAGAATCAACGGGGAAATCGTGCGGCGGCGGGACATGTTTCTATATCAACGAATGGTGGTGTACAGACATTACAGTGTTAAAGAAGACGTGCTGCCCAGATCTAGAAGCACTTTTCGTCAACTGTAAGCCTTTCTATTCGCTGCGGGAGTTTTGCTTGTTCATTCTCGTAAGTGTTTACATTCATCCGCAAGCGCACGTGAGCTCAGCTTTACAGAAACTCTCTGATCAAATCACAGAGACAGAACAACAACACCCGGACTCTGTTATTATCATTCTCGGGGACTTTAATAAAGCAAATCTCTCCTGTGAACTGCCAAAATACAGGCAGCATGTTACATGTCCCACCAGAGACAGCAATAAAGAATGCGTATCGCTCCATCCCACGGGCAGCTTTGGAGCTCTCTGATCACAGCCTGGTTCATCTTATACCAACTTACAGGCAAAAACTTAAATCTGCTAAACCTGCAGTAAAGACTGTAAAGAGATGGACCAACGAAACAGAGTGGGCAGAGCCTGTTTCGACCTCACTGATTGGAGTGTTTTTGAAGCTGCCACCAATGATCTGGACGAGCTCACAGAGACTGTAACTTCATATATCAGTTTCTGTGAGGATATATGCATCCCTACCAGGACTCACTTAACATTCAACAATGACAAGCCATGGTTCACAGAAAAACTCAGACATCTTCGCCAGGCAAAAGAGGACGCCTACAGGAAGGGGGACAGAGTCTTGTACAATCAGGCCAGGAACACACTTAATAAGGAGATTAGAGAGGCTAAGAGGAGCTACGCTAAAAAGCTGGAAGATCAGTTCACTTCCAATGACCCAGCTTCAGTGTGGAAAGGTCTGAAAGCCATCACCAAATACATGACACCATCCCCCAGCACTGAAGCCAATCAACAACTTGCTGAAGACCTGAATGAGTTTTACTGTAGATTTGAAACTCCCAGTCTAACACCCTACACCCGCTCTGAACTCTCTCCACACAACCATTAACACCTCCAGCAACCCCCCTCTCCCCCACTCCTGCACTGCAGATCAGTGAAGATGATGTGCACCAGGTCTTCAGAAAGAACAAGAGAAGAAAGCCATCAGGCCCAGACGGTGTCACACCAGCCTGTCTGAAAACCTGCGCTGACCAGCTGGCCCCCATCTTCTCACAGACCTTCAACAAATCACTGGAGCTGTGCAAAGTCCCTACCTGCTTCAAACGCTCCACCATCATCCCCGTCCCAAAGAAACCCAAGATAACAGGACTTAATGACTACAGACCTGTTGCTTTAACATCTGTGGTCATGAAGTCTTTTGAGAGGTTGATGTTGGCTTATCTGAAGGACATCACTGGACCCTTACTGGACCCCCTGCAGTTTGCTTACCTAGCAAACAGGTCTGTGGATGATGCAGTCAACATGGGACTGCACTTCATCCTGCAGCATCTGGACAGCAAGGGACTTATGTGAGGATCCTGTTCGTGGACTTTAGCTCCGCTTTCAATACCATCATCCCAACACTCCTCCAGACCAAACTAACCCAGCTGTCTGTCCCTAGCTCTATCTGTCAATGGATCACCAGCTTTCTGACAGATAGGCAACATCTAGTGAGAATTGGTAAATTCACATCCAACTCCTGCACCATCAGTACTGGTGCCCCTCAGGGCTGTGTTCTCTCCCCACTGCTCTTCTCCCTGTACACCAACGACTGCACCTCTAAAGACCCCTCTGTCAAGCTCCTGAAGTTTGCGGACGACACTACAGTCATCGGTCTCATCCGGGATGGCGACGAGTCTGCTTACAGACAGAAGGTTAAAGAGCTGGCTATCTGGTGCAGTCTTAACAACCTGGAGCTTAACACGCTCAAAACGGTGGAGACAATCGTGAACTTCAGGAGAAACCCCCCTGCACTCTCCCCACTCACCATCATGAACAGCTCTGTGGCTGCAGTAGAGACATTCAGGTTCCTGGGCACCATTATCTCTCAGGACCTGAAGTGGGACACTCACATAGGCTCCATTGCTAAAAAGGCCAAACAAAGGTTGTACTTCCTTCGTCAGCTGAGGAAATTCAACCTGCCACAGGAGTTGCTCACACAGTTCTACTCAGCCGTCATTGAGTCTGTCCTGTGTACTTCAA
Source organism: Spinibarbus caldwelli (assembly GCA_039654775.1). Taxonomy (NCBI): domain Eukaryota; kingdom Metazoa; phylum Chordata; class Actinopteri; order Cypriniformes; family Cyprinidae; genus Spinibarbus; species Spinibarbus caldwelli. The sequence continues at coordinate 25,993,818 of CM077261.1, read as the reverse complement.
TAACTGTCTGGTTTGACTCAGCTACAAAATCAGAAATCAAAAGACTACAGAGGACAGTTCAGTCTGCTGAAAGCATTATTGGTACTCCCCTGCCCACCCTCCAAGAACTGTGTAGATCCAGAGTGAGAAAAAAGGCTCAGAAAATCACTCTAGATCCCTCACATCCATGCCGTCTCCTTTTTGAAGTTTTGCCATCTGGTCGGCGTCACAGAGCACCGAATACCAAGACAGTCAGGCACAAGAACAGTTTCTTTCCCTAGGCAATCTACCTCATGAACACTTAAATGTTCTCCACTGTACAATAAAAATATGTGCAATAACCTCATATTTATTTATCACCCTACATTCTAGTATATCTATAGCAGAGCTGTACATACAATTTATTATTATTTATATATATATATATATATATATATATATATATATATATATATATATATAATGTGTGTGTGTGTGTGTGTATTATTCACATCTTATATTTATTATCAGTGTGTTGTTGTTGTTGCTGTTGTTGTTGTTGTTTCTGAGTACTGGAAGCTGTGACACTAAAACGAATTCCTTGTATGTGCAAACATACTTGGCAATAAAGCTCATTCTGATTCTGATTCTGATTAAATCATAACACATTAAACAGCAGCCGCTGGTTTACATTGTTCACGTTAGTGAGTGTCTAAACGACCAATTTTACTTCCAAGTTTTAAGTAAACATGCAAAAATAAAACGATAAACCTTTACTTGGCTAGTTAACTGAAATAAAACGATCAACTGCACATACCTCTGCTGAATCGTAACTCGAACGGTGGTCTAGCGTTGATGACATCAGCATCCTGGTATGTGTTTTGCATTGTGAAACGTATTTTATGAATATATATTCTTATTTTGTGCACGTGAATTGGTGAATTTCTCATGCATGTGAATTGGGTTATGCATGTGTGCATTGCGTCTTTTGCGTGAATTATTAATGAGATCATTCTGCCTCCATATTTAAAGTATATTGAAAATATACAGAATAATGTATTGTGTATGTATTACAATATATGGAATAATGCATTATAAATTGGCAATTTTCATATATTTAATGAAATGAGACAATATATTTGTTTATATATTGTGATGTATATAATTTTGTATTCATTAATTATTACAATTATGTTACACAAATATTACATAATAACGAAAAAAATGTATATTTTTTTTTTAAAAAAAAGAGGTTACATTTTATTTTAAGGTGTTCTTGTTGCAGTGTAATTATACATTTAAGTACTGAGTAATATTAATTAACTACATGTACTTACTACATGATTAAGGTTAGGATTAGGGTTTGGCTTAGGTTTACTTGCATGTAATTATGCATAATTTATTGTTGCTATTATAATAGTAAGTACATGTAACATGTGTAACAAGAACACCTTAAAATAAAGTGTTTCCAAAATTTAATATTTATATTTAATATGTATAAATAAAATTATATTTTCAAGTATATTCCCAAATATTTTTGCACAAGTGTGTTGATCAATGTTTTGATTTGAGAGTGACTGATATTTTAACATTTATAGAAGTCAAAGAAGAAGACTTTTAATATTTGACATAACACCAAGCTTGGACTTTCATAGGACTTTTGAGATTTTGAAGTGTCCTACCGCTGGTTATCTCATGCCTGAGTCACTCTTTCTTCTTCAAGCCTGAGAGATAAAGAGAGATGTAAAGGAGAGGGAATAAAGTGCTCACATGCATACAAAAACCTCACAAGTGGCCTGAGGAGACACCAGCGAGCCACCCAGATTGAATCCAGGGACAAACAGAGCGAGAGAGAGACTGCTAACGGAGAAAAAGAAAGAGGACGAGAGTTGGAGGCAGAGAGAGATTGAAGATGCACCCATAAAAATCCATCTTGTGCAGGCCTGACAGCCACTTTAGCCCTGAAACAGCACATTCGGACCACGGCTCTCTCGCCAAATCTGCTCCATACATCATCAGTGAGGAAACAGCACATGAAAAATTCTTAACACAATGCGTTTTGTCCAAAAGATTTAACATCTAATTCAGAGCTGACAGCTTGCCCCATCTCCTTCTCTTTCTCTGTCGGCATACGATTGATCTTTCGCTCCACCCCGCCGGCCTTGGTCCCATCATCCCATCGCCAGTGCCGCTCAGAGCTGCCCATCCATCTAAACAGCACTAACCAGGCCCTGATGGGCCCAAATATCTATAAATAAAGACACAAAACAGAACACAAGTCAATGTAAACCAATCCACATATGTGGTAAGTTTATTGCAATGTAGTAATAAACAATAGGGGGGAAAATGTGTGACTCATTTGCTTCCTTACGGATGTGTGAATATGCCTGAATATGTGAATATGTAGTGTTAACTACTATGCACTTATTATCCCTAACCCTAACCCTAACCCTTAAATCATAATCATTTGATACAATAGGGTTAGGGTTAATAATTCTGTACATATATGTTTTTACATTGTACTTATATTCCGAAATACATTCCCTTTAGTTACAAATGTAATTAATTTTGTAGTTAAATCTATAATTACACTGTTGACCCTACCTCTACCCCTTAAACCTAACCATACCACCAAACCTGCTCCTAACCTTAACTGTATCCCGTTTTCTGGCAGTCTTTAATCTGGCAAACACTACTCTTCATCAACAGTACACAAAATGTGTACAAATTAAATTGTGCAGTTAACATTTACATTGAAAACTTAATTATGACCAATACTAATTTGCCTCCATTATTCTTTAATTGACACGCCCCATAACTCAAAAAGTCATGGGTTGATGAGACAAGGGGTTTCCCACTAGTAATTATGACTTTATGTTGCTGCTCATGTGCACTCATCTTATAAATACGATCATTCTAACATTGACTTGTACAATTTTCCGCATCAGCAGGAACGCCTACATCATATACACAGACTGTCACACAAAAATAGCTAGAGCTATTCCAAAATCACAAGCTTCGGTCTGATTGGCTGGTTTTACTCAGTTTATGGGGGTCAGGGTACTCAGATTCAAGATTTAGCTTTTATACCGACATTGTTTCTGTTGTATTACAGAGCTGCTGCTCTTAACAGAAAATAAAGTTTTGAGGGTTTTCTTGGAACGGCAATAACTTATTAAACAGTCATCAAGAATGGGCCATTGAGAATTATTACAAACTCGTCTTGAAATCTAATTTGAGGTGGGGAATCACTTTTATATCCAAATGGTAATTAATCTACAACCTAAACTCCACAGTATTGCTAAGCTAACAAACCAGCAAGTGGATTATGCTTGTGGAGTGGTTAAGTACTTGTGCATGAGGTGTGTCTTAAGCTTATTCCATGAGAGAGGAGCGGAGAAGGTGGAGGTTTTGTAGAGTGACTTTGAACCTTGTTGTGAAGGAACAACAAAGTGCCACTCTTTCATTGAGCCAGCATCAAAGCTATACATTTGAACTGGGAGCAAGTGGAGTGAGGTCAGGAGTGGTGTGATTTGGGTCCTCTTTGGCTCATTTAAGACTAGATGTGCCGATATATTCTGGATTATCTGCAGAGGCTTTGTCACGTTGACTGGAAGAGTCTGATTTTCTTGATGTTGTAAAGTGCAAACCTACACAATTGGGCCATTGAGTTGGTAATGTGGGTGGTTATGGTCACTTGGTCATCAAACACTATTCCAGGTTTCTTCCTGTCCTGGCTGGTATTAGTGTTGTAGACCCCAGTTGCAAAGTGATGTTTTGGTCTACTGGTGGGTTGTAGGGAATAAAAAGTGCTCCAATTTTGCACAGATGAACTATAGATGGGGCTCCTTCATCCAAGGCAGATAATGTATATATGCTGAGATGGGGTCATCAGGTAAAAATTGCATATAGAGCTGTGTATTAATGCATAGCAATGGCAGGAGAAACCTTTATGATTATACCAACGAAGTTGTGCATTTGGAGAGGACCAAGCACTGAACCTTAAGGCATACCAGTAGTTGAATGTACATGTGCATGTTGAAAGTGTTTGCACTTTGTGGATTTATTAATGAGTCAATATCTGTGTGTGTGTTTGTGAACTTTTTGCAAGATGCAAAATACGTGCTAAATAAGTACATATCACTGCAGTTTCCAACAGAAATGAACACTAGAGGCAGTAAAACATTGAGCAGTTGTAATCGTTTTCATACACAGTTATGATTACAGCTCCATATTGCTTTCCGGACATAACAAGCTTGCTCTGTAGCTCAGCCGCACGGGATTGGATTTAGGTTGCAGAATCCTTGGGTATGAATCCTGTCAAAAACATGACTCACAATGAATGAGCTGAAAGATGAGAGATCGAAAAACAAACTAAAACAGCATGATTGCGTTTTTGCGTCACATTTGCTTTTGTTCATACTATCGGGTAGGTTTAGGTGTAGTGTAGATGGTAGGTTATTTATTAATTATTTGTCATGGAGCATTAGACTTATAGCGCCACTAGACGGACATTTCAAGTCAGAACTGCGGTGACACCTACAAAACCAACATCATATAAAACGTACCATATGTACATTCATCTGTTCCGGGGGAAAAAAAATTAACACTATTTTAGCACCACCCAGTGGACATTTCACATCAAATATGTCACCAAACGTACATGGCGGTACGTATTTCAGGTCTTGCGAAAAAGTTCCCAGAGGTACATTTCTGTCATGAGACCAGATTGAAAATTGAAGTTTATGAGTGATTGTTTTGAAGCGCCACAAACACTGACCACATGAATAGTGCTCCTTTTGTAAAGCACAGGAGAATCACAATTGATTTCTGTATAGTTTGAAATAAGCAAATATTTTTAAGATAATCATGCATAGTACACACAAATACTGGTAAATCTGTTCCATGAAGTGACATGAAAGTGGCATACCACACCGTTACTCAGTTAGTGGGTTGAATAATATAGAGAGAGAGCAAGAGACAGATGAGACTGGTCTCCGTATCACACTTTGCTCCTCCTAGTCTAATGGATTGCAGTTCTCTGGATTATGGCTTGGCCGACATCCTGAATAGGTGGAATTATGAGTACAGCATGGGCCTCAGTGTTTGGGAAAGAGAGAGAGGTGAATGTTTTAAAATACAGCCAAGATGCATTTACATACCAGTGCTAAGAGAGTTACAGAGATCCCCAATCTCAGCCACAGACAGCATGAGCATGGAGCAGCCACCGTTTGCTGACCATTCAATGACCCTGACCCAAATGGCACACCTGATGTGGACTTCTGACCTTTGCGTACATGTGTCAGTGAAATTTCCACCCTTTTTGTGGCTGTAGCGTGCTCTTTGATGTAATCTTTCACACAGGTGCAGACTTCACAACTTATACTCATGAGGCATTACACAAGCATGTACTCACTGAAGGACCGCAAGAGCCAAGGGACACTTTGGACAGGGCCTAATGCAAACACACACACACACGAACACACACACACACACACACACACACACACACGCACACACGCACACACACACACACACACACGCACACACACACACACACACTTACTCTAAACCTACCCCTCACACAAAACTTTCTGCAATTTTAGATTCTCAAAAAAACTTCAATCTGTGTGATTTTTAGGCTGTTTTCCTCTTGTGGACCTAAAAATGTCCCCACAAAGTCACAATTTACTGGTATTACTATGCTTGTGGAGACATTTGGTCCCCATAACATAGGGAATAATGCATGCTTCAATCTGTTTGGCTGATTTCTGTGTACTATTTGAGAGTTTGGACAATAGTCCATCAAGAAACAAAGAACTAATTGATGCATTTGCCAAAGTTTGTGAGGTTTATGAAGGGCTAACACTTTAGAATAGGGAACACATATTCACTATTAACTAAGAGTTTTCCCTCAATAAACTCCTAATTTGCTGCTTATTAATAGTAAGGTAGTTGTTAAGTTTAGGTATTGGGTCAGGTTGAATATGGTCGTGCAGAACAAGGCCTTAATATGTGCTTTATAAGTACTAATAAAAAAAACAATATTCTAGTAATATGCATGCAAATAAGCAACTAGTTAATAATGAGATTTGGACCTTATAATAAAATGTTTCCAAAACCAAAAAAAAAAAAATAAATAAATAAATAAATAAATAAATAATAATAATAATAATAATAATAATAATAATAATAATAATAATAATAGTAAATAAATAAAAGTATGAAACATGCAACCAGCATGCATAAACAGCAACTTATGTCATACATAATACAGGATATTAATAAATTAATAAGTAATTATTACAAAATATATTTTAAACATTTTTGTTATATGTTATAGCTTTAAGTTGATGGTTACACCACATGAAACTTTTAAACTTTTGTTGAAAATAAGATAAAAGTTTTTGGTAACACTTTATTACAGGTTATGTCTGCTTGTTAAAGTAATAACAGTAAGTTATGCATAATTACATGCAACTTACCCTAAACCGTAATCCTAATCATAAAGTAAGTACATGTTAATTAATATTACTAATGGTAATTAACTGCATAATTACTCTGTTGGTACATTCATTTTTAAAGTACATTTTTAAAAGACTTTTAAAAAAAAATCACTTTAAAAAACTACTTTATTGCACATTAACATTTCTCCATATCAAATATTTAGGTGTGAATCATTGGAAATGGAGAATGGAAATGTATTAAATATCAAAATGCAGTCTCTTATTGTGCACGTAAAAACAAGCAAGAATCCAAGAATCCAGAATGCACACATATGGAGCAAATTATAAGCCACACACTCTCCAGGATGAGTCGATGGGAAACAGAAAACAGCAGCACATGGTGGTGATGATAGGCTATCATTACCCTTAGCAAGATCTCCAGCATTTCAATTAAGTTCAGGTTTTCAGGGCTTGTGTGCTGAAACAGAGGCCAGAGAAGAACACTAATGCAAACGGCAGTCATTAAAGAAGCTCTGTGCTCGCTCTTCCCTGCTAATTAACTTAATGACTACTCGCCATGGGCTACAGCCAAGAGAGAGAGCTGCAGAAAGAAATAAAGTTGAGATGGAGGGATGATTTGAAGAGAGAGCGGTGGGGGAAGAGAGAGAATATTGAAATGCTTTCTGTGTGTGTGTGTTCATGCTGTTGTCCTAATCGGGTGCTTGCATTACAGATACTCACTCTGGAAGCCAGTGGAGAACATGACCAGACAATTACAATGTTGAGTGTGTTTGAAACTCACCTATAAGTCCTGCTGAAAAGACCAGCTTAGACCATCATAAATGTCTATGGAATGATTAACCATTCAAGACTTAGCTGGTAAAGTTGTTTGATCAAGGGTATCTTGCTAGTTTAGTTAGTTCTCTTCACTTTTAAGTGGTTAAAAAATGTGATTTAGATTTTGAAATGGTTCATTAACTGTCAACACAACAGGAGCCATGTGTTTCCCTCATATACATGTACTACAGTTCAAAAGTTTTTTTTTTTTTTTTTTTTTGAAAAGAAGTCTCTTGAAATGAACACTACTTTCCTGGACATAACAAGCTTGCTCTGTAGCTCAGCCGCACAGAATTGGACTTAGGATGAGGAATTCTAGGGTACGAATCCCATCAAAAAACATGACTCCCAATGAAAGAGCTGAAAGATGAGAGACTGAAAAACAAGCAAAAACAGCATGATTGCGATTGTGTTTTGTATGTCACATTCACTTTTGTTCATACTATCGGGTAGGTTTAGGTGTCGTGCAGATGGTACGTTATTTTAAAACGTCACGGAGCATTAGACTTATAGTGCCACTCAATGGACATTTCAAGTCAGAACTGCAGTGACACCTACAAAACTAACTTTATACAAATATATATATACCATACGTACATTCATCTGTTCCAGAGAAAAACACCGAACACTCTTTTAGCGCTACCCAGTGGACATTTCACATTGAATATGTCACCAAACCTACATGGCGGTATGTATTTCACGTCTTGCGAAAAAGAGGTATGTTTTCGTCATGAGACCAGGTTTTTTTTGTTTGGTTTTGTTTTTGTTTTTTTTTTTGGTTTTTTTTGGATGAAAAGAAAATTCAAAAGAAAGAGTAATATTGTGCTAAATTATATGTTCTTATTCAAAGTTCACTTGAGCAATGCGTCCTTGCTTAATAAAAATAAAATATTACCAATAAATAAATAAATAAATTAAAAATTTAAAAAAAAAAACATAATGCATTATGTAACTATATATATATATATATATATATATATATATATATATATATATATATATATATATATATATATATTACTTATTTTATTTATTTTTTTTTTTTTTTACAATTTTTTCCCCTACATTACGCATTTTTGGTGTGACCCAGCCCTGTGGTTTTCTACCTTTCCTTACTATATTAGTGAATATACTCTTTTACTGTAGATAAAAACAAAATAGATGGTAACTGTTAGCAAACGCGTTTTAGATTTTATTTGGAAAAAAAAAAAACTGTATTATTATTTAATATTCAAATTAAGAACTGGAAGTGGCCCAAGGATATGTATGATATTACTATCATGTTTCCCTTATTAAAGTAATGGACTATTCAATTAATGGGGAAAAAGTGTCATAATGACATTATCCTTTCAGTAGATTACTGTGCCTCTTCAAGTAATAATGTGTCACTTTATTTTATTATTCCTCATGTTTGTCAGCAGGGGATGATCTTTTAGTATCAACTTCGATACTAAGGATTTGGTTAAAACCTGATAATTGAAAAGTGTACTCTTTTAAGAAGCACAGAGTTTGAAGGCTTTTTAACAGTCAACCCTGTGATTATTCTTAAAGAAATAGTTAAAAAATGAACATTTGCTGTCCTCATCCTCCGACCATACAAGATTAGGATGAGTTTGTTTCTTCATCAGATGTGGAGAAATGTGGCATTACATCACTTGCTCACCAATGGATCCTCTGCAGTGAATGGGTGCCGTCAGCATGAGAGGCCGAACAGCTGATAAAAACATCACAATAATCCACAAGTAATCCACACCACTCCAGTCCATCAGTTAATGTCTTGAGAAGACAAAAGATGTAATGTTTTGGAGTAAATTTTTTTAGCAATTTTTTTGAGTGAACTGTTCCTTTAAAATTTAATCTTGCCACAACAGATATTAAAACTAACAAATTTAGCTTAAGATGGCATTCGTTGAGATTATATTATTTAAAATGCTTCATATTTTGACCAACTAAACAATTTCTTAACATGAACTGATTATAAAATTTGAAAACTACTCGGTTAAATCAGCTGTTGTGGTGTAAAACATATCTAGCAGGTTACTGACATTGTCTACAGCAGTAAACAGTGTGCGGGGTCACAGGTCAGCAGTGATTGAATATGATTAACATATCCTGACTTACACCCGGATCAGTTTCACAGTTACAGGTCAATGGCATTTGAACACAGAAATCTTTAAGCTGCAGGTACAGGATGAGAGCAGCACTTTAAAATCTCCTTATACACACACATACGCGTGTCCAAAGGAACATGTCAGAACACATTAGTGATAAGCACACACAGCAGACCGGCGGAGGCTACAGCCGTATTTGCTTGCCTAATAGATGCCACATTATTCCAGTCTACCCTTGAGATGTGGGCAAGATCACGGGCTGACGGAGCGCTTTCAGAGAGAGGTCACGCGTGCTGTCCTCCTGAGTTATTTACCTCTTTATTTATTTATTAGCATATTTACCACATCTCTGGATGATGTGTGTGGAGGAACAATAGTCTGAAAATTGAAACTGCGAATGAGCCAGGAATGGATAAGATCAAACTTTGAGCGTTTTCCCAAATCTTCATATTTCTGAAGTATACAGCATTGGAATCTCATGAAAATGTCACAACAAAATCACATAATAATAATAATAAATTCTATATTTAAGAAAGAAAAGCCTATTTTATTGCTTTTTTGTTAATTTTGTATTTTGTTAATTTATTTACTAGTACGTTTTTTTTATGTTATTGTAAAATTTCTGCACTCAGGTTAAAATTTCAACTTAACTAAAAAAAAAAAAAAAAAAAACCTCAAGACCTTGCTTCTTTTCCAAAAAAATAAATAAATAAATAAAAAATCATGTTTTTTAATATTAATCAAAAACTTTTATTTATTTATTTATTTATTTATTTATTTATTTTATTTTTTGCAAAGACAAAAGCATTCATACAGGCTAAATAAAATAAAAAATAAATAAATAAATAAATATTATAAAGGTCATATACCATCATTATAATCATTCTATTGTAAACCATGTAGTTTTTTTTTTTTTTTTTTTTTTTTTTTTTTTATTAAATCAATATAAAAATTCACAAAATTACATGGCCGTTTCAGTTTCTTTAGCATTCTCCAGTCCTTTGTTTGGCGAGGATCTATCTGCTCGATCAGACAGAGTGTTTCTGAGGAACTGTCTACACTTTTGGTGGCAATATTGGCAAAATTTGCCATTCTTATTTCTTTCTTGTGATTTTGAGGTAAAATATGACGCAGAAATGTTCTTGTCTAGTTTTATGAGATTCAGAGCCTGTGCCTTTCATTGTCTGTTCATCCCGTCTGTGTCTCGCGCACAAACAGACAGTGAGTGTGACCTGTCTGTCTGCGTGTGGAACTGTGGCCTGCTATCGACCCTCTGCAGGTTTAATATTCATAAAGGCTATTTCAGCAGCTTTGGACATTAGCAGGGCGCACCGCCACAGTAAATCGATCCCTGCTGATAGACATCGGCTTCCCCAACCCGTATCGATTCCCTTCAGAGCAGCGCTCAAGGTCTCCTCCAGCGGCTCCATTCACACCTCCAGCTCCTCACCACACACATGCTCTGGCATTATTCAGAATTATACAGTTGTAAGTATAACAACATTTAGTTATGAAACTAAAGTACATTCATAACCTACTATCATACACTGGTCAATCAAACTGGCATATTCTTTATTTCATCATTTTATTTGTCAATATTTGTCAAGTCATGACAAATGAGGAAGACTTTGTAGTGTTTTGGATTGTGTGAATTATTTTTTATTCCAGTCAAGAAAATATTAGTTTTAGTATTTTTTACAAATAATATTAATTAAAATATGATTCTCAATTTTTTTATTTTATTTTATTATTTTATTTTTTTTTTTAATCGTGATTTAATAAGGATGTATTCTACATTTTTTGTCGCACTTAAGTGAAAGTATGTGAAAGCATAAGTATTGCTATTGTAATGGTTAACAGTTTTAATTTTTATTTATGCTTAATTATTAAATTTTGACACATAACTCAGGCATAATTAACTAATGGATCCTCTCCAGTGAATTAACATTTTGTCAAGCCAAAAGCTGCATGTTTCTAAGAAAACATATTTGTTTTGAACTCTTTTGGACCATTTTCATTTGTAAACGGTGCTTGATCTGGGCAGATTTCTCTCATGATTCAGATGAGATGGCTCTCATATTTTAACCGGAAGCAACAGTTAAAAATATCTTGATGGATTTGTTTCTTACAAACATGCAGCTTTTAGCTTCTCAGGACATTAACTGATGGACTGGAGTGGTGTGGATTACTTGTGGATTATTGTGATGTGACTCTCATTCTGACACACATGGATGTTTTATGACATCGTTATGACCTTTTTGGAGCTTGAAAGTTACCTAAAGTAGACTTTAAATGGAGGAACAGAAATCCTTAAAGGGGTCCTATTATGCTTTTTCACTTTTTGAATTTTAGTCAGTGTGTAGTGTGTATGTTTGGGCATAAAAAGATCTACAAAGTTACAAATCTCAAAGTCCACTCCAAAGGGAGATATTTAGTTTTTAAAAAATCCCTTTTCAAGAACTACAACGAACGGCTCGTTTAGACTACAAAGTTGTTTTCCTGTATTTGTGACATCACAAATTGGCCCATTAGAATATCATTAAAATAAATCCCGCCTACTGAAATTCGAATGCACATTTGTTTTTATATCACTGTATTTCTGATGGAAACCAACTCTCTTCAGAAAATTATGGATGTCATTTTCATTTCATCTTGCATGTAATGTCTGATAAAGCAGCGTTTGTGAGCGAAGCTCTGCTTTGTGTACAGCGTTACCGGGGAAACCTCGCTCTCTCCCGCTCCAACAGCGCCTCCTGCTGGCAGAGAATTAATTTGTATATATATGCCGCCACAAATAGTGTAACTCTGTGGGACTATGGTATAAATGAATTCAACTGTATAACAGTTTCACAGCAATTCATGTTATAATGTTAGAATTAAAGAACAATAAACATAATACATATTACCGTTGCACTTATCTGTACATAGTAAATGCAGTTATTTTTAAGCTGTTGTTGACATCCTATCTAAAACGTGATTTAGCCAAAAAACAACAACAATATCGTTACCACTTTAATATGTCTTGCAATATCCGTGCGTGCACAGGTTCTGCGTGATCCTCTTGTTCAATATTCTCGGGGTCTGAATTGATATGGCAATATTGATGAACTTGCTGTTGTGGCAAGGGGCGGGGCAGTACTGAAACACCGTCTAAGCTGTTCGCCAATCACAACGCACTGGGACAGCTAACCAATCACAACACATTTCGTTTTTCGGAAGGCGGGCCTTCGTCAAACCCGGAACTAATCGAGCCGTTTGTGCCAGGCTGGGGAGGAAGGTATAGTAATAATATAAATTATGTGAAAAATAATGCGATTTTCGAACCACCAAGCATGAGAGCATGTTCTAGTACACCCTCAAAACAAAATCAAGACTTTGTAGAAGAGCATAATAGGACCCCTTTAAGCTTTTATTTATTTATTTATTTGCTTGTTTGTTTGTATGTTTGTTTAGTTAGTTAGTTTGTTTGTTTAAATATGTTAAGTTTTGTTTTGTAGATGAAGAAAAGTCTTATGGGTTTGGAAGAAAAAAAAAACTAAACAGGTTGTTTTTGCTACTGTATCTTTAAGATTTATAACCATAAATGACCTCTGTTATGATTGGCTAATGTCTGTGTATTGATGAATACAAAATAGGTGTTCATTTGTAAATGTGGGCAGGTACATGTCAATGAGCTTATGGTTTTAATGTCATAGATGTCATTGGACTTTGTGGACTGAGGAAGAAGATTTATTTATTTATTTATTTATTTATTTAAAGTTAAGAGTTCATCTACATTATATGTCAAACAATCAAGTCAGCTGGCCTCGTAATTAAACAGGCAATAATGTTCAACTTTGTGTCAATAAAAAACAGTTGGGGTTGAAAAATAATCACTGCACAACCAGAGTTTAAACACATATGTACTAAACATTACCGATTCACTTATAAAATGAAGCATACAAATACACAGATGCATAGCGCTAAATAATTCATGTCCTAAAATTGAGAACATAAGTGGTGCACACACACACAACAGGGATGAATTCTTCAGGAATCCTCTAAAGTGCAGCAAATATGAAAAATTTAATCATGCCAGAGAACAAAAATTCATAAGGAAATGTATAAAATCAATATTTTATACTACTTACTGCACCTAGTCTTTATTACAAACCTGTTCAGGAACAAACATTAATAATAAATGCTGACGGGGTTCTGCAGGTACAGAGTGAAAGATAGAGCTTGCAGTTCAAAAGCAATACTATTTCATTCATCTTTAAAGCATCCCGCTCTTGTTTTTTATTTCTCTGGGAGCCATTGAGGTGCTCTTTTAAAACTAAAAGAGGGAAAGGAAAAACAGGCTTTGATAGATTGAATGATCCGTGGTGCCAAGTGGCTGTCAACACAAACAGCGATAAAAAAAATGGGAGTGAAAATGCTCCAAACAGGAGTTTTCAAGGTTATTGGCCGTAGTAGTGATTTGGAGGCAGGGGTGCCGGATCTGAGGGGCAGAACTTGCCTACTAACACACAAAACCATAGCTGCATTCAGTTGTCTGATATTACTACATTTACATATGTTGGGCTGAAGTGTATTCATCTGATATTTAAAACAAGTAAAAGTAATGGTTGACACTAAGAATCTGACAGTCTGATCTGATTGGTACTGTACATCATCCCAGGACAAGCAGCATCATAATTAATCAAAGTTAGAGCTTAAGAACAATTACAATGATATCGGGGAATATCAGAAAATGTTTAGTTATCAAGTCTAACAGTGACGCACAAATTATTTACTAAAGACTCATTTAAATCAAATTGGTTTTCAGAGGTTTTCAATCTTTTATATAAATATAAATGCAGCTATATTTCCATGTATACAGAATAATGTTCATTATGCTATTATAAACACGTTAAATTCCATATATAATGTTTATCATGAACACTCTTCTAAATGTTATATAATATCTAGTACAGTTGAAGTCAAAAGTTTACATAGACCTTGCAGACTCTGCAAAATGTTAATTATTTTACCAAAATAAGAGGGATCATAAAAAATGCGTTATTTTTTATATTACTGACCTGAATAAGACATTTCACATAAAAGACATTTACATATAGTCCACAAGAGAAAAAAATAGTTGAATTTATAAAAATTACCCCGTTCAAAAGTTTACACCCCCTTGATTTTTAACACTGTGTTGTTACCTGAATGATCCACAGCTGTGGTTTTTTGTTTCGTGATAGCTGTTCATGAGTCCCTTGTTTGTCCTGAACAGCTAAACTGCCTGCTGTTCTTCAGAAAAATCCTCCAGGTCCCAAAAATTCTGTGGTTTTTCAACATGTTTGTGTATTTGAACCCTTTTCAACAATGACTGTATGATTTTGAGATCCATCTTTTCACACTGAGGGACTCATATGCAACTATTACAGAAGGTTCAAAGGCTCACTGATGCTCCAGAAGAAAACACAATGCATTAAGAACCGGGGGGTGAAAACATTTTGAATTTGAAGATCAGAGTAAATTTCATCTATTTTGTCTTCTGGGAAACATGTAAGTATCTTCTGTAGCTTCTGAAGGGCAGTACTAAATGATATGGATATGTATATATATATATATATATATATATATATATATATACAGGTGCATCTCAATAAATTAGAATGTCTTGGAAAAGTTCATTTATTTCAGTAATTCAACTCAAATTGTGAAACTCGTGTATTAAATAAATTCAATGCACACAGACTGAAGTAGTTTAAGTCTTTGGTTCTTTTAATTGTGATGATTTTGGCTCACATTCAACAAAAAACCCACCAATTCACTATCTCAACAAATTTGAATACTTCATAAGACCAATAAAAAAAATAAAATTAAAATTTAAAAAAAAAAAACATTTTTAGTGAATTTTTGGCCTTCTGGAAAGTATGTTCATTTACTGTATATGTACTCAATACTTGGTAGGGGCTCCTTTTGCTTTAATTACTGCCTTAATTCGGCGTGGCATGGAGATGATCAGTTTGTGGCACCGCTGAGGTGGTATGGAAGCCCAGGTTTCTTTGACAGTGGCCTTCAGCTCATCTGCATTTTTTGGTCTCTTGTTTCTCATTTTCCTCTTGACAATACCCCATAGATTCTCTATGGGGTTCAGGTCTGGTGAGTTTGCTGGCCAGTCAAGCACACCGACACCATGGTCATTTAACCAACTTTTGGTGCTTTTGGCAGTGTGGGCAGGTGCCAAATCCTGCTGGAAAATGAAATCAGCATCTTTAAAAAGCTGGTCAGCAGAAGGAAGCATGAAGTGCTCCAAAATTTCTTGGTAAACGGGTGCAGTGACTTTGGTTTTCAAAAAACAATGGACCAACACCAGCAGATGACATTGCACCCCAAATCATCACAGACTGTGGAAACTTAACACTGGACTTCAAGCAACTTGGGCTATGAGCTTCTCCACCCTTCCTCCAGACTCTAGGACCTTGATTTCCAAATGAAATACAAAACTTGCTCTCATCTGAAAAGAGGACTTTGGACCACTGGGCAACAGTCCAGTTCTTCTTCTCCTTAGCCCAGGTAAGACGCACAAGAGGAATATAACAACTGTAGCCAAATTCCTTGACACGTCTGTGTGTGGTGGCTCTTGATGCCTTGTCCATGGCATCATGGATTCTCTCAAATACCAACAGATAAAAAATCTAAAGCTGACTGCCTCTGTTAGAAATCTTATAATTGGCCGTGGTTGGGTCTTCCATCAGGACAATAATCCAAAACAAACATCAAAATCAACACAACAATGGGTCACTAAGCACAAAATGAAGCTTTTGCCATGGCTATCCCAGTCCTCTGACCTGAACCCTATAGAAAATGAGTGGGGTGAACTAAAGAGAAGAAGCACCAACATGGAGCTGTGAATCTGGAGGATCTGGAGAGATTCTGCATGAAGGAATGGTCTCTGATCTCTTCTCCAAACACTTCATGCATTATAGGAGAAAACTCAGGGCTGGTATCTTGGGAAAAGGACATTGCAATAATTGGGTGCCAATAATTGTGGCCAAGATGAACTAGAGAAAGCGTTTATTTCACAATGAGATTTTCCCCCCACATTCAATTGTTTTACTTCAGTGATAGGTCAGAGTGTTGGGATGTTTTTGAATGAAAGATGAAAAGGATAAACAATGCAGATGTATTTTCACAGCCACCTTTGCTCATATTTACCAAGGGTGCCAATATTAGTGGAGGCCACTGTGTATATTTGGTAACACTTCAGTATAGGGACCAATTCTCACTATTAACTAGTTGCTTATTAGCATGCCTATTAATAACATATTGGCTATTTATTAGTACTTAGTACTTTATTAGCACATAATCTGCATGACCATATTCTACATCCCTAATCCTACCCAATACGTTCCCCAATCTCCTTCCCTAATATCACCTGCAGTATGATAGCAAGTACCAAACCAACACAGGAAAGCAAACAGTGCTTGTTGAAGACATTTCATGCGATCTTTAACATACAGTAGTTCCAGAAGTCAAATAATATAAGTTAGTATCAAGATGTAGAGACACTTAAACAGTGTTTATACAGCAGCAGAGTAAGCTTGTCAGGCCTGTTTTTGAGTGCTAAATATGGTTATGTTCAAATATTCTTCAGTTATAAGTGAAAGTGACAGCCACAATATAACAAAACAAACTTCTTTACATTTTCAGGACTCACATCTGCGTTTTAAGAGTGAGTTCAGTAAACCTGTGCTGTGCAAACACAACCACACACTATAGAATGTGCTAACTTGCAATTATAACCTTAAAGAGCTGTTTTCACCTGATTTCATCCATACATTTCATTGGTTTAAACTGATGATTTAACTTAAGTTTAGTGACCAATTCTCACTATTAACTAGTTGCTTATTAGCATGCATATTACTAACATATTGGCTGTATATTAGTCCTTATAAAACACATATGAATGCCTTATTCTGTATGACTATATTTTAGATCCATTAATCCACCCCATACCTAAACTTAACAACTGCCTTACAAACTATTAATAAGCAGCAAATTAGGAGTTAATTGAGGAAAAAGTCATGGTTAATAGTCAGTTAATAGTGAGAATTGGTCCCCAAAACTAAAGTGTTACGCAAAGTATTTTAAACATTAAGCAAAGTATTTTACTGTAATATTCACAAAACTAAATTTATATAAATATAATATACTGTATCATATAATATATCATATAATTTATTTTCAGCATGAGTATAGGGATAGTTCACCCAAAAATAAAAATTCTGTCATTATTTAGTCACCCTTAAACCGTAAGACTATCGTTCATCCTCAGTCACATTGAAAGTCCACGCAACCATAAGTTTCACTCTTAAAAGTACTAAAATACATCATAAAATTAATCCATATGAATCAAGTGGTTAACGTGCTTTTTATGATCAACATATTTGATGTAGGCTTTTATTCGCATATAAACATTGATTAATGCACATACAACAAATATAGTAAACAGAAGCTGAAATTTGCTTGCTTGATGCGTGAAAATCAATGAGGTTGTTGGTAGCCTGGACTATCAATGGATGGACAAAACTGATGAGAAAAACTAAATCTTCAGTTGTGTCTTCATATGGGTTTGAAAAGATATGAGGGTGAGAGAATGATGACAGAATTTTCATTTTTGTGTAAAAACATTATCACCGCCCTGACTTCATTGTGTATGTGGCTTAAATAGTTTCAGGATAACCAGGCATAAACCTGTGATCTGTTTTTCAAAGCAAATTTTAAAGGTAAAGTGTGTCATTTTTGCACCACTAGAGGCATGAAATGGCATTGTAATGTGTTTGTTTGAGCCAAGGAGGTCTGTAATACCTGTAAATAGCTATCCGCTAGCACTCTCATTCATCTCAATGGCACACAGGACCTCACAGAAGACCGTGGTGTGAAATCTACCATCTTTGCACATGGCGGCTCTTGGGAGCTCCTCACGTCAAGACTTCGGTGTCTTCAGAAGATGGTGACAGAATAAACTATGAAACAAACCTCCTTTAATTGCTGCAAAAAAATTGATCAGCACAAACTACGTCCAAAGCCAAGAGAAAAGAAATGCGAGATTGGCAAGGTTGTGGTCTTCGCAGTTTGTGGTTTTGGTCTGATTTCAGATGCAGTGATGTTAATTTTCAAGCACAGATCCCATTCAGAGCGCTGGAGGATTTTCAGCTCAGAGAGATTGTGATAGTACAAGACATTATAATCGGTGAAGTATTTTCTGGTTTAGGATACTCACCAAGGACTCATTATTGTACGGGCTCATAAATCATTGTCTATAGATAGCATGCAAATATTTCTTCTGCTGGCACTCATACTCTCTTCTGAGGCCCAGTTTGAGTTCACACGAGGTGAAGTATTCTGTTTCAAACCAGTTACACAGTTTGCCATCTATTAAAATTAATTGTTACTTGAACAATGCTGAATGTATGCCCAGCCAATAAATTCCTGTGCCTAGTTTTACTTCTACATGTTTTTTTTTTGTTTTGTTTTTTTTGTTTTTGTTTGTTTTTTTGTTTTGTTTTGTTTTTTGGGTTTGTTTGTTTTTTGTTTGTTTGTTTGTTTGTTTTTTTTGTTTTTTAATTTTATTTATTTTATTATTTTATTTTTTTTTTGTGGACATTTTCATGTAATACTAAAACTTCTGTCATGGTCATTTGACAAAGTGTGCATATGTTAACTTACAGCATGATGGGAAAACAGTAATTTGACACCAGCGCAGTCATCTGATGTAGCCCTCATCATCAGAAACCGCTGACCTGTTGGTCATTCTCATTGGGGTCGGTTTCTCTCGACTAACCAGTTTCATTGCTGTTCTCATGGGAAGTGTTTAGCTTACCTCAACGGAAAACTAAAATGTCACATACTGCATGAATGCAATATATTGGATTCACAAACCAGTTCTATGATCTTAATCATAAACGGATACTTGCAGATCGCTTTAATATCAGATTGAATTATTTTAGAAACATAGTGAAATAGAGAAAATACACACACCTGTGTTCACACGTCAGCTGAATTCTATATTAATTATACATAATATACTAAAAGAAAGTTGTAACTAGAACAAATTATTTACCGCTTTACAGTAAAAATTATTTACAGAGTCGTTTGGTTAGATTTCTTTTACTTGTCCATTGACCATCTATCTATCCATCCTCTCTGTGTGTGTGGTTCATCAATATTTTTTAAAAGTATTGAGAATATAAATTATGTTAATTCAGTACCCATAAAGCCACATTATGGTTAAAACACATCTTTTCCATCTACACTTGACCCTCTAACAATAGCACTCTCTATTCTATGTATATAAGCCTAATTTAAAACCCCTGCTAAGTGTACTGTGTTAGCCTAACCAGGACTTGTCACAGCACACACACACACACACACACACACACACACACACACACACACATATATATATATATATATATATGTATATATATATATATATATAGGCAACTGAAAAAAGCTTACAGTTACACTGCAGTTAGTCTAATGAACTTGGCAGAAGATTATTATTGTGATTAAATATTGTTTCTAGTGTAATTATTTACTGAACATGTAGCTACCGGGGTGCCTCAGGGCTCAGTTCTTGAACCACTTCTCTTCTCTGTCTACATGGCATCACTAGGTTTTGTCATTCAGAAACATGGCTTTTCATATCACTGGTATGCTGATGACACTCAACTAATGATCCGATGATAGCTGCTCGCATCTAAGCTTGTCTAACAGACATTTCTTGCTGGATGAATGACCATCACCTTCAACTCAAACTTGCCAAGACATAACTGCTTGTGGTTTCAGCAAACCCATCACTTCATCACAATCCATCCAGATAGGCACATCTACCATAACACCTTCCAGGACAGCCAGGAACCATGGAGTTGTGATTGATGATCAGTTGAATTTCTCAGACCACAGTGCTAAAACTGCCCGGTCCTGCAAATTTGCCTTATACAGCATTAAGAAGATCAAGCACTTCCTATAGGAACATGCTACAAAACTCCTTGTTCAAGCTCTTGTTCTGTCCAGGCTGGACTATTGCAATGCTCTCTTGGCAGGTCTTCCAGCCAAATCTATCAAACCTCTGCAACTAATCCAGAATGTGGCTGAAAGAGAAGTCTTTAACGAACCGAAAAGAGCACATCACACCTTTTTGTGCTGGCTAACAATAGCTGCTTGTATAAAATTCAAGGCATTGATGTTTTCCTACAAAACAACCACAGGCTCTGCACCCCTTTACCTAAATTCACTACATCAGACTTATGTCCTCACCAGAAGCTTGCATTCTGCAAGTGAACGATGCATTATATTGCCATCCCAAAGAGGCACGAAATCTCTTTCACAGACTTTTACCTTCATTGTTCCCTCCTGGTGAAATGACCTGCCCAACTCAATCCGAGTCCTTAGCCATCTTCAAGAAACGGCTAAAAACACATATTTTCCATCTACACTTGACCCTCTAACAATAGTACTCTCTATTCTATGTATATAAGCCTAATATTTAAACCCTGCTAAGTGTACTGTGCTAGGCTAACCAGGACTTGTCACAGCACATACATATTGTTGCTCTTTTGTTTGTTTGTTTGATTGCTTCTGTTGTCCTCATTTGTAAGTCGCTTTGGATAAAAGTGTGTGCTTAATGATTAAATGTAAATGTAAAAGTACTGTACTAGGCTTCATTAACAATCCTCGTAATACTCCTTTTTTAACCATTAAGAGTATCAGCAAAGATGTTGTATATCCAGATATTCCACACATGGTTTAGTTCATTCAGCGTGGGTGAGGAAATGGACTCCTGGCACTGAAAAACTCTTCAGAAGTGTTTCATGGCGCAGAATGACCTAACGGCTCTGTGTGTGTGTGTGTGTGTGTGTGTGTTTAAGACTGTGACTCATAGCAGGTGCTGTGCTGGTAATCAGCCAAAACACCCTATATTTTCCAACGATTCTCTGAAACATCGCACTTGAAACAGAACCTCTTAATGCTTACATTTCACTGTCTCCCTTTCACATGTTAGAAGAAAGAACCTTTTTCTAGGAGTCAAGATTTATTTAGTGTGGCCCTTGAAGTGTGTGTCAGAATTTAATATGTTAAAATAGGACTTGGATCAGCTTTAGCCTGCATGCATGTATTTTCCCATTATTTGCTTCACAAACAATAACAACAAATGTAACAATTGCACATCCAACAGATGATATTGTGACAAAGATACCAGCAACCATGGAAAATAAAATGGTGAACTAATTGGTAGCACTTTACAGTCTTGTTCCACATGTACATACTATGTACTTATAACATTATTTACAATAACTGGTAACATTAACCTTGAAGCTACGCTTAAATTTTACTGTTTCCCTTGTAGATACCCTGTATTACGTAGCATTTTCTTTAGTAAGTAGACTGTAAAATCACGTACTGTAAAATAAAGTGCAACCAATCAATTACTGCTGAGATTGATTAATAAAACATTTACACCCAGAAATGAAAAAGTGTTAACAACTCTGTGTCCCCAGACCTTACTTTACTTTAACAAACTGAAAATCATTTTTTTTAAGGAAAAACAAAATTTTCGTCGATGACATTCCAAAAAGTGGGTCATTATTTTGTAAAATAAATAAATAAATAAATAAATACAGCTTTGGAAGTAGTTATCAAGCCAAAAAAAGTAGCTGGTTTGAACCTTCAACTGCTTATTTCTGCCGAACGTCTGAAGCAGAGAAGGAATCATTTGAGTCTGTTTTATGATCGCAGTAGGGCTAGCTAAGATTCACGGCACTGGCATGATTTAGTGGCGAATCTGCTCTCCCAGAGGCCAGTCAATACACCTGAATTATTTAAATCTTCGCCTGAGTTAATTAGATATTTAATTGACTATCTGCAGACGAATGATGGCATCCATTGCATGCATAAATTCATGCAAATGAAACAGTGTTCTGGCTGAGCTGGGGTGGATTAAGCAAAGCAGTTCACAGGTCACAGGCCAATATAAGGCTGCTGGGGTCACGAATGCCCTGGTGTGGCCAGACACAGTTTCAGAAATCTGACAGATTCTGGGCTGAAAACATGTTCAACTGCTTGTGATATGATGAAATATCCTTTGCCTTACCTTCAGTTTTGTTAAGTTTATCAAGTCAACCAAAGTTATGATTAAAAAACAAACAACAATAAAAAAAAAAAGTGTATTCAAATTAAATTATAAATTTACATACAGAAAGCTAAGAAAGTTAAGAATGTTTCTCAACCCAGAAGTTGTCAATGAGTTGAAAATAAGTTTCCTTGCCACCGTTGCCTGTAGTTTTAATTCAATTAGGCACCAAATATTTAGTAATATTATCAATTTGACAGCAGTGACACTATTGTACAAGAACAAAACTTGAAATGAATTGAACTGAATGAAGACACCATTGTCTTCTGTAGAACTGCTTTACAGCTGAATTGAAAATTGACAAATTTTGCAACATCGACAATTTAATCGAGCTAAATAATGACACTGTTGTCTTCTGTAGAGCTGCTTATTGCTGAATTGAACTTGTTTCATAATGAATGTTATTGACGCAGTTATTGAACTAAACTGAATCATTTCTGAACACTGAACCGACTGGAGCTGAATAATGACACTAATATCTTGTTAGAGCTGCTTTACAGCAGAATTTAAATCTGTATTATATTAAGCCCTACATAAATAAATGTGATTTGACTTGACATAAAATGTTATTTAGGAAACTTAAGAACAACTCAGGCTCATTGAAAATCTGTGGTTGTGGCGACGTTTCTCAATACCGATATTATGTTCTTTACTGCATGTTTTGCGGCAGTTTCAAAGTGATGTCCAGTGAGTGGCGGTAAAACGCGTGTTCAATATGTGACCGTGACCATGTTTTTATTGAGTCTGTACAGGCATGTATTGCGCTGTTTTTATTGTGTTGCTTCAGGTACATATTGCGGCAGTTCAGAATTTCATCCAACCTTATAGTGTTAGTGAATTCAAAAGTGATATAAAAACGCAACAGTGATATTTTAACTTCCTTATACGCAGATTTTAACTATTTTGTCGTTCAAAACATTGAACGTGACACTAACATCTAAAAGTATCAGTTTTGTAGTCTCGCAGCATGTTAAATTGTTTTGAAGTCATAACATAATATTGTGCATGGAATTGTGTGAAAATTAGGCTTTTCTATTTGAAACTCTGGCCCTGTAAACCATGCTTTGTGTGAAAAGGAGTAAAAGTTATAAGAGTTTTAATGCCTCTAGTTTTCATTTCAACTGGAAACTGCAGCGATTTGTACGTATAGGTGTGTTTTTGTTTTTGCTTTTGTTTTTTTTTTTGTTTTTTTGTTGTTTTTTTTAGTTTTGCAGACATGTAGGTAGAGGCATGTTTTTCCAGTGAGTCTGGCTAAGAAAGATTTTGAGGAGGAAAACTGAATCCTACAAGAGATCCGTCTTGGTTTTGAACAAAAGATTTCCTCTCACGTGTGGAATGATGCTGTGACAACGCTTGGCATCATCTATCGGCTCCTGACAGAGTGAAAATGAGCATCACCCAATCACGCTCACTGTTGTTGGTGTTATTGTTAGTGGCGTTATCTTTGCCTCCGTCACCCCTCCCCAAGCGTCCCGTCTTTCCCCACACGTCCTCCTCTGATTTTCACCCAGATATTACCCCACCCCCAGCCAGCCTGTCTGTCTGTCTGTCAGGTGTTCACCCGCTACACCTCCCTCCATCAGTGTCTTCAAAGAACCCTTGATTCATAAGGCTTCTCTTTCTCTTTGTCCTCTGTTTTATTCTCTCCTCAGGTAAAATAGTGATGGATATTTTATGAATGAAAAATTAATTCACGTTGCGAAATGAAAAAACATAAACACTCCGCATCTCCCTATTCCTGCCACACAGTCATTACTCCAGCAGTGTCTCTCCACCTGGTCAGGGTGTAGTTATCTGTCTGCTTTCCCTGTTTGGCTAATTGCTTAATTTGACCTTCTTTCTCATCAATTAAAAGCCTGTCAGCGGTTGACGGATGGCTGGAAGGATCAGTGGACAGATCAATGTTTCTGATCAATAGATCGATAAGTGAATGCAAGTGAATGAGATAGAAAAAGGAAATTAGAGGGATGTCGGGAAAAAATGAACAGATTGAACAGGCATTCATGAGAGCGCTACAGTAAAATGACTCTCATTCTACTCAACATCTGCAAAGAGCCTTACTGTATGCTGAAAATATGAAGAAAAAGTAAACACACCCTTGACTAAATTTGAATGTGTCTTAAGATCTTTAAAAACTCTTAAAAATGTGTAATAAAAATAAAATAAAATAAAAATTAAAATAAAATAAAAATAAAATAAAATGTTGGTTACTATACTTAAATGCTTAAAGTTAGTTTAGTAGACAAACATTAATTATGGAAAGTATGAATTTTAATAATCACTGTGCTAACATTATAAACAGGCCAAGGCAAAGCTGAAGTCTGCATAGCTAAACACTTTGAACAGCAAAGAAATCAATGGCCCTGATGCTTCAGTTATGTGCTCATATAGTTTTAATGGCAGTTTGCATTACATCAGCAATCAAATTACAGTTTCATTGTTGTATACTCTTCACTGTAACTTACGTAATGCTTTTCGCATTAGCAATATTAGCAGTAAACAAGCTAACATGTATGATGCAATGTAACCAAAAATATAAGGATGGAGACAAACTGTGACTAATTAATCTAATACATTAAAAGCCAAATCATATTAAAAGTCACAACCATCAAACACTCCTTAAAGGGATAGTTCTAAATCGATAAACAGGTGGCAAATTTATTTTGAATTATATTTTACCAAATATATATTTTGGGGCATTTTTTTTTTTTTTTTGATATTTTTGAAAATATATTTTAAATGTATAAATACACTTTCAAAAATATGCAAAAAAAAAAAAAAAAAAATCCAAAAATATATTAGTAGAAAACATATTTAAATAATATATGTGTTTTTTTTTTAATATATTTAAAAACTATTTAAAAACTTTTTTTTTTTTTTTCTCACATGAAATTTCTGAGAGGTACATTGGAGATGTGTGGGAAAATCTGAGT
Organism: Spinibarbus caldwelli; assembly: GCA_039654775.1. Taxonomy (NCBI): domain Eukaryota; kingdom Metazoa; phylum Chordata; class Actinopteri; order Cypriniformes; family Cyprinidae; genus Spinibarbus; species Spinibarbus caldwelli. The sequence continues at coordinate 25,968,365 of CM077261.1, read as the reverse complement.
AGTAGTGAGCTTTATTGTGAAATGGCTCCACCAACAGAAGCAATGCCAAACAAAAGTGTGTACACAAGTGCGTCTAAGAGAAAACACACATCAATGAAAAGATCTGAAGAACCAACAAAGTTCAAATGTTTACAGCTATAAGACACACACTGCATGTCAGGTGGGAATTACGCGAGAAAAATTTAGCAGTACACATATATCATGGACAAAATAACTGCTGCTCCTCCAGGTATGATTTAAAAATGTACGACAGACATTAAAATGATGATACAAACACTTTCTATCGCTCTTATGTAGACATTTAAGCTAAGAAACTCTTAAATTCTGTTATGTTCTACTTCATCACCTTGCCTTAATTAAATGCCACTAGAGAATTACATTCAGTCCAATTATATTTTCAAAAGAGATCTAGAGATGGACACATGCACCACTTCCCCCTTGAGACAAATATAATGAGAGAGAGCCGAGGAACACTAAAAGACAAGAGTAAACACACACACACACACACACACACTGGGTACCACAATCAAACATTCCAGGTCAATACTTGCTGCTCATAAACAGTGTTAGAGTAATATGTTACATAAACAGTTGCTTGTTAAATTAAAATGTTTTAACTTATTTGATTCACTGATAAATACAGTTTTTAAATCTGTCTTCCATTGAGGGTGCAGCTGTGCACACTGTAAGAGTGCAGGACGTGTGAACATGATGGATATTGTAGTTCTAGAGAGGGTTTCATGCTTCTCAGTGATCTACAGAATGCAACAAAGTTGTCTTTCAGCCCACCAATTCATGTGTTAAACTATTTTTGTCAAATATTGTGTGCATGATTAATTGTTTCCTGCAGAAGTGATACTTACTGCATTAAAAATGTAGTCACTTTTCTACAGTGTTATTTTAATATTGGTATACTATATTTTTGCTAATATTATACAAATATAATATTATGCTATTATCGTATTTATTAATATTTGGACTTAGTAGGAACACTTTAGTTTGGAGACCAGTTTGCACTATTAACTAACTATAAACTGCTACTTCTGCCTCAATAAACTCCTAATTTGATGCTTATTAATAGTTAGTAAGGTAGTTGTTAAGTTTAGGTATTGGGTCGATTAAGGGATCTAGAATATGGTCGTGCAGAATAAAGCATTAATATGTGCTTTATAAGTACTAATAAGCAGTACAATTTGTTAGTTTTAATGCAATAGAATCATAAATCTGATCAGTAAATCTGAAATCTGAGGATCATAAATGTCATAAATGTGTAGCCAAAATGTTTCATGTTCATTCCATGGAAAAAAAAGAAAAGAAAAGTAAAAAGAAGGGGGGGGGGGGGGGGGGGGGGGGATGATGATTTCTAAAGAAGCAGAATCTGGTGGGAAAATGTTCTCATATATACAGACGACTAACACATGAGTAAGCATGTGTACACAAGTCATTCTTTACACATGCTTAGAAGGGACACAAAAGGCTTTCTTTTCAAGAAATGACCTCTTCATCTAAACCATTAAGTTCAAAGAAGAGACCATACTTATAAGGCTTACCTGTCGTTTATTCTTGCGACAATGTGAATAGTTCAGTGTTTGTACACTCCAAAAAAAACAGGTCAATCTCTCTCTCTCTCTCTCTCTCTCTCTCTCTCTCTCTCTCTCTCTCTCTCTCTCTCTTTAATTAGGCTTCGAATCGGAAAAGGAAAAAGAAAAATCATTTATATAAAGATTTTAACATTGATTAAGATAATGTGATTTGAAAAGGTTAATGAGGTAAATTCAGGTCAGTTGGGCCACTTTTTCACACATTTTTCATTTAACATTGTGTATTTAGAGGCATTATAATAACAGGATTGTTCACGACAAGCAATTTCTATGCTGAGCCGATTAACGGTGATAATCAGCAGATGCATGCTGGGTAGAAATGCTGTCTGACTTGCTCATGCTGACATGTGAGTACTCTGGATGCAGTTTTGATTGAAATACAACTTTGACAGTTTCACAAAAGTAACATATCTATGACTGATATTTGCTTTACTATCTTCATGTCTACCCCAAACCTCACACTTTTTTCTGTAATGGTCCGTAAATGAATGAGCATCATCTGGAGACTGAAGCTGCTTCTACTGTCCTGTCAAATCCAATGACATTTCCTGAAGTGCACACATAAAAAAAGAAAAGAAAGAAGAGGCCCAGACCATTGAAAAAGCACTATAGCCCAGTATCCAGAGCCTAGTCCCACCCCTGCTTGCACACCAATTTGGTACTTTAGTATGGACATGTTCAAGAGTCAATACCACTTTGTGATATTAAAGATCAATTGAATTGTAAGACTCATATAGCTGCAGCTGGCCTCAGGCCCCTCAGGGAAAGACAGAAAACATCCAGTGAGAAAGACAAAGGGTCAGGTTCCACCTTAAGAGCGACACTACAACTGAATTTATACCACAGAAAGCACAGTGTAGGAAATTGCTTACAATGTGGGGACCAGCCACAACAAAACAGCTTAATACAAATAATAAATAATGTGTAGAAAAGGCAAAAAGATTTAGATTGGAAAATTGGAAATACCTTCTGAGAATGTTTACATTACCAGCTATAAAACGAGTATGACAAAATGTAGGAAAAATATGTATAAAAGTATTAAATTACAATTTTTTTCAGAAATAAAAAACAACATTAGAGTGTGTTCACATTAGCGATATTTCAATGAAGTATCACTATCAAAGCAACACAAAAAAAGCTGTTCAGTGTCAATAGTGTAGTGCTGTGTGAAGCACAGCTCACACCGAAGTCACTTTCAAACCAAGATTTTTTTTTTTTTTTTTTTACGGTCAGTGCAGTGTATCTCAGCAGTGCAGTGAATCTGTATGTGGAACTTTTTCGCCCTCATGTGAAACTCTTTACCGCTTGGATTTATATTGAAATTACTAAATTTCACCCACAAAATTTCCCCGAGCAGCAGTAAATGTGATGCACCTTTAAGGCCTGAATATACTTCAAAGCAAACTTGAAGAACAAACTGTTGTGACGTCATTTTGAAAAATATCTGGCCAAAATGAAGTTTGTTTGAGAAGTTTGAAACAGCTTGCGAAAGCAAACTTTCTGTAAAAGTTCACACCTTCAAACTTACAAAGTTAGAGTTATAAAGTGAGAATTGCAGAGTATAAACTCACATTTGCAAGAAATAATGTCAGAATTGCGAGATAAAAACTTCCAATTCTGAAATTTTTTCTCACAATTGTGAGTTTATATCCTGCAATTCTGACCTCTTTTCTCAGAGTTGTGAGATTAAACGCGCAATTGCAAGTTATAAAATCCAATTCTGAGGACAAAAAGACTATTTTTTTTTTTTCAGAATTTTATATCTCACAATTCTGACTTAATTTCTCAGAAGTGCAAGTTTATATCTTGCAATTCTGAGAAAAAAAAAAAAAGTCAGAATTGCAAGATGTAAACTTTCAAGTGTGAGATAAAAAGTCACAATTATCATTTATTTATTTATTTATTGTTATTTAGTGGTGGAAACAGGCTTCCACCTTCTTTGACGTGGTTCTTCTCTGGTTCATTTCCTCTGTTTATTCCACTGAGGCTGGACACACATGAGTAAAAACATAAATACTGCAGAGCAGCTTTATAGTAGAAATTGAAGTTATAATTCAAACTGAAAGTGTCACTGACACTGATTTTTCATGTTTAAGACAGTAAATCTGCTTGGTTTAAAGCAAACTACTGAGTAAGTAATATATAAATAAACATAACCTGAGTTTACTTGAATGGAGTGCCGATTGCAGAGCTTGTGCAAACATATCAATATCAGTATGATCAGATGCTTTCTTAACTGCTGTTTTCTCATCATGTTTCTGCCATGTTTGTTGTGTGTTTATTTTGTTATTGAGAAGAAAATGCACAGCATTCATCTAAACACTGCTCTCAGCAGCATCGGGATGCTCACTAACAGTAAAACAATACAGAGGTTTTTCAAACTTTTCACCCCTAAATGAAGAATGAAAAATAACTTTGCTGTCAGTATATCCAACCAGATCTCACTGCAAATTTGTACATTTTTGACAATGTGGATAATTTGTATGGCCACACTTGTACAATTCATGAGATTTCTGAAAAATCTTACATATTTTACGACGAATTCGTGCGAAGGACCAAACCTTACCCTGCCCCTAAACTTAACCATCACAGAAATCGTACAAAATAACATAAGTGAGGTCATACGAATTCGTACGAATTAGCCACCTTGTAAAATACATATGAATTGGCCATGAGATAGCGTTGGTACAGTATATCAAGGCCTTTAGATTTTGAGTGACAATGATAATTAGCTTTATACACAAACAAATCTCATTTAGATGTGTGTACATGTTTTCCTCCACATTATTTTAAAGCTCGACCGAACCAAGCTATCACAGAATAAATGATCTAAAATGTCACACACAGCATTTCTGCTGGCCCTTGTTCATGTTCCTGAATGTGTGAGTATGTATCTTCATCTGACGTTAGTGTGGCTCTTCTCAGGTTCGTCTGAGGTGAAAGAGCCCAGGCCAGAGCGTGGCTTAAAAATTTCACTTTGACTTCATTAGACAAATCCATCCACCAATACTAATAGCATTAAAGGCAGGGAGGTGAAAGCAGCGCTGATAAATGAAAGAGTTACTAATTAGATCATCTTTCTCTCTCTTTCGTCAAAACACACACCCTCTCTCAGCGGGAGAGGCCCGGTGCTCTCCAGCCATGTGTCTAATCGGGTTTGTTTCACCATAATCGTGTCAATGTCACTCTCAATAAAACAGAAGCAACAAGCAGCAAATAACTGCAGCACTCAGGGAACCTGCACCTCTACCTTTGTCTTTAAAATGACCTAGTGAAAAAAATACACCCTTTCCTCTTGTTTTCCTCTCGTCTTTTATTGTCCCCCATCGTCCCATCTTTCAGTAATCTGTCAGTCAAGTTTATCTTTCTCAGATGGGTTAGGCTTTGAGAAAATGTGCTTTGTTCAAAGTTCTATAGCCTACAGTGTGCAGGTCCTGACGTCCTGTGATTACTACAGAAAACGAGAATGGAATTGTGGAATACAGTCATACAAAGGTCCATTAATTATTGTCAATAGTGAATCAACCTATGAAACACAGCTCACAGAAATCACTTTAAAAACCAGAGGGTTTCTGTTTTTCAACATGGCAAATCTGCATGACGACCTTGAATCAGTTGCGAAATCTATGTGGAGAAATCTTTCGCACACAAGCAAAATCCCTACACTGCAAAAAGTAGTTACCTGCAATTAATACTTTAAAGGTGCAGTGTGTAAATTTTAGCGGCATCTAGCGGTGAGGTTGCAAATTGCACATACGGTGGCCGACACAGGACAAAGATGCCATCTGAGACAGCAGAGAATGACCTTCTTTAAAAAGGTAAATTAAGGAATTATATTAGTTAATTATTCAGTAAACTGATATGTTATTGCAGATATTATTGTTACTTGCTCATCAATGTGTCAGTGTTCGCAAGAACAACATAGTGACAAAACACGCTCTGTAGACTGGTTTGTCCGTTTAGGGCTACTGTCGAAACATGGCAGTGCTAAATACCAACTTCCATGTAAGGGGGACCCGTGGTGTACGTAGATAGAAATTGTTGATTCTAAGGTAATAAAAACATAACAGTTCATAATGTAAGGTCACCCGTCCCGCTTTGCATTGTACAGCATTTTCACGCCTTGTCCTGCACGTCGCATATTGAGAAAATGTCCGGCGTTTTCATCAGTCTGTTGGTTTTTAATTGTCATATTAAGAAAACGTACATACATTCTTTTGCCTGTTTAAGAAAACTTTTTATTTATTCTTTTTGCCACGTAGTTTTCACGCAAAGGATGTGCAGACCTCATCAAGCTATCTAGCACCACCGACGGAAATGGTCGAGCGCACACGGAAAACCAGATATTCTCCATTCATTTTAACCAATTAAAAAAATTGATGCAGCTTTCAGACACAACTTTCTCCTTATTTAATAGTTCGTTTGAGGAGGTTTCTATTGCGTTATTTTAATGGCAAATGTCCAGAGCGCATTATTGTACTGCGAGGGTGCATCAAAATGTGCGAGCACAAATCTCTTCTCCCGCAGGTGGATTCTCTTCACTCTCACACAAAACGGACACACTTTCTCTCGCTTACATGTGCACGCTCAGAAACATAAATAAGCGTATATGACAATGGATGTAAATTTGTATTTACATAGCATAACAGTAATAAATATATCTGTCTCACATGTGTCCCGCATTGTCCCGCAAAATCACATCTACTGTCCTGCAACAGATCTATTGCCAGGTAGTCACCCTACTCTGAAAACATAGTTGTGTATATTATATTGCATTTCTGTCAATAGATCCTCTTCAGTTTTATACACTCCACATTTAAAGAGCTATTTCTACATGATTTAACCCACATAAAGTAGTTTTGATGGTATACATCAATGCAAAGTTCTGTCATGAAACTCCAGATGGTGCAGTCCGATAGGTTCTAACTCAATCTGACATAATGACATCGTTATTCACATGGCACAGATGATTGGTTTCTTTTCACATCAGCAACATTCAAATACTATGCTAGTGCTAATTGTAGCGTGCTTCAGAAACCCTCCACCTCCCCAGCTCCACCTGTAGATCTGCTACAGGGTAATTTCATGTATGTTATATAGGGATTATTTCATATATGTTATATGTGCAGCAGCAGTATTTTTTACATGCTCACAGCAGCATGTTGTGGATGCATTGGCTGTAGCAAGTCTCAGTACTTGACAGATCTATTCTGCCAAGACCAAGCATATTAACATTGCCATGTATATCACCATACTGAACTCTCTGAGTGTTGACAACACTCACCATACTGAGTGTTGTCATGACATAAATATATTTAAGTTAACTCAGGGATATTAATATTTTTACCTTGAATAAAAAGAGTTAATTTAGATGTTACCATTTTTAGGATACCTTTTTTTTTTCTTTTTTTTTTTTTTTTTTGTATATTGCAGTGATAATTTCACTTGGGAAAATTTGCAGAACAACTAATTGATAGATTTTCATTTCATTACATTTTTAAGGACTAAAAATTTGATTGCCATTAGTTTGCTTTTTGATGATACATTTGTATTAAGTTACAGTCCACTAATACTGTAATAACTGCTATTGACATTTGAAAAGTTACTTATAGTTAGTAGAATATAATCAGAATAAAGCATTATTAAAACAGAAAATAACAAGGTTTTGAGTAAGAGTAGACAAAATTTGAGGAAAAATAAATCATAGGGCCCTATTTGTTATAAAAGTAAAGGTTTGAGTCATTCTAACTATAAACACCCGGCTCCTTAGATCCTCATTATAGGCCCAATTACACACACCGGTCTGGAGAGCATTCCCACGTCACCTACCCAGAAATCCCAGGGATGGCCACAGTAACATCAGCTCTGTTTCTCATTGACTCTGCACACCCTCATTCTCTCTCTATCACTGCATCTACAGCTGATGATGGTTGACCAGCTCAAGGCAGGATCACATGGAGGCTCTGATATCTCCAGACATTTGAAATCTGAAGCCAGCATGAGGGACATCTGAGGATCAGATAAGAACACAAATTTGGCTCCCTTTCAAATCAAGAGTGTGAATTATTTGGAAGTGGGAAAAAAATTGCTAAATTGAGATTTGAATTGAAATGACAGGAAAACAAATTTACTGAAATGTCATTCCAAGAAATTCACAATTCACAATTTTATTAGACCACCACATCAATAATAAATACTGTAAACCTGCTTTGTTTTCTGTTATGAAGAGTTAAAAATAAACACTATAAGTGTAGACCAAATTAAAGTATTGTGAAAAATAGTCCATCAAATGAAACTCAACTTGTTAATCATTATTTTCTTAATATGTGTCTTTAATTCAGAAGCAGAGTGAAAAATTCAATTCAATTCAATTCAATTAATATAGACATTATTAGTGAACCTAATATTAGTGATGTCATTATTAATTATTGTATTATAAGGAGAACAAAGTGTACATGACATGACTCATTTTAATCATTTTTGGATATCCAGTTTTAAACAAGATCCAGTCCTCAAAATACCTTTGATTAATTTGGTTTCAGATTTCAAAAAGGTTGAAATTTGAAAAGGCTACATTTTATTTAGATAGTCCACTTTAGACATTTTGCTATAAGTAACTTTGCAACTAGATTTCAACTAACTCTCATTACCGTATTAGTAAACTTTTAGTTTAGGGTTAGTGTTAATAGAATAAGTTGATGTACTTGCAAAGTTACTTATAATCAGTAGAATGGGACCATCAAAATAAACTGTTAGCAGATAGTAATAAATAAACTGATAGCAGACAGTCTACTAATACTTCAGACTTCTAGTTGACATGTAGTTAGTACAATGTCTAAAGTGGTCTACCAAAATAAACTATTACCAGAATGTATGAGATTTTTCAAATGTAAAAAGCCAAAGTTCTCTTAGAAAGGAAAGTATTTTCCATGACAGCATGCACAAAACTGTGTGAATCTTTCCCACAAAGCATCATAGTTCAATAATAATTAGCCCTAAAATATATGATGAGTGATCAAACAGATGACACAGTGAAGGGGCGTGGTGTGAATCTGACAGAGATCTGATCAGTTTTATGCTGATGTTGAAAAGTAACGTGATTCTACGGGCTCTCCAGGGATCAGATATCTGGGTAGGAAAGGGATATACTGACAGTTTTGAAGTGTGTGTTTGAGACAGAGTGTGTGTGTGTAAACCATAAGTGAGCAGTGCAGGCTGATTCACTCACTCTAATTTGAGGACATGATGTGTGTGTGACTTGTACCCCTGTCATTCTTAGTAGGGGAGTACTGGTTTAAACAACAGCAGAACGAGTGTGTGTGAGGATTCACTGCTCTGCTAAACATTCAGGTTGTTTGAAATGGAAAACAATCGGATTGGTCTGGGATCTCGTAGGGATTATTCATAGGCTTCGATGAGACACCAGTTTTAAACACACACAGAGCCATGTTGCATTACTCATACTTGCACACACTAACCACATTTTCTGACTAAAGATTTTATGCAACACAAACAGTCAAATTACACTGACTGTGAAGGAATGCCAAAATGGAGATGATTTGAATAAATAAGATTTATTGGTCACACTTTAGTTTGGGGATCAGTTCTCACTATTAACTATGACTTTTGCCTCAATAAACTCCTAATTTCCTGGTTATTAATAGTTAGTAAGGCAGTTGTTAAGTTTAGCTATTGGGATTAAGAGATCTAAAATAAGGTCATGAATTAATATGTGCTATATAAGTACTAATAAACAGCCAATATACTAGTAATATGCATGCTAATAAGCAACAATTTAATAGTGAGAACTTGTCCTGAAACTAAAGTGTTAGCAAATTTAAATTTTTCAGAAATGACAGTTCTTATGTGATTTTATTTTAATCATATTATCTGTGTTTTAAAGATGTGCACTGGTTTTGATGTGTTAACTAATATATTAAAACACATGTAAAGTATTATTGATTATAATTTTAACTGTAGCATGTTGTTCAATGTTAAATGTAACATTAACATATTTTAAATCTTATCAATGTGTAATTACTAATAACTTAACTATATTACAATTTTATCATAAATGATTGACAGCCTGTACATTCAGTTTGCACTTATTATTTCCACAGTAAGTTAATACCATGCTAAAGTGCACTTTCTTTCACATGGGAATAGTCACATATCCTTATATTTCTGTAAAAAGCAACATGTTTAAAGAGCAAACAATTACAATTAATTATTATCAAACTGGTCCTACTTTATATTAGGTGTCTTTAACTACTCTGTACTTAAGTAAAGTAAAAAATAAAAATAAATAAATACATAAATAAATAAAGTTAATACATTATTTTACAGTGTCCTTGTTACACGTTATATGTACTTACTATTATAATAACAATACAATTATGACATATAACAATATGCATAATTACATGCAAGTAACCCTAAGCCAAACCCTAATCATAACCCTAACCATATAGTAAGTTCATGTAGTCAATTAATATTACTTAGTACTTAAATGTATAATTACACTGTAACAAGGACACCTAAAAATATAGAGTAACTTAAATGAATATACTTACTTAGGTACAATGTACCTATTGTGTTCATGATGAACACATTTGCTGCTATTGAGATGGGATACGGGTAAGGTTAGGAACAGGTTTGGTGGTCTGGTCAGGTTAGGTTAGGTTTAAGGGTAGGTAAGGTGTAAGGGTCAGGTCAACGGTGTAATTATACTGTAGATGTAACTATAGAAATTAATTAAATATGTATCTACACAAAGGTATTTTTTTAAATATAAGTACAATGTACACAAATAGTGCATTGTGTCAAATGATTAATTTGAATGTAAGTACATAGTAAGAACATAGACCCATAGAACTTGCTTGTGTTTTATTGTGAGTGTGTGTGTGTGTGTGTGTGTGTGGTGGCACGAATGACACCCTTTCTCACACTATGACAACCCCTGTTCACCAAATTACACTTCACATCATCAAACGCACCATCTGTTAATTACGCTAATAGAACAAAAAGAGTAGGCATGTATCCAATCGGTGTGAACCACACCTTTTGTCTCTCTAGCAACGTTCAGAATAGCATGTATAATGCCCAAAATACACAGATTTTATAAAATGATAAACTGTACAGTATACAGAATACCACACGTACATCACAATGCAATGCACTCTACTTACCTTCAATTCCAGTATGATGGATGAACCAGAAGTCATTAAACCTTTATATTTGATCGGGCTTCCAATGGTTTTGAAATTTTTACCATTGCTAAATGCATTCTTATTTTTTAAAGGATAGTAGACAGTATGCAGTGTCTACTGCACAGTATGCAGTTCAGAAGTTCTCTAATTCCCAGGATTCAGTGCTGTTGGAGGCAGATCTTCCTCGTGGTAAATTCCCTGTGGACCCCCTGGAGCCGTCATATGTATTAACAAACTTATGTTTTGTGTGACTGTGGTCAATCGCTCACCTTAATTGATATTCACAATACTAATCTTCACTTATAAATCTGCGCAGCTATTGATCACATAAAATTATATATAGCCCCCACCAAACAAATGTGCCAAATAAGCATTATTGCGATGTTAAGAAAACATCATTTAATGTTCATATTGTGATAGTAATTATATTACCACAGTCAAGCAGCAGGCTTTCTGAGACATAATCAACGTTATAAACACAAGTTATAGTATTAGAGCGATTCCTCTGGGAATCCAGAGTGAGAGGCAGAGGACGGCATGGCTGCTTGCCCAGAATTAAGCACTGTTTCCACAGCAGGGTGCACGGAGTTAACCCCTAACCACCACATTTGTGCTGGTACTCAGCCAACAAAGGGCTGTCAGGAGTGAAGTCATTAACCTTATGATGCTCCTGCTGATGGCTCTTAGACTGGCAGAGAGGAGAGGTCGAGGGTCGTAGAGGTATTGAGATGGAGAATATGGAACGGACTTGCATTAGGTGTAAAAGTGATACATTACCACAAAAAAAGGAAAAGAAATAATGAGCATGAAAGAGCTCTGGGGGAAACTTGGAAGAGCAGGAACTAAACTAACTAAAAGTAGTGGTGCTACCAACTTAACTACCGTGACAGTGGCTCTGTTCTTTTCAGATTAGTAACTCAGGCTTATTGAAAATACATGCTTATGGCAACATTTCTGCAACAACGATATTACATACTTTACTGCATGTTTTGCGGTAGTTTCAAAGTGAAATGTCCAGTGAGTGGCACTAAAACGCGCATTCAATATATGAACGTGGCAATGTTGTTATTACACTGGTACAGACATGTATTGCTGTGTTTTTATTGTGTTGCTTTTGTTACAAAGTGCAGCGGTTCAAATGTCTGGTGAGTGTCGCTAAAAAAATTAATGCACTATCGTGTTGGAAATTAACAATCCCCCTACACCAAACCCAACCCTAAACTTATCCGATAGTGTTAACGAATGCAAAAGTGAGATAAAAACACATCTGCTGATGCAACCTTGCTCTTTTAACCTCCTCATACGCAGGTTTGAGCTGTTTTGTCAAACCAGTTTCACGGGATTCGTACTGAAGCGCTTTACCTCACAAGTGCAATGCCGTATCGTGTGAAGTACTGAACAAACCTACTGCGATAGAAAACCCACACATATGAAGTTGTATATGTGACACAGGTGGCCAAGTTGAGCAAGTTTATGCAAATAAGCAGCAACATTACTCAAAAACCACCAATGGGAAGTCAGATACTTCAGCTGACTAGGAACAGCAACTAGAAACCGATAAGAAGAAAAGTGAAAATGGAATCGAGTAATGACACAAGTTGAATTTGAACTCAAACTGTGTTGGAGCATGTGCACTACTCACCAGGAATGTGGATCCTAAAAGCATGCTTAGCTAACTATGGTCGTGAATTCCATTGAACTCTATTAGTAACGAAGGAACTTGAGACCATAGTTGCTTTTGGGAAATTCACCCCAGGACAATGTGTGAGCTTATTTGAAATAAAAATAATAAATAAAATGGGGCAAATAATGTGTCTAAGTAGATTTGTGCAGTAACGGTATGGGGGCACTGTGTTCTGGTATTGCTGGGGCATATTGAAGGCTGGATGCGTGTAGAGAGGTTGGTCCAGGTAGAGACAGAGGTCTGACGGTGTCACACGCTTCCCTTCTGGTCAGAGGCCTGATGGTGCATCAACATATGCGGCTTGCTATCCCAAGGTCAGAGGATTACGACTCCAGAATTCTCGACTAGTGGTCTGGGGTGAGAGTTCCCAATTTTGAGGCAGGGTCTAGTGACTCATCTTGTCTTTCCTAGCCATTTTTTCTGGACCAGAGAGTATACAACTCTACAAGCATAGGGAAAAGACTGACCTCCCGAGGAGAGGCGCTCTGCTTTTTGCTCTTCATCACATGCTGCCATCGATGAACCCCTGTGGTAACCCACCTTTCCAAAGTACGTAACATTCATGGCACTTTCAAACTGAAATGTCCTGTGAGTGGTTTTAAAAGCAAATTCAATTTTCTTCAAAACAGATGAATGTGAATATGGCGACATTTTATTATGGTGGTTGTTGTACATATCACACAAGTTTGGAAATTAAATGTCTGATGAGTGGTGCTAAAAGATTAATGTGCAATCACATTTGAAAATAACACAACACCTACACCAACCTCTTAAACCTTAAACCTAACCACTGGTGTTAACTAAGCCCGTTTCCACCACTTAATAAAAAAGAAAAAAAAATTGACTTTATAACTCGCAATTGCAACTTATCTCACAATTCTCACAATTATCTCACAATTGTGAGTTTAATTCTTACAATTCTGACTTTTTTCTTGCAATTTCAAATTTATATCTCACAATTCTGACTTCTTTTCTCAGAATTGACATATAGGGGTGGTTTCCTGGACAGGGTTTAAATTAAGCCAGGAGTAGGCCTAATCTAGAATAGTTCATCTTTGTTTAAAACATGGCTTTCTGAAACACAGATTAAGTACTAATTACTAACTCCTGGACTATGGAGTCCTGAACTAAAATAAACTCGATTAATTTAAAACCAACTATGCTAATCTGAATTAGCGGGACAGAGGTTGCATGTAAAACATGGAATGAACCAAGAAAAGCTTAAAATTGTATGGAACTGAGAAGCAAATCCAAGGAAAACAACAGCAGTGGAAAAAAGCCTGCAATCAACAACAACAAAAACAAACAAACAAAAATTTTACTGAATAAGAGAAAACTTTTTTTAAAGCAAGCAAAGTAAACCGCACACATCAGGGGTCGAATAATAAAAAAAAAAGAATGCCTAGGAATCTCTTTGTAATGAATTCCTAAATTATTGCAATCAGTTGTTGTTTTGTAATTATTATTATTATTATTATTATTATTATTATTATTATTATTATTATACATAAAGAAGCTGTTTTAGAGAGAGTCAGAATTATATTGGCACCCTAAAAATATGATCAAAGAGGATTGTGAAAATAAATCTGTATTGTTTATTCTTCTGATCTTTTATTTAAAAAAGGTAAATAAAAATAAAATAAATAAAAAAAAATCTAAGTTTCAACAAAATCACATTATGAAAATATTTGTTTCTCTAATTCACATTGACCACAATTATTTGTAGTCCTAGAAATTATTATGATTAAAATCTCAGAAGATCTATATTCCCACTGATATTTACTTTTTTTTTTTTTTTCCTTTTTTTTTTTAGAACACCAGGGTGGCTAAAATTATACAGCCATGACTTCCTGTTTCACAGGAATATAAATATGAGGAACACAAAGGCAAATTCTCTTTGTCATCCATTACAATTAAAAAAAAAAAAAAAGAAAGAAAAAATAGCACATAATAGTCAAAAAAAAAAAAAAAAATAATAATAATAATAATAAAACCTTTGAAGCTAAAGCATTGAACATTTCCATTCCACCATTAGGACAATAATTAAGGAGTTCCAATCAACAGGAAATGTTACAAATCTGCCTACAGTATATTGTCTGTGACTATATTGTCTTAATACAACCTGAGGAGGATAGTTTGAGTGGCCAAAGACTCTCCAATGATCACAGCTGGATAATTGCAGAAAATAGTTGAGTCTTGGGGTCGGAAAGCCTTAGAACGGGCCATGGTTGAATTTTCCAACAGAACAATGACCCAAAAAGACCATCAAAATCAACAGAAAAAATGGGTCACTGAGCACAAAATGAAGGTTCTGCCATGGCCGTCCCAGTTCCCTGACCTGAACCCTAGAACCCTAGAAAGAGGTGAGAATATCAACACGGAGCTGGGAATCTGACGGGTCTGGAAAGATCTGTCAGGTGTTCTCCAAACTATTCAGGCATTATAGGAGAAAACTCAGAGCTGTTAAATTGGTAAAAGAAGGTTGCAAAAAGTATTGAATAAAAGGGTGCCATTAATTGTGGCCAATGTGTATTAAAGAAAAAACATTTATTTTATTATGAGATTTCCCTTCCTTTCCATTTTACTTCAATGGAAGTTTCTAAAGATTTTTTTATTTTTTATTTTTTTTTTTTTTTTTATAATAAAAGATCAAAATGATTAACAGTGCAGATTTATTTTCACAGGCTTCTTTGTTCATATCTGCAAAGGATAATTTTGATGCATGAAGACTGGAAACACAACATTAATCTGAAGTTAAACCTGCCTTCTGGTAGGTTTCATTTAAGCCCCAATTTAGTCCTGAAGTAGCTCTAGTCTTCCTACAGGAAATCAGCCTATTAAAATCTGGACTACACTAAGTCTGAGACTATTTAAAACCATGACAGAGAAAGCAGATTTATGTTAATCTGGTTTAAATGGTCATTTTAGTCTAGGACTAGGCTTAATCTCTATCCGGGAAACCGCCCCATAAAGTGGCTATTGCGAGTTATAAGTCCAGTTCTAAGGAAAAAATAAGAATGACCTTTTTTTTTTCTCTGAATTGCAAGTTTATATCTCACAATTCTCACTTTATAAAATAACGTTTTTATTTATTATTAAGTGATAGAAATGGGCTTCCATAGTTAAGAGAATCCAACATAAGATAAAAACACATTTAAGCAACCATACCATTTTAGCTTGCTTCTACAAGTCTCTGAGTGTTATATTGAGAGTCATGACTAGAGAATGCAATGCTGTACTAGGTGGGATGCCAAGCAAGTTTACCACATCAGAAAAGCCATATATATGGAGCTGGTTATGTGCTGCAAACATGAAAATCTATTAGTTTACAAATGGTAAAAGAGTTGACATCATAACATAGTATTGTGCAAGCAACCACACACACACAAAAAAAAAAATAAATAAAAAATAAATAATAATAAAATAAATAAACATCTAGCAATTGATAATCTGCCCCTGCAATCAACATTTGTGTGAAAATAAGAATAGTTGTTAATGTTTTACCGCCACCAGTGTTCATATTAGATGGAATCTACAGTGGATCATATGTATAGGTAAGTTTTTGGAATTTAACAAAAATGCAGGTATGCCAAGTTTTTCCAATGAGATGTTGACTTTTTAAAGATGATAAAAAGTAGTCAAACTGCATGATTGCAGTTTGACTACTGTCATTAATTAGCAGCTTGTAGCTTGGCAATTAGCTTTTCCAACACTGGAAAGCAGTGATCTGTCCCCTGCTGGTCGGATCCATGCTGGTCCTGGTTGGTTTATCCTGGTCTAGTTAGTGGACCAGCATAGCCAAGCAGTTCACCAATTTTATTTATTTATTTATTTATTTATTTACAACCAATATATCTTGTTGGGTAAGCTAGTCAAGAAGCTTTGATAGAAGATCAGAACTTAACCATCATACACTGTGGACAAGCAATAAACATGGTATTGCCTGGGGTTATTATCTGTATTCTGTAGCTTTTTCCAAGAATTTGTCTGGGCCTGTGCATAACCTAAAAAGTAAAAGAAGAACAGTTCTGAGATGAGAACTGCAGGCGTATCAAAGGATTGTAACGTATTGTCAGGTATGCACTGTACATCCTGTCAGCACAAAAGCCCAAAGCCCTAAACTCAAGAGCCATTTCAGTGAGTCATGCACTCACTAAATGCTTTTAAAAGCTTGGATTGCCAGTGGAAATCGTGCCCCCTGGAGCTGTAAGGCCCTCTATAAGACAGCAGAGTTGGCCAATTAGAGCCCAGTTCAGCTCCTCTCAGTCATTGGGATTGGTTGTAAACACACCAGGAATTTTTGACCAAGCTCAAATGAGCTTAAAGTGACAGTTTTGGGTGATTTTTAGATACCAGCAATTCAGCATAAAAAGGGACACAGACTTTTACATGCACGCTGAGGGTTATCTTGGATATGTGTGTGAATTAGCAAAAAAATAAATAAAAATAAAATAAAAAAAGACAGGCTGTTTGTGTGTGTGTGTGTGTGTGTGTGTGTGTGGAGGGAGAGAGATTCTTCAGCTGTGATGTGGCTCATGTGACTAATGGAGGAGGCAGACAGAAATAAAGCAGCTCAGAGCAACAGGCTCTTTAATAAAAACCAGAAAGAAACAAGTATAAAGACAGCATAAAACAAATTATCTCCCCAACTGAAACACAATCAAACACACAACCCAATCAGACAAACATGATAAACCTCTCAAAGTTTATGGATACTGATGCACATTGAAAATGCAATTAATAGTACTTTCAAGTGCCAGATTACGAGGGTCTAATTATTTATGTTTGTTTGTGTGTTCCAATTTCCATCTCCCGTTCATCAGCTAGTCACGGAGGGGGAAATTCGCTAAAAATGAGCTAATATCTGATAATGTAATTTGTCTGCACATGCTGTATTATTTTAGAACCTAATTCACTACAGGAATTATGCAAATCAGGTCACAGTGTAAACAAACTCTTTATATATTGCTAAATACAATTTCCACAATGCAATTTCTCATATATATTGAGCTACAATATAGGTTTTGGAGGATGTAGTAGATCATCGCAATTGAGGCATGCAGCAGAGCAAACAAATCTTTAACAATCTCAAAATGATTTTTATCTGTATTCCATTAAAACTGGAAGTTCATCAAATTGCACAAGAAGCCCGTTTTAAATGTAATTATGTTCCCTGCATTTATATATGCCATGTTTTTTTTTTTTTGTTTTTTTTTTAACAATTTCTTTAAATATTTTTGAATTAAAATTATAAAACAAAATGTATGTAAACTAAATGTAATATATTATATATAATATATGGTAACTCTTTATTTTAGGGTGTCTTAACTAGTTTTTTATTAGCATGCATATTACTAGAATATTAGCCATTTATTAGTAGTAATTAAGCACATATTAATGCCTTATTCTACTTGACCATATTCTACATCCCTTCTTATATGGCGTTCCGTTCATATAAGCTGCGAATGCACCGCATACCCAGGCTGTCTGAGAGAATGAGTTCATATAAACATGATTATAAGTTGATCCCTTCTCATTTGAGATGTGACTTAAAGCTTAATAAAGTTTTGGGAATAAGTATGTAAAATTATTTATTTGAAAACAACAGTAATTTTCTGTAAATCTACATCAGTTACGGAAGCTTCCGGGTAAGCGATTCTCCGCAGCTTTCTCTACTCCACTCTGTTGCTATGACTCTTCAGGCTTGAGACGCGTTCTCAGAGTTCTGCGATATGCGCCTGTTCCCTGTCGATATTTTCACTCGTACTGCGTCGTAAGACGCTTGTATGGGAAAAAACTCCTTTTTTCCTCTTCAACTGAAGCCTTTTCAATCACGCAGTGAAACTGCACGTCCATTGGTTCGTGCAGTGCTATAAAAAAAGAGCCAATGGCTCAGCGGCAGCGACGTGCGAGCCTATGGCTGAGCAGCCCACCATAGCCGCTTCGCCGCTGCATCTCAGATTTCTTCTCTTCAGTGACGAAGCTTCTTCCTCGCTGACTCTTCGCTGATGCCGAGATTCGCCGCTGAAACGCCTCAGCAGCCGGATTGGACCTTTTGCAGTGCTCAGCTCGCAGATCCCGTTCTATCCCCTACCGCCATCCGGCGACTACCTAAAAGAGCCTCACGAAAGAGCAAATTTTGAAGGCATTGTTTCAAATGCCACGCCGTCATTGTAAGACGTGCAGGACTCCCCTGCACGCTGATGACGGTCACGCTGAGTGTGTGTCATGCTTGGGGAAATCCCACGTTGACGCTGCGCTCAGCGGGACTGACTGCTCTCATTGCGAGAGTTTCAGTCTTGCCTCTCTGCACTCACGGACAGCTTTCTTTTCAGAAAGCGACTCCGCCCCTCGCGCCCTCCCATCTTCTTCCTCCCAGGGACCTGCGAGGATAAGACAGCGAGGCAGAGGATTCGAGCGGCCAGAGACAAGCGAGCTCACGTCGGCTCAGTGCCCGCGTGCCTCGCCGTCACCGCAGAGAGGATTCGCCGGTCTTCTTCACTCAACCTGATCAGCGTCCCTCTGAGGCTGCAAGTGACATGATCTCGTTCAGTGGGAGTGACGATGAGATGGATGACAGCCTTTCTCTGGCGGCTTCAGACGTGGAGGAGTTATCGAGCTCGGTGTCTGACCCCGCCCTCTTGCCGCAGTCCTCTTCACGCAGCGCCAGACCCAGAACAGACGAGGAGCTCGTCCGAGTGATGACTAAGGCTGTCAGTGAGCTCGGGCTCGAGTGGTCTCTGCCTGAGGAGCCGTCTCGCAGCAGGCTAGACGAGTGCTTTCTCCCGGGGCGCCAGCAAGCCCCCCGCCAATGCTCGTCCCCTTTCTTCCATGAAGTCCACGATGATCTCACTAAATCGTGGCGCGCCCCCTACTCGTCTCGCATCCGTCCTTCTGCTTCCTCTGCCCTCACCTCTGTTGACGGCGCTGAAGAGAAGGGATACAAGCACCTTCCCCCTCTGGATGAGTCCGTGGCCGCGCATCTCTGCCCACCCACGGCTATCGGATGGAAAGCGATAGCGAGCCATCCGTCCAAGCCATGCAGAGCCATGTCTGCACTCGCTGGACGCGCCTACTCGGCAGCTGGACAAGCGGCTTCGGCGCTGCACTCTATGGCTGTGCTCCAGGTCTTCCAGGCCAAGATACTCGCCAGTGAGGAGACCGGTCTCCATGCAGCTTCACTCAGGGACCTGAGGAGCACGATGAACCTGGCACTGCACGCCACCAAAGCCACCGCCCAGGCTATGGGGCGGTCGATGTCCAGCCTGGTAGTGTTAGAAGGCCACCTTTGGCTCAAATTGACGGAGATGAAAGAGGCGGATAATGTTCCCTTCCTCGACGCTCCGGTCTCGTCGAACAGCCTGTTCGGGCCAGCTGTGGAGGGCTTTGCGGAGCGTTTTACGGAGGCTCAGAAGTCATCTCAAGCGATGCGACACTTCCTCCCGAAACGCGCCAGCTCTTCTGCTGCTTCTAGTCACCCCAAGCCTGCGCCGACTCAGCAGCCCGCCAAGCCAACGCCGGCCACTCCCGAGCCCCGACCTCCTAAGGATCGGCAGGATAGAGGGCATTCCCACTCAGCAAGACGCTACCCCTTCCCGAAGCGCCAAGGACCCGGCCCAAGATCGCCTTGGATACGGCACCTCAGAAGTCCTCCTGATCAGCCAGGCAGGAAGAGGAGGGGCCCGAGTCTCGCTACCGCCGGACCACCCCGCAAGCAGCCTCTAATGTGCCTCTTGTGACCCTGCTCAGCGCTGGGTGCAGATGGAAGTGTGTTATTGGTTCCCCACGGGCCCACTCTAGCGCCCGGGCGTACAACCGCTGTGATAGCGGACAAAATAAAACACATACATTTTCAAAAAGAGAGCAAATATCCTCTTCTGCCTACAATAAGCGTCCTGCCCTTATGCAGCCAGTCTTTAGAGCCTATTCAGCCTCTTGCCAGATGGGCCGAGGCCTGGCAGGCCATCCCCGGTGTGTCAGAGTGGGTAATGGCTACGATAAGATGAGGTTATTCACTCCAATTCACTCGAAGACCACCACGCTTCCGCGGTGTGGTCGCCACCACAGTGCGCAGCGAGGGCGCTCAAGTCCTGTGCACAGAGGTGATGAATCTGCTGGTAAAGGGAGCCATAGAAGTCGTTCCTCCAGCCCAGAGCGAGTCAGGCTTCTACAGCCGCTACTTCCTCATCCCCCAAAAAAACGGCGGCCTACGACCTATTCTAGATCTCGAACTCCTGAATCATGCCCTGGTAAAAAGGTCATTCAGGATGATCACATTGAAGCAGATCGTCTCGCAAATATGCCCAGGGGACTGGTTCATGTCACTGGATCTGAAAGACGCATACTTTCACATCCAGGTAGCCCCCCATCACAGACAATTCTTGAGATTCGCATTCGAGGGGGTAGCATATCAATACAGGGTCCTTCCGTTTGGGCTGTCCCTGGCTCCCTGCACTTTTACGCGATGCATGGATGCGGCTCTCTCCCCTATGCGACAGATGGAAATCCGCATCCTCAACTACCTCGACGACTGGCTCATTCTGGCCCAGTCAGAGGCAGTTTCAACATCGCACAAGACCCTCCTCCTCAGCCACTTAGATTGCCTGGGGCTCAGGGTCAACTTTGCCAAGAGCGTACTGTCACCCAGCCAATGAGTGTCGTTCCTGGGGACAGTTATTGACTCAGTGCAGATAACAGCAGGTGTCTCAGCGGAACGAGCCATGATGATTCAGCGCCGCACGGCCTCCTTCAAGGAAGGGAACGCTCACCCGCTCAAGGCCTTCCAGAAAATACTGGGCCTTATGATAGCAGCTTCGTCAGTACTTCAGTTGGGCCTGCTTCACATGCGACCCATCCAGTTCTGGCTGAAGCAGAGGGTTCCTTCCGCGGCTTGGTGCCACGGTCGCTATCGCATAACGGTGACTCGGGCCTGCGTATCAGCCCTGGCCCGTTGCAGGGATCCCCTCTGGCTGAAGCAGGGTATGATCTTAGACACGGTGCACAGAAGGAAGGTTGTCACAACAGACGCTTCCAACAAGGGTTGGGGAGTGCTGTGTGAAGGCAAACCGACCTTCGGTCTGTGGTTCGAAGAAGAGTCGGGTATGCACATCAACTGCCTAGAGATCCTAGCAGTGTGCCGTGCCTGTCAATCCTTTCTGCCGGACATAAGGGGACACCAT
Organism: Spinibarbus caldwelli; assembly: GCA_039654775.1. Lineage (NCBI taxonomy): Eukaryota > Metazoa > Chordata > Actinopteri > Cypriniformes > Cyprinidae > Spinibarbus > Spinibarbus caldwelli. The sequence continues at coordinate 25,946,692 of CM077261.1, read as the reverse complement.
GTGCTAATACGCTCAGACAGCAGGTCCGTGGTGTCATACATAAATCACCAGGACGGCCTCGTCTCGAAGCGCCTCTGCACGCTGGCGAACGACCTTCTTGTTTGGGCTCAGACCAATATGCGCTCACTGAAGGCGACGCATGTGCTGGGCAAAATGAACCAAGGAGCGGACATGTTGTCGAGGAGCAACGTCTCCTCAGAAGAATGGACGCTCCACCCACTCGCGGTTCAGAAAATCTGGGAAGTCTTTGGCAGAGCTCGAGCAGACCTCTTCGCCTCCGAAGACAACTCTCATTGCCCACCTTTTTCCCGAAGAGCACGGATGCCCTGGCCCACGAGTGGCCCAGCCTCCCGCTCTATGCGTTCCCTCCAATCGCTCTGCTACCGCAGGTACTCAGACGAGTCAGGGAACAACGGCACAAGCTTCTTCTAATAGCCCCCCTCTGGAGGAACCAGCCGTGGGTGTCGGAGTTATTCCAGCTGCTCGAAGCAGCCCCGTGGCCCATTCCCTTGAGACGGGACATCCTCTCTCAAGCGAACGGCACACTGTGGGATCCACGGCCCGAGTTATGGGCTCTCCATGTGTGGCCGCTCAACGGGAGCCTTTCGACCTCCCAGAGCGTGTCTTAAACACTAAGGCAGAAGCTAGAGCCCCGTCTACCAGATGCCTCTATGCTCTGAAATGGTCTATTTTCTCGGCTTGGTGTCAAGACCATGACTTAGATCCGGTTACCTCTGATGTATCAGTGGTTCTTTCGTTTCTGCAGGAGATGCTGGATAAACGGCGTTCCTCATCCACTATCAAAGTTTACGTGGCAGCAATAGCAGCTTTCCATGCCCCTATTGCTGGCTGATCGGTGGGCAGGAATAGTGCGGTAGTCCAGTTTATATGAGGTGCCAGGAGAATTAACCCCCCGCGTCCTCGTACAGTTCCACCTTGGGACTTACCAACCGTACTAAGGGCCTTGAAAGGCCCCCCGTTTGAACCATTGCAAACCATGAGCCTCAGATCACTCTCATTTAAAACCGCCCTCCTGTTAGGGCTGGTGTCGGTTAAGCGAGTAGGAGACCTACAGGCCATTTCCATCAACCCTGCTTGCCTGGAATTCGGGCCTAACGACTCCAAGGTCGTCCTGAAACCAAGGCTGGGTTATGTACCTAAGGTGCTGTACACTCCATTCAGAGCACAGGTAATAGCGCTTTCCGCGCTTTCCCCTTCGACGGATGACCAGGAATTATCCCTGCTCTGCCCCGTCAGGGCCCTGAGGGTGTACATTGAGCGTTCTGCCTCATACAGGAGATCAGAACAGCTTTTTGTCAGGTTCGGTAACCGCGCTAAAGGTCGCCCTGTTACGAAGCAAAGAATTTCCAGTTGGTTAGTGGATGATATCACCCTAGCATACTCCTCCTTCGGCTTGCAGTGCCCCATTGGAGTCAGAGCCCATTCCACCAGAGGCATCGCCTCTTCCTGCGCATGGTCCAGCGGGGTGTCCATTTCGGAAATTTGTGAGGCGGCCGGCTGGTTCTAGCCGTCCACATTTGTAAGGTTTTACAACCTGGACATCCCTGCCTTATGGGTTATGGGTTCACTTGACCAGCATTGTTCACCTGGACAGCCCATATTATATGGATACCAGGTATAAACTATAGGGGACGACACCCAGGCCACGGATGACCCTGATGGCTCAGCCTGTGCTTGATGTATTCCATTGACTCCCCTGGGTCTTCTCCCATGGGACTCTTGGTTTTGAGTCGTTCCCCATCATAGCATGGCATGATTGTACTTGTTCCCATACAAGCGTCTTACGATGCAGTACGAGTGAAAATATCGACAGGGAACGTACTCGGTTACTTTCGTAACCTTAGCTCCCTTAGATATGGGAACGAGTACTGCGTTACTGGCCGTGCTATGAGCTGCACGCCTCAGTCGCTTCATTCGAAGAAATCTGAGATGCAGCGGCGAAGCGGCCACTTATATAGCCACAGTCCCCACCCGTTTTGGCGGGCTATGGTGGGCTGCTCAGCCATAGGCTCGCTCGTCGCCGCCGCTGAGCCATTGGTTCATTTTTATAGCACTGCACGAACCAATGGACATGCAGTTTCACTGCGTGATTGAAAAGGCTTCAGTTGAAGAGGAAAGGAGGAGTTTTTCCCATACAAGCGTCTTACGACGCAGTACTCCTTCCCATACCTAAGGGAACCGAGGTTACGAAAGTAACCGAGTACGATTTCATGCCATAGGTAAGCTGTCCGCGAAGCGCTCGCCCAAGCGGAAAAATGCGCTGTTGCTGCCAGATCTCGACTGCCGAAAATTACATTGTGTTTGATGCAAAAATAACTCAACTAAATCATATGAAAAAAAAAAAAAAAAAAAAAAAACTTCATAACTCTATATATTCATGCTTTCTCAGGCAAAGCAAATTTTGAAAATCCACTAAAAACATATCTGGTCATAGACAATGTTGAAGACGTTATTGTCAACATGCCTCAGTAAGTAGTAAATAATAATAATAATAATAATAATAATAAAAGATTTATAAAAATGTATATCAAATTTTAAATAACAAACATCAGGAAAAAAAATAGGAAACAATACCTTTGTTTTCCGTATACTTGTGTCGCTTACAGTTAAAGTCTTTCTCTGATTTTATTGTTGTTTGCAACGTTACTTGGCAATATTTTAAAGATATTATTATTATTATTATTATTATTATTATTATTATTACTATTATTATTATTATTATTATTATTATTATTATTATTATTATTATTATTATTTTATTTTTATTTGTATTTTGCATGGTCTATTATTGTCACCCGGGTGGGAGTTTTAACTCCTATTCACTGAGAATAAAAATAAATAAATAAATAAATAAATAAATAAATAAATAAATAAAATAAACATTCAGTCAATGCAGACATATATAGCGGGGGAATCCCCCACCTCCCCACCCTCTGAATATTAAGTATCATAACATAACTACGCGCAAACGTTATTTGGCGGTTTTTACTTGGAAAAGCAGCTGTTTTCTAGCATTCGAATAACTATGGATAAACCTGAAACGATAGAAGAAGGATTGGAGATGAATTTCATTTAAAAATAAGGTAGGAATGTGCATGCTTTTAAATCGAGGGGTGTGGGGGGTCTTAAATATATATATATATATATATATATATATATATATATATATATATATATATATATATATATTCCACTGCTGAAATTAAAGTATCAGAATCAGTTGTTCAAAATGCGCATGAATTTCAATGAAGTCTGCAGCTAGTCTGTGGTAAATAATAGTTAGTAAATAAGAAGCATATGTGTTCACTAAAACAGCAAAACGTATGAACACTTAGCTATCTAGCTCCACCTTGTCCTTTCTAGCTTGCTGGCAAGTTAACTTTAACCTTTAAGGTTTTAAATGTTTTTAATTGAACCCTCTTGGTGACTAGCCTGTGGTGCTATGTTGACCATACTGCATGCCTCTTTTTCTAAGTTATTCACATTATATTCTAGAGAAACACTTTCATTGACAGCTCACTGGGCAGAAGTCCAGACACCCTCAGAGGATTTGAGGAGAGACAAACTGACCTTAGAGCACATTGTGTTTAACAAACTCTGCATGAAATTTGAAAAAGAATTACTCAGACACTTTGTTTTCCTTTATTTGAAATAATTATAAAAACATATTTCTCTTGTGACTGCCTTGGCAGTGTGATGTATTTACTCTTGAGTGCTGTCCTTAAGGTCACAGTGCAGTGAAAGAACATACAGAAGATATGGTAATTGTTTATTATAGTAAATATCCAAAAGATTTTTTTACAGCAAACTGAAATAAATAAATAAATAAATAAATAAATAAAAACTCCTTTTATGTTATTACAGTGTTGTTTATTGTGTATGTGCTGAAGGTCACAGCCCTTAATCCTTATACATATCTCATACACAGGTGGTAGAGGACGTTTTTAAAGCAAACTTCATGCAAGCTAAACAGACATCACACCTACAGCGGAGGGCTGAGAAGATGAGGACAGTCAAATGGAGCTACTACAATAAGCAGCTGCTTGTCTGCAGGATACCAAGGTGCCCCTCTGGGTCGGGGCATGAACAGATGAGGGTGAGGGCTAAAGTTGCACCCCCTGCCCATGCACCTCCACCACCCAAGCCCTCGCCCTTCTTCTTTTCTCTCATTTTACTACCTTAATAAAGACATTGAGCACTGTGAGTTGAGGGTTGAAAGTTTGAGTCATCTTTTATCTGAAGGGCAAATCACCACGATGTAAAAAAAAAATATATGCGATATATACAAAGCGAAATATATACCACGAGGCATTCATTTTTCATCAAGAAAAAATGCATGATAATCTTTTTTTTCCCTATATTCTGAAATAATTTTTTTTTTTTTTTTTATTAATTGAAATGGGATTGGGTTGGTAAGGTAGCTTGTAGGATATTGAGGATCCTAAAATATTTTAGGTGTTCATTGTGGATTTTTTTTTTTTTTTTTACGTCCTTGACATTATTTTAATCAATGCTGAATGTTGATCTAGTTTTGTCAAATTGTGCCTCTCGTTGGATAGATAGATAGATGTACAATTATTTTTTACTTAAAGTGGCCATGAACTGAGAAACCAAAATTCCCTTGATCGTTTGACATATAAGAGGTCATTGTACTATAAAAACATCCTTTAAGTTTCAGAACTCAAAACTTTCTCGTTAGTCTAAAAATGGCTAATATTGAAGCCAGTCTGCCAAAATAACAGATTGTGGAATGTTCTACTCTATGATGAAATAGTGTGGATAAGCATCGCCTCCGCAGAAGAAGATCAACGCCTGCTTCTACATCTCTGCCTGTTTAGCCCCACCCACTGATTTGCACATGTAGTGTTTATGAGAGTGACGAACACAGGTCTACGCAGAAACCAAACGATAAAGATGCTCTGAAGACAACAAGACGCTATGCAGTGCCAAGTTGTGGAAAAACAGTCTTTGCATTGCCTTCCTTCTGATCCCAATATTTGGAAAGAGTGAATGAACTTTATTTTTAATGAAGATCCAGACTGCGTCAGTAAGAACTTGGTCCTTTGTTTACTTCATTTTACCACGGACTCGTTTACAAACAAAGCACAATTCAACGCAGGATTTTCTGAAAGATTGAAACTAAAAGACGATGCTGTGCCAACTATATTGGATATCACACCACACAAATGTGAGTAACTGTTTTCATTATGTGGTCACTATTGCTTTGTCTCTTCTTACAGATGGTTTGATATGTACTGAGTATTTATGCGTTTTTAGCCTAAATCACTGCAGCGTCCATCTATGAGGAATGTGTGCTGTCAAACATACACAACCTTTAACCAATCATAACAGTGTGCGTTTACTTCTGAGTCTACAATCCTCCACACCTATTCAAACAGAGCGTTCTGATGAGAGGAGTTAAAAACAGGACAGAAAATAGCCTATTACTTCTGAATTGTTTTTTGATGCAAAAATCTTGATAACATTATAAGTGGACCTCAGAGAACAGTACAAAATAAAAAAAAACAAAGGTAGTTCATGACCTCTTTAAACATTATTTTGTAAAATGGTACAGATAACTTTAGCAGATCATAAAAAGGGGTGGGCTGCCAATTTACTTCCTGATAACTTGATCGTGGGTCTGTAAGATTCTTAGTTTTGGAAATTTCCGATCTAAAACAAAGTGTTCATAAACCAGCTGGTGTCAGAACAGTGGGAATCAAGACAGATGTCAGAATCTGTGGTCAATCTGAAGCTGTGGCCTTGAGTTTGTGCTTTTCTGAAAAAATGAGAAACAGCAAACTGAGAGGAAGTAAGGCGAAAACAAAAACATGTTGAATCTACACATTGAGATCCACATAGACGCGGATAGATGCTCGCTTAGTTACTGTAAGTCCTGCCCACTCTCGTGAGAAATAGCACACAGTAGGGTCAGCTAAAAATAGCTCTTGAGCAGTCATGCTAAGGAAGGTAAAGAGAGATATAGGCGTAATGTAGCCCATGCGTGTGTGAGATGTGGCGTGGAGAGTGTGTCTGATGTGTCACAAGCACTCAGCAGAGCTTATGGGCAGAAGCAGACAGGAGGGAGTTCGAAATACAGAGAGGTCTGGATCTGTGCCACCATCCGCCTATGCCGCCTACTCTCATACCCGCCTCATAAACCCTCACAAAAACAGGACTATCACATGACTGGGTAAATACCTTCTATCCCTTCATCATCGTTTATTCTCCTTTTCTCCCCCTGACCTGATTCAGGCACTGTTTTTGGGCTGCTAAGGCACGACTATGACTTCCTCCCACGATACGAGGAAAACAAACCCAGATAGTGTGTGTATGTGTGCATTTAGCCCACAGATCCACCGCTCTCCTGGCCAGGGACTTTCCAGTGCAAAACCCCACTGAGCTGGAGTCAGCGGTTCAGACTGCGTGTCATGTGCGGATTGCACAAAAGGGCACCCTGGGGTGACAGAGCCAATCAGAAACCATAATGGGCCAGTCCATGGTACAGCCACATCAACTGTACTGAATATATGGCAATATATGGAGTCTGTAAATTAGGCAATACTTGTATAAGTTATGCTATACTGAAGGTTAAGATTGATGCACATGTGAATTGCTTTGTGAATTGTGAATTGATGCACATTGCTTTCCATATGTTTTAATAAAAAGGTCAAATTAAGGAAAATTATATATGTATCATCCATTCTTTGACTTCATGTGACGTGTTGAGAGCCCTTTAGACAGGCACCAACACAGTTATGTGGACAAATGAAGGGGAGGAACTGGCAACACCTGCTCCACAAAACTGGTAATCAAAGAACACAGGAAAGGAACCATGGAGTCCCAGTAAGATAAGTGCCGACGTCATGCTGCCTTGCTCCCCTTCATCTGCCCCACTTACCACACACTGTAAATCCTCAGGGCACAACATATGGCCCACACACAAGCTCCAGGAGTAAGTGGAAGAGAGCACCTTCTCCTCTTTTACAAGGAAGCATCATAATTGTCTGTACCTTTCCTGTAATAACATACTGTAGATGTAATGCCATTGATGTGATGCTGACAACTGAGAAATGCTAATGGTTGCAATATTGGCTAGTATGGACCTCACCTACTGAGTCACACACACCTGGACGTATGTTTCAAGTGTTGGTCAGGGTCCAATTTATAAAACTATCCAATCTGGTAAAATAGTGGCTTTTATCTGAGCAGCCTGAAAAGTACCATGGTTTACAAACTTCTGTGTAACCTTATCATGATACATCCTTATCACATCCCCAGAGTTTGGGATTGATCACCATATTGCATTGTGGTTTTTCCCAGTGGGCTGGTCAACTTTTCTGCCATTGTAAAGCCAAATTAAGGGTCACAGTTTATTTTAAGGTCCAATTCTTGCTATTAACAAATCATTAACTACAACTTTTGCCTTAATAAACTCCTAATTTGCTGCTTATTAATAGTTAGTAAGGTAGGTGTTAAGTTTAGGTATTGGGTAGGATTAGAGATGTAGAATATGTTCATACAGAATATGTGCTTTATAAGTACTAATAAACAGCCAATTTCTTAATAATAGGCATGCTAATAAGCAACTAGTCAATAGTGAGAATTGGTCCCTATACTGAAGTGTTACCTTTTTAAGCCACAGATGCTGCCATGTAGAGGACATGTAGTTAATATTCTATAAAGCAGTTCTAGATATTTCACCTACTCCATCTCCAGTGGGTCCTCCAACGTCAGATGGAGGGCTCCAAGAAGTAGGAGTTTCAGGTCATATGGATACGTCTATGTTCATGGACACCAATAACAGGTTCCCACTTCATATTTTTCTGATAAAAACAGTCTCCTTCATTTTCTGGCCCCTGGGAGGGATTGAAAAAAGCTCTGGCAGTAATTCCTCAGGATAAAGTGGAAAGTATTCTAAACTTGGCTCACTTGCATCCTATTGCGGGTCACCTTGGAAATCCAGTGTTGAGCAAATTCGGGATCAGTTTCATAGGTCAGGACATGGGGGAGTATGAAAGCATTTCGCTAAAGCGTAATGGTCTGTGTGTAAAACATCTGTACATATCTCAATACAATGGTTCAGAAAAAAAGTGGTGGCCACAAAAGACCATATCTAATATCCAGGTCCATCTTTGTGCAACATAAAACTTAAAAATTGTTAATGTTCAAAAGTGAGTACCGGTATATACTTGTTTAATCCTATGATCTTGTCATTTTTCTGATTCCTAGTGACAATTCTGAGTTTTAACACAGTTGCTAACACAGTTTTCTGAAGACTAAGCAGTTGAACCATGTAAGTCTGATGAGCCCCATAGTTCTAAAGTCTGGTCCTAAAAACAACCCAGGCTCATGGAAATACATGCTTCTAGATACATTTCTGCAACACCGCTTTTACATACCTTACTGCATGTTTTGCGGCAGTTTCAAAGTGAAATGTCCAGTGAGTGGTGCTAAAACATGGGTTCAATACGTGACCCAATACGTTTTTATTACATTGATATAGGCACGTATTGCTGTGTTTTTATTACGTTGCTTCAAGTACATATTGTGGCTGTTCATAATTCAAATATCTGGGGAGTGTCACTAAAAGTAAATGCTATATCGTGTTGTCTTCTACACCAAACCCAACCCTAAACCTACCCGATAGTGTTAACAAATGCAAAACTGATACAAAATACATTTGTTGATGCAACCGTGCCATTTGAAGTTCCTTATATGCAGTTTTGAGCTGTTTTGTCAAACCGTAGTTTCATGGGATTCGTACCAGAGCTCTTTACCTCTCAAGTGCAACTCCATACTGCATGAGCTACCAAATAAACCAAAAGTATCAGTTTTCAATCTTGCCCCATGTTAAAATTGTTTTGAAGTCATAACGTAATGTTCTTCAAGTAAATGTGTGAAAATTTTCTAGTTTACGAAACCTTTTGAGTCTCAAAACTACTAAAAAATGCTATTTTCTCGAAACTACATAAAAATCTTTGTCAGACCAACAAAATTACCCCAAATGTTGTCCCAACTAGTCAAACACAGTTGTCTGAACAAAGAATTTCATATTGTTGAAATGTTAAAAGAACACTCCACTTTTTTGGAAATAGGCTCATTCTCCAAGTCCCCCAGAGTTAAAAGTTGAGTTTTACCGTTTTTGCCAAATCGGCCTAGAAAATCGCAACTTTTCATTTTCCGCTGGTCTTAGTACACGATATAACTACAGAAGAGTCACTTTTTAAATAAGAAAAATATCGAAACTCTTTGGTCATTTTTGAACGCGATGCTACTGGTCTAATTGGATTCAATGATCTATGCTAAGCTATGCTAAAAGTGCTATCACCAGACCCGGAGATCGGCTGAATGGATTCAAAAACGGTAAAACTCAACTTATTAACTCTGGGGGAGTTGGAGAATGAGCCTATTTCCAAAAAAAGTGGAGTGTTCCTTTAAGGATTTGTGAGTTCCCAGTATGTATTGCAGCATGAATAAATTACGCAGTTACTGTTATAGGATTATTGTTTTGCTGTTTGCTGATTTCATTTAAACTTTTTTGTTGTTATTTTATCATTATTTTAGTTATTTGTTGTACTGTGATGTAAAGGGCTCATCTTTTTAACATTTGTTGGTTGTCACCATTCTTGAGGTTAGTGTGTCTAGTTTTGCGGCCGAGAGTATGTTCAACCACTTATATCCATTTTCTGGATATGTTAGTCTTGTAAGTTGTCTTACAAACAAAGACAATGTTGTCTACTTATTACACTAACTTATCCATTAATGTTTGTCATTCGTAAACACATAAATTTGATATGATGACTTTTTAAACAATCTTTTTTTTTCTTCCAAGAAACAGAAAAAAAAAATAATAATAATAATTACATCAATGATAGTAATTGTTGTTTCAGAATTTTTCTATTAGCAAAATATGACAATCAGCATTGCATGAACAAAGAAATATACAATGGCTCAACAAAGTATCTTTACTGAGCAGAACTAAAAAACTGTTGTTGAGAGAACTCAAAAGTCTTACTGCATCAAGTTGCCTTTTTTTTTAAGTTTTCTCAACTGTTTATTTTTTGCAGTGTAGAGGCACGTTTTTCCAAAAAACAAAGAGCACAGGACACTTTTTGAGTAGCTGACTGCAGTTTTGCTTATTCCTATTTTGTTTTGCTTTAATAACCATTAGTTTGTCATCTGTTGACATTTTGATATATTGTAAATGGTACATTTACTACAGGGAAAATCCCTCTGGATTTAAGTCACTAGCTCAAGGGAAACTTTAGTGATAGTTTATAGATGACTCTTTGCAGAATCTGAACATTTAACCTTTACTCTTTTTACAGATTTTGAGTGGTTCATAGCCACAGGTTCCAACCACAAAAGTCTAAATTTTCCACTGTTTACTTTGGTGTTGACTTTACAACTTTTCTCAAAGCCTGTCGAAGCATTATTTGAATGAGCTACTGCTTTGTTTCATGCTGGTCTATTATTGGTCTTCATGCAAACAGATAACTGAACAGTCTCCTCATTGGCATGGTTTCTACTAGTTTTGTGAAACCTGTTGGATGTAAGAATTGGACTATACATTTGTGGTAAGTGAGAGAGGTAGGGAGAATGATTAATCTGCCACCCTAAATAGCTTCCTGATGTACTGATGGACTCCAGAATCCCACATCACTGAACCACCTGGTAACATCTCTCCCTGAATCCAGCAGTCTCTGTTGAGCCTCCGCCTGTCTCTGTCTGTCAGCCTTGGTTCCCAGATGGACCAGTGTGGTCCAGTGTGACCACATCAGTGAACGCAGCATTAGGGGAAATAAAGAGAGTCAGCAAACTCAAGCCTTTTTTTGCTGAAGTATTCCCAACACCTGAGTGGGTTAAGTGATGATACCTACATACACAGCAGGACACCCTTCTGTTTGCCCCCTCTCCAGGCGAGGTGGGCTATGTGAAGGCAAACCCCTGTAACAGCTGTAAAATGTGCGAACTCATTTCAGCTGAAAACCCCCAAAAAGATCCCGGCTGCCTCACATCAGGACGCTTTTAACTCAGATTTTGACATGGAAAATACCATAACACAGAGTCTGGCCAGGTGTGTTAGCTTTGCTGACTCTAGCCACCCACCTGCTGTCTAGATATTTGCAGTGTCGGCCTGGATGATCTCATAGTAACCTAATACCACTATGCCCAGTCATAGCCCTTCCTGCCAAGAAGAACTTGCACATAGAGCTTTTGAAGTGTCATGGCCATGGATGAAGTCATCTCTTTGAGTCAGCAAGCCAAAGAGCAAAACAATATTTTCTGTGAAATCTTTTTATTACAGATCCTACCAGTGCCTGTGTGGATGTTAAAGGGGTCCTATTAAGCTTTTTCACTTTTTCAACTTTAGTTAGTGTGTAATGTTGCTGTTTGAGAATTAAAAAAGATCTGCAATATTACAAAGCTCAAAGTCCACTCTAATGGGAAATATCCTCTTTAACTGAAAACACTTTTCAAGAACTACAACAAATGGCTCGACTAAGTATTTTTACTTAGTTACTGTATTTAAGTACAACTTTCAAGTATCTGTACTTTACTAGAGTATTTCTATTTTGGGAAACTTTACTTTTGCTTCACTACATTTTCAATTCATTACATTGAACTTTTTACTCTGCAACATTTTATAAAAACATGTCATTCCTCGTTATTTTGAACTAGAGAAATCATCACGCAGTACGAGACGTGATAGCAGTGTCCAATTCGTGAACGAGCTGATTCTTTTCAATGAGCCTGTTAAATCGGTTCGCAAATCACACTGAACGATTCATCCGAGAATTAGACTAAACAAGTTGCAACAGTTCTTGAGTCAACAACTCACTGATTCAAATGACCCAGTCAGAGCGAGTCTCTAGTTAACAATTCACAGAATTCACAAGTCTGACTCAAAATGAGCCAAGAATGGGAGATCCTCGAGCTTAAGTGCATGTGCTACTGATTAAGTTACAAATGCAAAATTTTTATTATTATAAATGAAAATCGTATTTAGTTCATGAGTGTCTGCGAACTAAAGCTGCTGTAAAAGTGTTGTTTAAGCCAACCTGGTCTCATGATGAAAATGTACCTCTGGGAATTTTTTCTCGAGACGCCAAATACGTACCGCCATGTACGTTTCATGACATTTTCGATGTGAAATGTCCACTGGATGGTGCTTAAAGAATGTTCGGTTTTTACCTATGGTATGTTCGATGTGACATTGGTTTTGTAGTATGAACAAAAGCGAATGTGTGACGTAAAAACGCAATCATATGCATGCCGTTTTAGCTTGTTTTTCAGTTTCTCATCTTTCAGCTCTTTCATCATGAGTCATGTTTTTGATGGAATTCGTACATAAGCCGGCTGAGCTATCAAGCAAGCTTGTTACCTCTGGAAAGCAAATATATGGAGCTATACGAAAACAATTACAAGTGCTCACTGTTTTACTGCCTCTAAAAAATATGTTTTTATACATACTTATTATGTATTTCGCATCTCGCAAAAAAGTTCCCAGAGGTACTTTTTCCTCATGAGACCAGGTAGGTTTAAACCCACTATATGAAACGATTGAACATAGACATGTCCATATTTGTGTATTACCATCTGAACGGGGTAGGTTTTATTTAAGAACTAAACATAACGTTAAAATAATGCAAATTAATGCCCAAACATCTACCCCGCTGTCACAGCACTTTCAAATGACGTAGAAGTAGTAAGTTTGCATAACGTTTTTCTTAAAATGCTCACACATTTTGCCCAGTGTGTCAGGATTCTGGACTGTCTGTGTCATGTTTTTCCCCTGTTCCTGTTCGTCCTTATTTGGTCATGTTCTTTTCCTCATTTAGTTTGATTATGATCCCTTGCACCTGTGTTTCCCCAATTATCCTGTGTTTAATAGTCCATTCAGTTAGTGTTTGTCGGGTCTACTTGTTGTCTACGTGTGTTGCTCAACCTCCTAGTGTGGATTTTCCCCTGTGTTATGTGGATTAAAGACTGTTAACGTTTACTCATACCTCTTGCGTGCTTCCTATACAGCATAGCGTGACAGAAGACGCGACCAAAACAGTTACCTCCGTGTGTTCCCGCCATTTTTGTTTCCATTTTCACTCAGTGTTTTCTCTTTCCGTTGTGCCCTTATGGATCCCCTTGTACACCCGGAATTCATCCTCCTCCTGCTGGAGCAGGGGTAGCGTTCGCTCGAGGACCATACCAGACTGTTTCTGGCTCTCGCGGAACTTACCAGCTACACGGACGATGCTAGCCTGAACACCGCGTGCAGAGCACTGTCTTCTGAAGATGGTCCTCGAGCGGAATTCGCTGCCTTCGTGGCGTGGACTCTGGTGAGAAACGGATCCACAGATCCACTCCTGACCCAGAGCCCAGCACACCAAGCCCGAGCCCACCGATGATGGAGAGCCATTTCCCGACGCGATTGACGAGCAAGCGCAAAGCCGAGCAACTGAGCAGAGGATCGCCCTGGACGTTGAGCCCAACCCGTTAGACCAGGTGCGAGAGCCAGCGACAGTGCCCACCGCGAGGGAGCAAGCTGTGGACGGTGAGAGTGCAGAGTGAAGCTCCGCCCACTACACCACGGCTGATGGTGAGCTGATTGTACATCTGGAGCTGCTGGACTTAGAAGGGGACCTGATAGACTGGGAAACTGATCTGGAGATCGACCTGCTCCCTCTCCTCTCTCCGTCTCCAGTCCCCAGATCCAGCCCAGAGAGGGCTCCAGTTCCCGAATCCAGTCCAGAGCGCACTCCAGTGCCCGCTCCTCGAAAGCGCCCTCCAGAGCCTGCTCCTTGAAAGCACCCTCCAGTGCCCACTCCTCTAGAGCACCCTCAAGTGCCCGTTCTACCCTCAGAGCTCGCTCCATTGTCAGTTCCATCCCCCCTGTTAAGCCCGGAGAGGGCTCCAGTTCCTAAGTTTAACCCCAAGTGGGCTCCCGTTTCCCAGACCAGCCGAGAGAGAGACTCATTCCCCGAGTTCAGCCAGGAGTGGGCTCTGATCCCGGGGGGCAACCCTGAGAGCCCGGAGGCTCACGAATGCCCTCCCACCCGCCCACTCCTGCTTCCTCCAACGCTGTCATCTGGCAGCCCCTCTGCTCACCCTCAAGCTCACCATCAATACGAGCTCCGCGGGTCTGCAATCCTCCAGCGTTGCTGTGGCTGGACAATCCCTCACCTCCACCTCCAGCCTCCGAGGCCTGGACTCCACCTCGGCCCAGACACAGTGTAGTGTGACACAATGTGACCTCAGTTTTTATATTGTATATTTATATTCGGCAACACACATTTTGTTTTCCTTTTTACATATATATGACATATTTTGTTATTTTCACTTGTTTGCACACTTGAATTATCAGCAATTATCACTAGTATTTTTTTGACAGGAGGATAGCGTATATAGAATTGCAAAATAAATATTCATCAATCAAATACTTGATTTGTGTATTTCGTCCACCTTTGGTTGTCACCATGAAGAAGAGATGCTGTTTTTTTTTTTTTTTCACCCCGGTTCCAAAACTCCTTTGTTTAGCCTTCATAAGATGGCAAACCTATTTTTTAACACTGTTCCTGAACATTATAACCCCAGTGTTTATCTGTGTGCTCCACATTTTTACGGAGCACAGCAGTATGGCAAAATTAACACCGTTGTTAATATATATAATAAAAATCTGAGCAGAAGCAGGGGCATGTCATTTCCAGAACACGTTCTAACCAATCACAACTCACTGGGCCAGTTAACCAATCAGAACACATTTTGTATTTCGGAAGGAGGGGCTTCATCGAAACAGGAAATAAATTACACATTTGAGACAGACTGGGAAAGGAGATGCTGCAATAATATAAATTATATGAAAAATAATGCATTTGAATTAATATGTATAAAGGTAGAGTTTTGGTTAATAAACATGATAGATCCATCATAGGTTTACACAAACACAAACTAGTTTCAGTCTTAATGGAATATTGTTAAGACAGATGTTAGTACTTCATGGCTCTTCAATACAAACCCTCACATACAGTCTTTCACACATAATACACTTCAGAACTTTTTCTCAGTCTTCCTTGGTTTTGAGAAAAGTAAACTGGTCCTTAAAGATACACTTTCTAAACGCTTTTTGGAGATTCTATTAAAGGACTCACATAAAGGTCTCACTTAGGTCTCACATACAGAAAGCATGGCCTATATCTTTTGGACGTTATCCATTTTGTGTACAGCAAAATATTTGGCACGTCCCACTTTCCAGAGCTCCAGCCATAACATCTTCCTCCACCGGAGAACACTCACAACAGGGCTGAGGAGAGTTGTGGAAAATAGTTTCTTACTTATCCAGGCTGTTCCTTGAATGGATTCAGGTTTCCTTCTGGCTATGGATTTTCCCCTGTGAGGAGACTCAGCCTCCTTGTCTGGACATATCTGGGAAAACCAAGGCCTTGTTTTCAATAGTTTCATGACATTGCATAAGAGATAATTTTATTTTGACAATTAGACTAGAAACCTCTGCTCGGCCCAGATGGCTCCATCTGATCTTTCCTTAGCAACGGAGCATATTCCAAAACAAGTTGCTTGCAACATGATTGAGCAAAGTGTGATTTATTGTGATATTTACAAATGTTTGTAATTATCTTGTACTAGTCATCAATAACGATCAGAGTCAATAAGTTCAAGCCGATTGTGTTGAGAATACAAATTCTTCTCCAGACTATCCTTTTTAGATCGGTCCTATATGTTTCAGTCTTTGGTTATCTTGATTTTAAGTTGGTCATGTTCAGAAGCCCTGTAGTATACTTTACTTGTCATGTGTTTTATGGAGCCAAAATTACTACGTACGGTGGAGCCAAGCGAATGACTTCTGACCAACACGTTTTGATGACTACATTTGTAATGTAATCTCTCTCTCCATCTTATTTTCTTTCCCCAGACTTCTCTTCATAAATAAAGTCCTGTCCACTCACATTTTAGGATCTGTCAACTTTCAGAGACTTTAGTAGACTACAGTAGCTCATAGTCACAACCAGGAAACTTCAATATGCAATGTTCGTTGTTTCGGATCCAAGACATACTCTAACATCAGGCAATGCTCCGTGTGCCCAAAAATGATATTTATTGAAACTGAACTGCAAAAACGTGTCATTCAGAAGTTGCTGTGGCATCAAACAAACTCAAATGACCACCCAAGTTTACATATAAGTGCCTATTCAACTATACACTGTAAAAAAAATGATCAAGATTTTAACGGTAAAAGACTGTTACAGTCAAAAACCTGTTAATTGGTTAACGGTAAGTTCCCCTACTATATATGGTTAAAACTGTTATGGACATTTCATTCAGTTTTGGAAGTTAAAAAGAACAAATAATTTACAGTAAAAAACTTAAATTGACATTCCTAGAATTACGTGCATTATATTTCACATTTGATGTTTTTTTTTTTTTTTTTTTTTAAATAACAAAGAGCCAGATTTACTAAACAGGGCAAATTAGAGCACAATTCCATAAAAGTGCAGATGGGAGGGTAAACTTCTGCGTGTGATTTACTGACAATGCACACATTAAAGAACACAGACGCAGCCAGATCATTTCCATAATGACCAGCGCAATCTACCAAGAGCAGCACAATTTACCGCCTGCTTTAAGACACGCTATTTTTGGGCGTTAAATAAAGGCGCAAATACCTGTAATTTGACGGGTGCAATCGTTAGTAAATCACGTTGCGTGATTCATTTGAATACTCTCCTCCCATAAATTTTGTGTCTGAAAGGGAAACTCCTAAAAATGCATGTTCAATAACGTCAGGTGCAAAAATAACTGTGTCCACAGCTTTTCAGTGCTAATTCTTCACTGTGTGTCTTTAGTAAATCCTGACAGTACTATTTTAACGCCAAAAGACGGTTTGCACTGGCGCAAGCTATTAGTAAATCTGGCCTTCAGTTTTTTTTCTTATTTTCTTTTTCTTATCAGTTATGTTCATTTGGGTTGTATGTTACATCTAATGTTGTTAAATGTTAAATGTTGTAAAACCTAAAATGTTGCTACCGTATTTTTTACAGCTGCCAGTTTTTTTTACCGTAAATTTTATGGATTTTATTTATTTTTTACAGTGTATATGCTGTGATCTATTTCTTTACACAAAGGTTAGCCAATCAAAACAGTGGACATTTGCATATACAAGTCTTAAAGGTGCAGTCACCTTTATTCTGTTGATCACAGAGAGGATGTAAAATGATTTTAACAAACATGTAATAACATTAATTGGACAAAATGCTGCAAAAGTGTACAATATAACTCTTTTAAGTGTTAATCCAGACGTGACGCTATGCAGAGGAGGTAGGTTTACAGGTGTGAGGCCAGGAAGTCTTTCTGGACCATTAATGATTCCAGGGGAAGTGGATCCAAGGATCCAAAATTGGGCCTGGAAGGATCTAAAAGTGCTGCAACTTTTCTTTTATTGCTCGTTTTTGTTTTTTCCAGCTTGCCATGCCACATACCACTCACATACACGCAACCCCACTCACCCCCATTAATACTGGAGATCACAGGCTCTGTATTTGTTTTGTTGTGGTCCTGCTTTGTGCTGCATTTCCGTGTGATGGATCCATGCAGATGTTTAAAACTGAGTTTTCACGGGGAAGTGAATCTCGTAAGCCCCTGCAGCCGTGTCCTCGTGCTAACCCTTCACACACACACGCACACGCACACGCACATGCACACACGCACACACACTCACAGTGTCTGTGTTAGTCATCACTGCAATGGCTTGTGTTGTTTTAATGCCTATTGTTTCAGCACTGCTGCTGGCTATAGAGTTCACACACTATAAATGAGTCATAATCCATTAGTGTGTTATAGTCCGTCCTCAGGGCTTTTCATTCACAAATACAATCGCCTGTAGAGGGAGCCGCTCAGCGCTGAATCTAATTGAGATGTTGAATGACAGACTGATGAATAAACTCTGCCTCATCTGTTTAGCCCTTCAGTATTAGGATCAAACGAATGTGTGTGTTCCAGTCCTAACTGAGTGTGTGTGTGGAGGTCATGTGGGTGGATCATATACTATATGAAACACAACGATTAAACAACTAAAGGAGATTATCAGCTGGTAAATATGTTAAATATGTCTGTTAATAACATGTATGCGAACAAGGTCAAAATTACCACAAAACTAAAATGGTATTAATAATATAAACACTTTACACTATTATTTTGGCATCCATTCTTCATTTGACACCTTATTGACTCTCTCTCTCTCTGTCTCTCTCCAGCATTTCTAGAGTCAGATGTTTTAGTCTTTCTTTCTCTGCAACTGAAGCGGTGACAATATCCGTCTGTGATAACCTCAAACAACATTCAGTCTGTCCAGCGGCTCACTGCTCACAAATAACCCCAGGCCAGACGTTTATTAGAAACTCAGGCCGAGTTGACGTCCCTCCTCGGTGCAGGAAGAGGAGGAACTCTTCTGATATTAAAGTGGGGGAGGGAGGGGGGTCCCGTATCTGGCCATTTTATTCAAATCACAGCTCACATCCCCCACCCCCACACACTCACTCACTCACTCACTCACTCTCTCTCTCTCTCTCTCTCTCTCTCTCTCTGCTGTACCCAGTGGCCAAAAAAATAAAAAATTACCAGAATTTGTAACTATTATTCTCTTTAAATCTGTTCTTATTATTTTATTTTATTTTATTGTAATTTATTTTATTTTAGTGGGAAATAAAGCTAAAATTTTATTCACATTATTATTAATTATATATTAAATATTATTTATTTATTTATTTATTTATTTAATGAAAGAACTGTTCACAAGAAGGTTCTCAGGGCTGTTTGTTGTTGTTGATATTATTATTATTATTATTATTATTATTATTATTATTATTATTATTATTATGCATATAATTTCAGACTAAAAATTTGTCTCCAAATTTGATTTATATTAAATGTGGACATAAATATAGACCATTACTATGACAGTATAATAAATTAAAATGAAGTAAATGAAAGATTCAAATCTAAAAGAAACGAGCTGCCTCTTGTGCTCATATTTCTGGAAAGAAAAGGAAAAATAAAAATTTACAGAATATAGTAAAATGTATAATTATTATTATTAAATTATATATATATATATATATATATATATATATATATATATATATATATATATATATATATATATATATATATATTTATTTATTTTTTTTTTATTTTTTTTTTTTTACTTCACATTTATAATAAATATAATTAAGTTAATTATATCTAATAATTTTAACTATTATAAAAGTTGCCCAACATAAATATAAAAACTGTGACCTGATGAGACAATATCTGATTATTAATTTCCGTAAACAGTTTCCTCAAGAAATGTGAGCACGCATGAATGTATGTTGGTGCCTATTTGTTATTAGTCCAAATGAATCTTTAGATATCTTCTTTACCGTACCCAAAACATGTTTTCAGACACTTAAAGATAAACTGAATTTGTCAGCATTGCTCCAGTGCTGACTTGTTCCAGACCTTCTACTAAACAAACACTCCCTGAACCACTGCCAGGACACTGGAGCGAGAAGTGCCTCCTCTGCCCAGCGCCGGAGCCCATGAGTGGGACTGAGGAGCACTGCCGCCCCCTCCTCCCAGAGCAGGAACCTCATGGTCTGCGGCTGTTTGTTTGGCCTTGCTGCACTATTTCCAGTGGCTGTAGTATCAAGAAAAGGCATAACATGACATTCTGATGAACCTGAGAACAGGACAGTCATGCTTACTGTGTGTCTCTGTCATGCATGACTCAGACCAAATGATGAAAACACTTATTCTAGGATGAACACTTTGTCTCACACTTTCCTCACAAAGAACAACCAGGAGACACTTCGAAATAAACCTACAGAAAGCTTTGCAGAACAAGAAAACACTGATTTAAGTGTTGTTAGTTTGTTTTTGTTTTGTAAATTCGTGATGAAACTGATTGTATTGCTGCCCATTTTGGCCAGGACACTCCTGAGAAAGAGATTTTTAATCTTTTCTGGTTAAATAAAGGTTATAAATAAATAAAAATTTGTTTAAAAAAAGCTAAAATATATACATAGAGTGAAGAGATGCAAATACAATGTAAAAATTTGATAATGGCCATTAGTCATTGCAACTTGTTTTATATACTTTTTTTTTTTTTTTTTTGGAGCAATTACTTGTATTTTAATGTGCAAGGTTAGATTTTGATTTTTGAAATTCAGTTAAAGGTTATAATGCTAGGGTATAAATTTATGGGAATGGCTGAAAAACACTGAGTTTTACTTGATTATAACTGAACATTGACTGGTTGGACGTTGGGTTGGTTGGTGTCAGGTAGACATTTTGTACTAAAACGTGCATAAAATGAAGCCCAAGTATGTATTGATTATGCATCCATGTAAACACTCTAAAAGCACAATATAGGACATGACTGCAGTGAGCAATGAGTTCGTTTACTCGTTATAAAACAGTTTGCTCTGTCCTGTGTCATGATGTACTAGTGCTGCATCAAACACAATACCAGCACACACACACACACACACACAAACACATGCACGCACACACACACACACACACACACACACACGCACACACACGCACACACACACACACACACACACACACTGTCTGAGAACTAAACATTCAAGACATCTGCCATTCAAACAAAAGCATTGTTCCTGTACTACAAAGTTAGATAAAGTCAAGCCACAACTTCAACTGAGTGTCTTTTGTAGTACAGAGAGCATTTCTGCTGTCTATCTCTGCACTGCATGTACTTCACATTCTCTCCTCTGACAACTAGACTCTTTATATATATATATATATATATATATATATATATATATATATATATATATATATATATATATATATATATATATATATATATATATATATATACTCCCCCCCCCCAAGTGTTAAAATGTTGTGGGGGGAAAAAAAAAAAAAAACATGTCAGACCCTCACATTGAAAATGAGGATAGAATACACAAAGAGACATGGTAATATTGTTATCTAGGAATTGTGTTTTCTCACTATTTGGTTTATAAAATAAATAAATAAATACAATAGAGAGGTCAACACAGCATTCCAGTCATGTTAAAATACAAAATATGGTAACAGCTAAAGCCTACCATTATCACACTGACATTATTTTGTTGTCATTTTGTTCTGAACCCATATGATGGAATCGTTAACATTTCACTTACTTTTTGTCCTTTTTGAGCTTGATATCCCCTATAAAAGTGCTTCATTGAATTGAATTTGCACTTATAGAGTACCTGAAGTCTTTAAAGTATTAAAAAAATAAATAAATAAACTGTATTTTCAGATTATATAATGCTATTGAAATAAAATAAAATGCCACTTATATGTATATAAAGAGAGTTCACTTTCATGACTGTTTCTTAACACACTTAAATGCACTTTTAAAAGTGCACTTTGTAATAATGTTAAAATAAAAATTAATTTAAAGTACATTTCAAACCATTGTTTTAATGATCTTTTGTCGAGCTTTGAAGTGCACCTATTTTCATGTGTTGACAAAGGATGTACTTGACTGGAATTCTAACTGTAGTGTCTTATTCTATATTACACTTAAAGCTAACATATTTCAAACATACTAAATTGTACTTCATCATTGCAAATGTGTAATTAATATATTTAAATACAAAATGTACGTTTCAATAGAAATGACATTAAAGTGTATTTCAATTTAACAATAAATGCTTGTCAGTATTTGGCAGTACACTTTAACCATATTTCAAAGACAATAGAAGCAATTATGAATTTACATAAAAACATATTTGAGTATTAATAAAAAAATAAAATATAAAAAAAAAAACACTCTAAAGCTAATTAACCTAAAGTTTAAACGATAATACATTTTCATGCAATTGCAATTAACTTGCAGTTCTCCAACAATAGATTTAGTTTCAAGTTTAGTTTTAGTTTAAACTTTATTGTAAGGTCTCCTTATAACAAAGTAATTATACATTTAAGTACTGAGTAATATTAATTAACTACATGTACTTACTATATGGTTAGGGTTAGGATTAGGTTTTGGCTTAGGGTTGCCTGCATGTAATCATGCATAATTTATTGTTATTATAATAGTAACATATGCAATAAGAACATCTTAAAATAAAGTGTTACCTAGTTTTATATTATTTTATATTATTTCCGTCATATGTATTTTATTTATTTATTTATTTTATTTAATGGAAAGATCTGCATAAAGCTTTGTGTTTCACAGAACAAAAAAATAGCATCAAAAAGGCATGCAGATGACTAAATAATGAACATGAAATGGAGACATTTGAGTTTTAGAAAATTACATTTTGATGAAAATGTGACCTAAACATTTTTTATTGGTCTCACTTTAGTTTGGGGATCAATTCTCACAATTAATTAACTATTAACTATGACTTTGTCTCAATAAACTCCTAATTTGCTGCTTATTAATAGATAGTAAGGTAGTTGTTAAGTTTATGTATGGGTTTGAATTGAGGGATCTAAATATGATCATGCAGAATAAAGCATAAAGATGTGCTTTATAAATACCAATAAACAGCCAATATGCCAGTATTATGCATGCTAACAAACAACTAGTTAATAAAGTCTTCATCCTGGTCTTCTCTTGGAAAATCTGTCAAGCTGTGTGTCTGTTCTTTACATACTCTGAAAGCCTGAAGCCTAAGAGGCGTTTCTGAGATTTACTTTTATTTCTCTGTGTGTGTGGCTCTTCAGTGATGGAGGGGTCAATGTAATACATGTCTGTATGGACCGACAGCTCACAGGTGCTCCACGAGTCAAGCTGTCAAACATGCACTATAAAGCGCACGTGTATGAGGAAGGTCGGCCAACACGCTAACAGCGCCCAAAGGCAAAAAGTGTTTGATGGTGAATTAAGTTGTGTTTTTTTTCCCGTGGTAACAAAAGCCCCTCTCGTCACCTCTGGAGTGGTCCTCGCCTCCCTCTGCCCTCCTATCATCCGGTGCGGCCCATTTCACTTTCATCCGTAACATGCTATTGTCAGAAAAGCAGCCAAAGGGCTGTCTTTGTTTACCTCACAACAGCTGGATGAGGTCTACACCCTTCACTTAAACGCTTCTCTCTGCACTGACACTCTATTTCACCTTTTACATGCTTCTCGAGTCTGTGATTTGCGAGCGCTGCTGCACTTTTGACGGTTCACCTTGATGTGGGAATGTGAAGGAGAATGACATCTGAATGATATAAATAATGCAACAGAATGAGTATGACACAGTGAAATTGTTCGAATCGCTGTCTAATAGATCTCAGTTTCATAAATGTCATTTGAAGGTGTCGTACTGAAAGGACCTACCCAGGCTTATTGGAAATACCTGCCTCTGTCTAGATTTCTTCAAAACTCAAAAAACATACCCATGAGTGCGAATCACTGACGTTTCCCATTTAAATGAACACTAGGGGCAGTAAAACTCATACCATTTTTATTCCTTTTACAGGGCCAGAGTTTCAGTTAATAAAGACTAATTTTCACACAGTTACTTGCACAATATTATGTTATAACTTCAAAACAATTTTAACATCCTGTGAGATTTGAAAATTAATACTTTGGAAGGCACATATATGTGCATCACATATACAGCTTCATATGTGTGGGTTTTATAATTCTGAAAGTTTGCATGGTAGCTCACACTATACGGCGTTGTACTTGAGAAATTAAGAGCTCCGGTACGAATCCTGTGAAACTACGGTTCGACAAAACAGTTCACTCAAATCAAAACAAGTATATTAAAATTCCACGGTTGCATCAGTGAATGTGTTTTTATATCACTTTAGCATTTGTTAACACTATCGGGTAGGTTTAGGGTTGAGTTTGGTGTGGAGGTTTGTTATTTTCCAACACGATAAAGCATTAACTTTTTAGCGACACTCACTGGACATTTCAACTAACCTATCAATAAGCCCCTCCCCTTGAACGCAAATGAGCCAATGGCAGTTTAGTATCATTTGCATGGGGACAAGAACTCAGACATCTTTAGGTTTCAGCGCCATAGAGAAACATTAGAAGATCCTCTTTGGAAGAAAATTGGAAGAGCTCTTATCGCTTTGATGGCGTTTATGCTATAAAAATGGTAAAACAATGTGCCTGGGACTTGTTACACTGATTCCAGGTATCCTGAGAGGATGGGCAATGGAATTAATTTTATTCCATTTCCTAAACCTAAACAAGGTTGTCTTACTCTCATTAAGTTACAGTTTGCATCTGCTCAAGCAGAACGTTAATGTCATCTTGTGCTTCAGCAAGTTATCTCTGGCTAAAACTAGCTAACGTTAAAGTTAGTGAGTCCATGCTAATGTACAAACCTAAATAGCGAACTGTTCTCATGTCATGTACAGTGCAGGTCAAAAACACAAACGAAGGTCTACATTCCAGTGCCTCTCCATATTAAACTGGTTAAATGTAAATTAAATTAATTTTACACTGCGGTACATGAACAGTGTTGATCCTGGATGTTGTCATCTGCGATCGTGACGACCGTAACATGAGGTTTCTCCCGCTTGCATTGTGATCTGTAAACCCTCACTTCTAAATTAAACTTGTTACCCACCATATTTATTTTAAAACCTTTTATATATCCCTCCATGGCATATTTAAGTCCCACTTGAATGATCCTCGAAGAGAGGTGGTCCTTATGTGTCCAAAATTGATCAAAAACATCATGGGACAAGGTTTTCATACTGACAGCTGTCATTGCAAGACAGTGAGCAATTCCTTTTGTTTGTTAGAAACAGTAACTAAGGGGGGCAGGGCTTACCGATAGGTCAATTCTAAATTGCCACAATACGTAACTGAAGCAACATAATAAAAACGCAACAATACATGCCTGTACCAGTGTAATAAAACATGGCTATGTTCACGTTTTGAATGCATGTTTTAGCGCCACTCACTGGACATTTCACTTTGAAACTACCGTGAAGCGTGTAGTAAAGTATGTAATATCGATGTTGCAGAAATGTCGCCACAAGCACAAAAAGGACCCTAATTTCTCCCACACTTCGCATACATTCAGATTTGAAGGACACTTCTGTTTTGTGGCAGCATACAGTCATTTTGTATTAGTATTTTGATCTTTTCCAGTAAACTACTTAACAAGCAGAATTTCACAAACTTGTGTTGGGCCATGAGTTTGCATGGTGGAAATGGAGCATCCAGAATAACTCAAGACAGCGGAGAGAAAAAATGAAGACAGACAGAGAGAAAGACACACACGCGCGCACACGCACACACACACACACACACACACACACACACACACACACACACACACACACACACACTCCTCCTTCTCTGTTGTCCTCCTACACATCGTGATCCTACACCTTTCATGTGCAAAGCAGATGTAGTCAATTGACATGCTAATGAGACACACACACATGCAGGGACATCCGCTCATACACACATTCCCATGTATCAGTTCAAGCCCTCGCTGTCAGCCATGCTCATTCCCTCCCCCCGCGTCTCTCCCTCCCCTCCACCCGCTTTTGCTCTCTTTAAGTGGAAACGATTGGAATTGAGTTCAGTGTGCTCCCTAGAGAGGAAACCTGCCTGCCAACCGCCCGTCCTGCCACACACTTACCACCGAGAGCATGTGTGTGTGTGTGTGTGTGTGTGTGTGTGTGAGTCCATAAACCTTTACAGCGACGTCACACACTGCCATATTCCTGTAGATTGGTGACTAATCTACAGGACTAGATTAATTAATTAGCGGTTAACTGACCTGGTAAGGCTCCAGGGAGTAAGGCTAGTGGATACTCTGTGTGTAGGTGTGTTTTTAATGTTTAAGATTCTGCACATTTTCTAGGCCATTAATCAATTTTAAGTAAATTTGTGACAACATTTCTCTCAGTATGTCATGCTAATAATATCATTTGTAATGAAAAAAGTAGAAATATGCAAAATGGAAGCATTTTCGGTCACACTTTATTTTAAGGTCCAACTCTCGTTATTAACAAACCACTAACTATGACTTTTGCCTCAATAAATTCCTAATTTGCTGCTTATTAATAGTTAGTAAGGTAATTGTTAAGTTTAGGTATTGGGTAGGATTAGGGATGTAGAATATGGGCATGCAGAATATGTGCTTTATAAGTACTAATAAACAGCCAAAAGGTTAATAATAGGCTTGCTAATAAGCAACTAGTTAATAGTTAGAATTGGTACCTATACTAAAGTGTTACCACATTTTCATTTGTAGTTTCAAACTTTTGAACCCCAGTGTGTATCAGTGGCTCTCAACCAATCAGTTTCAAGCCAAAAATGTGTAAATGCAAATGCTAAATGCAAATAATAAATTGCAAACATAGTACGTTCAAATTCCCTGCTGGGGGAAAAATGTTTAAACCAGCTTATACAGGTTTGCTGGTCTTACCTGTTCTAATTTGGTCTGCCAGTCTGGCCAAGTTGGTCTACAACTAGTCTAGCTGAATTCCCATTCTGGCCAAGTTGGTGTTTGACCAGCTTGAGCTGGTTTAAGATCAAAATAGAAACATAAGTAGGTGTATTAACTTTTAAAAGCAAGTTTCCGATAACATATGTTGTTGACATCAGAGGCTGTACTATATCAAGTCATCATCATTTATATAGCGCTTATTACAATGCAAATTGTGTCAAAGCAGCTTTACAGTATTAAACAGGGAAATAGTGTGTCGAGATAGTGTCTTTCTCCTCTGGCCAGACAAAACCAGCAGTTTAAAACTAGGCTGCAGCCGAGTTAGACTGCGCAGAAAACTCATCTGGTTCCTGTGGTCTTGTCCCAACGGCCATCTGGGGGATGAGGTCTTCGGAGGGGATCAGTTTCTGGGGCACATCTAGATGTCCTGGTCTCTGCTGACATTTCAGGGCAGTCGAGGTCATCTCTAGGTGCTGATTCACCATCTGATCTGGATATGGACTGGATCCGGGTGGCTATGGTGACCTCGGAATAAGAAAGAAACAGACTAAGATTATAATCTTCTAACGATGTAACAAGTACATCAGGTGTTATGGGAAGTGTTCCCGGTTCCGGTTGATCTAATTAATGCAGCCTAACAATCTTTAACGGATGTGAATGATAGAAATGCGATAGTGGATTATGTGTAAGCCAGGTTAAAGAGATGGGTCTTTAATCTAGATTTAAACTGACAGAGTGTGTCTGCCTCCCGTACAGTGTTATGTAGAGTGTTCCAGAGTTTAGGCGCTAAATAGGAAAAGTATCTGCCGCCTGCAGTTGATTTTGATATTCTAGGTATTATCAGATGGCCAGAGTTTTGAGAATGCAGTGGACGTGGAGGACTATAATGCAATAAGAGCTCACTCAAGTACTGAGGGGCTAAACCATTCAGGGCTTTATAAGTAATTAACAAGAATTTAAAATCTATACGATGTTTAATAGGGAGCCAGTGCAGTGTTGACAGAACTGGGCTAATATGGTCGTACTTCCTGGTTCTAGTAAGAACTCTAGCTGCTGCATTTTGAACCAACTGGAGTTTGTTTATTAATCGTGCAGAGCAACCACCCAATAAAGCATTGCAATAGTCTAACCTTGAGGTCATGAACGCATGAATTAACGTTTTTGCATTTGACATTGAGAGCACAGGTCGTAATTTAGATATATTTGGAAAATTTACAAATGCTAGTGACATGTTTTTCAAAGGAAAGATTACTATCAAATAGCACGCCTAGGTTCCTAACTGATGATTTATAGAGCAGCCATCAAGTATTAGACAGTGTTATAGGTCACTACGTGCGGAGGTTTTTGGTGCGATTATTAACACCTCTGTTTTTTTCAGAATTTAGCAGTAAGAAATTACTAGTCATACAGTTTTTTATATCAACTATGCATTCCGTTAGTTTTGCAATTTGGTATGTTTCATCGGGTCGCAAAGAAATATAGAGCTGAGTATCATCAGCATAGCAGTGAAGGCTAACGCCATGTCTCCTGATGATATCTCCCAAGGGTAGCATGTAAAGCGTGAAAAGTAAGGGTCCTAATACTGAGCCTTGGGGTACTCCATACTCCATTTGTGATGGGTATGATAACTCTTCATTCACTGCCACGAACTGATGGTGGTCAGATAAGTAAGATTTGAACCATGCCAATGCACTTCCTCTAATACCAACATAATTTTCTAGTCTTTTCAAAAGAATGTTGTGGTCGATTGTGTCAAACGTGGCACTAAGATCCAGTAGCACTAATAGAGAGATACAACCACGATCAGATGATAAGAGCAGGTCATTTGTAACGCTAATGAGAGCAGTCTCAGTATTATGATACAGTCTAAATCCTGACTGGAAATCCTCACAGATCCCATTTTTCTCTAAGAAGGAACATAGTTGTGATTATACTACCTTTTCTAGTATCTTTGACAAAAAAAGGGAGATTCGAAATCGGTCTGTAATTTTTTATTTTTTTTTTTATTTATTTTTTTTTTTTAATGAGAGGCTTAATAATAGCCAATTTGAAGGTTTTTGGGACATATCCTAATGACAACGACAAGTTAATAATATTCAGAAGAGGATCTATGACTTCTGGAAGCACCTCTTTTAGTAGTTTTGATGGAATGGTGTCTAACATACAAGTTGTTGGTTTGGATGATTTAACGAGTTTATACAATTCTTCATTTCCAATATAAGAGAATGGATGGAATTGTTCCTCAGGGGTTCTACAGAGCACTATCTGATGCAATACTGTGGCTGACGGATGCATGGTTACAATTTTATCTCTAATAGTTTCGATCTTGGAAGTAAAGTAATTCATAAAGTCATTACTACTGTGCTGCTGGGTAATATCTGCAACTGCTGATGTTTGATTTTTTGTTAATTTAACCACTGTATTGAATAAATATCTGGGGTTGTGTTTGTTTTCTTGTAAAAGAGACGCAAAGTAATCAGATCAAGCAGTTTTTAAGGCTTTTATGTAGGAGAAAGTTTTTTCCCGCCAAGCAATACGAAATACCTCTAGTTTTGTTTTCCTCCAGCTGCGCTCCATTTTCCGGGCTGCTCTCTTTAGGGCACAAGTGTGCTCAATATACCACAGTGTTGTATGTCCAAACTAACTCTGTTGCATTTGGAGCAAATCTGTCACTTAGGCAAAGTATGTTGATGCCAACCTGAAAATTCTCACATCTTTGAAAACCATGAACAAACCAAGGTAAAATATTTACGAAAACGAAAACGTACGAAAACGTACCTCTGGGAAGTTTTTCAGAAGACGCGAAATACTTACAAATAAGTACATATCACTGCAGTTTCCAACAGAAATCAACACTAGAGACGGTAAAACAGTGAGCATTTGTAATCGTTTTCGTACACAGTTATGATTACAGCTCCATATGTTTCGCTTTCTGGATGTAACAAGCTTTGCTCTGTAGCTCAGCCGCATGTAATTGGACTTAGGATGCGGAATCCTTGGCTATGAATCCCATCAAAAACATGACTCAAGATGAAAGAACTGAAAGATGAGAGATTGAAAAACAATGAAAAAAAAGGCATGCGATTGTGTTTATACATCACATTTGCTTCTGTTCATACTATCAGGTAGGTTTAGGTGTAGTCCAGATGGTACGTTATTTTAAAACGTCACGGAGCATTAGACTTATAGCGCCACTCAATGGACATTTCAAGTCAGAACTGCGGTGACACCTACAAAACCAACGTCACATAAAACATACCATATGTACATCCATCTGTTCCAGAAGAAAAAAAAAAAAAAAAAAAAAAAAAAAACTAACACTCTTTTAACATCACCCAGTGGACATCTCACATCGAATGTGTCATGAAACGAACATGGTGGTACGTGTTTCGCATCTTGCGAAAAAGTTCCCACAGGTACATTTTCATCATGAGATCAGGTTGCAAAATACAAACCCAGAGTACATTACAAAATGACATCATGTTGGACTTGATTACCTCAAGTAGAAGCATTCGAGAGCCCCTGCATATATGATTTAGATATATCACACCGTGTTTAGGGTGTTCTGCACTCTCTACAAGCATACAAGCGGTGGTGTCTGCAAGAGGCCCGGCAATAAGTCCATCTCATCCCAGGCTATCGACTCCCTCTGGGGGATCAATACTGGAATGATGGGCCTCCTCTGTCTCGCCCATCCATCCACTGGGCCATTGAGCGCATGTTAATGTTATGAATTATTGAGAGAACAGTTACTATTGATTGGCTGTGGGGATTATTGAAGGGGTGAATTGCAGTGAGAGGGCAGGCGGAGGTCTGGAAGGTGGCGGAGGGAATCTGTGTCAACGGGCAGGTCAAAATCCTCAAGCGAGGTTTAAGTGTTCACTAAGACGCCTGACCTCAAAAACGGTCAGGTCAGAGGTTGCAGGAAGGACACACCTGACGTAATGATGAGTGTGTCTTCTGCTTTTGGTTTCTTAGTCCTTCTCTTTCTCTTGGTTTCCCAGGCCCTGCAGGGAAAAACAGTTAGAACCAACCTAAACTGGTTAGTTGGTCTCCATACTGGTTGGTTGCCATACTGGTCAGGTTTGCTGGTTTTAGAGGAGGCTGGCAGACTAGACAGCCAATTAGCCAAACCAGTGAAACACCATCTTGGCAAGGTTGGGAGACCTCCAGTAAAGACACTTTTGGCTTTTTAAGCAGGGCTAAGTCAGTGCTAGATGTGAAAGCAGTAATATTTGAACTGCAGATTCTCAATAGGTGTCCTTCATTCATCAGTTATTTCTCAAGATGGGTACTTTGAGAGTTTGTGTAGAACAGGGGTGTCCAATCCTGTCCTGCAGAGTTTAGCTTCAACCTGCCTCAACACACCTGCCTAGATGTTTCTTGCAATCCTGAAGAACTTGAGTTTAAATGTGTTTAATTAGGGTTGGAGCCAAATTCTGCCATACCGTCTTCTCCAGGAAGCAGAATGGAACACACATGGAGTAGAAGATCAGTGAGTGTTAGTTGTTACTTACCATTTTTAATATATGGTCACACTTTATTTTAAGGTCTAATTCTCGCCATTAACAAACCATTAACTATGACTTTTGCCTCAGTCAGCTCCTAATTTGCTGCTTATTAATAGTTAGTAAGGTAGTTGTTAAGTTTAGGTATTGGGTAGGATTAGGGATGTAGAATATGGTCATGCAGAATGTGCTTTATAAGTACTAATAAGCAGCCAATATGTTAATAATAGGCATACTAATTAGCAACTAGTTAATAGTGAGAATTGATCCTTATACTAAAGTGTTACCTAATATATTTACACAAATCCATTTATGAGGTAAGACGCAATAGTGAAGTCAAGTACCCCAGATTCATGGCACTAAAACAGATCTATGACCCTCTATAAGAATTCATCAGTATCAGATGTTCATAAAATAATCACTTGGAAGTACAGTAAGTAGAATAAAAACATCCTCTCCAGACATACATAACTGTAAGCACTTCCAGCTATGCAAACTTGATTTCAGGCATTGTTGCATTCCAAACTGTTAGAGTACAATTCATTGCAATTCATAATGCATTCTCAGTATAGTCACAAAGAATGTTAATGTAAACTCTTCTTCTGTCACTTTTCTCTTACAGCTTCTGGCAAGGCAGAGCAACAGTTTAAAGGCGTGTTTGTAGATTGTTACCTAATAATAACATCCAAGTTAATGCCTAAAACATTTGAGGGTATCTCACTGCCCTTGAGCACTAGACTTTGCAAGAATGTATGTTAAAGAAATCTTCACAAATGGGCCACATGCTTGCAATGTGTTATTCTGGTATTCATTTACATTTACTATAATAAATTTGGCCTGTGAGTGCATTTTTCCCTATTTGAGGGGTTTATTGAAAGTTTTGAAGGGACAAAAGAAAGTCCATGAGATTATGAAACAGCACAGGCTGAACTTGAACCACCATCTCCGTAATGACTATAGCTCAATATGTCTTGAGTTCATGCACTAACCACTAAGCAACAGCTCAAACAAGAAAACAAGCCCAAATCTGAGCACCCCTGCTAGAAAACACAAGCATGTCTTGCTTACAGTTATCTGATGTTAGTGTCTCACGTTTAAGTCTGGTAGACCATTACTTAGTAAATTTCTATTAAAGCCAATGACCCTCATCCACAAATCTCCCCAGATATCCTGACCTAGCTTAAAACAGTCCCCTCTCTGTTTGTTCAGAGGACGCTCCCGAGTAAAGATTGCATTAGAATCTAGTTCCCCGATGCTGAATCCCCACAAGCCTTTCTTAGCAAATGTTGCGGCACTAAAAAACGAAATCGCTGGACCGTACTGCTCCTCACTAGCATTATCTTCTATTGATCCCAGTCCTTAAGTGTGACCATAAATCCTGTCCGGCACTGCTGACCGAGGCCAGCTTACCAGGACCCTCTGCGTGGAAACTCTGATGGCAGGGTAACCGAAAACGGCACTTCCACTCTTTAAGAATTTAAGATCAAGTAATTTGGATGGTGAAGGATCTTTGTTTTACTGCATTGCAAAAGGATGAGATTTCAACAGTCGTTCCTGCAAACTGTGTGTGCAACTGAAGGCACGTCCAATGCAGGAATTCAGGAAATCACCGGTTCGAGTCAGACGAGACATAACTGGAATTATACAAGGAGGCAGTCATAGAATGCGAAAGTAAAATGACATTGATCGCTAGTAATGGCTTTTGAAATGAATCCAGGGTTTCTTGTTGAATGCAGCGAGCTTGGATGTACATAACAAACAATCTAAAAGCTTGTCTAATAGCTCACCATAAGCCAGGAAGACCAATGTATCTATTCTCAAATAGTCTCATAATCCCCATTTACACAAACAATCGACGCTGCATCCATTAGGTGATGAGCTACAGGCTGTGTTTGTTGTTGAACGGAAAATCAGCGATTAAGTTGTTGGATGATAATGCAATTATAAAGCTGTTTCAAAGCACTTCTGCTTTGTTTTGATTCATAAAATGAGAGTGGTCTTCGTTTTATAATTTGAGCATCCATTGTCAGACTACAGAGTCTGCATAATTCTGAAACGTAAATATACGCTAAATTTGTTTTAACTTCGTAATTCGAAAGATTCAATAAATTCCCCTATGTCTGAGTGAGATCTCATTCAGACAGATTTATTGTCTAGTTGTTTACGATTTCTGAACAGGCTCAGTGCAGTGACGTGTTTTTGGAAAAAAATCTGGACACAAACAATCTTGTGTTCCTGTAAGGAGACCAAACCAGCGCTGCTGTTAATGAGTCAGTGTATGTATGTAATGCTGAATGTGAAAGTCTTTATGTGCCCAACTGAATATTTAATTATTTAATAATTCTCAATTATATAAAAAATAATTAATTCTTACAGTGATACCCAATTTTCAACTAATAAACATAAACCATATAAATTATAGTATAATAAAACAAATTATGGTTAAAAATATATATGAAAACAATACAATACACTGAAACAATATAATATACAGGTAAGGCACAATGAATAAATTACATTATAATATTTTGTTAATATGTAATATGTAAAACAGTATATGTACAGAACTCATAGAGAGTGGCTAAATAAACAATTTGTGAGCACTCAGTTGTAATAAAACTTACAAAACCAAAAACAAAACATTAGTATAATTGTCTCTTCATTTAATTGTAATTATCATCTAATTTTAATTTCCAGTCATTTTCATTATTAAATGATATCATCAGCACAACAATTTTATTGTAAGGTTTGATTAAAACTGAAATAAATAATATTAAATTAAGGGTTTCATAGGGTTTCATTGGTCCCCCTTTTGCTTTCCTGACAGCAGCAGCTGAAATAAGAATATTCCAGATATTTATAAACAAATTATAAAATTAGAGAATTACAGATATTTTGTATATAGAAATGCAAACATGTTGTATATTTTTGGAAAAAAATATATAATAATTATAAAACAAATTATGAGAAAAAAATAGTTAATTAGTTGGCAAATGATGTCAAATTAGAATCTAAATGTGTTCATAGATGGCTGTGAAATACTGTAGCAGTGGAGTACGGGTGGTGGCGGCACTCTTAAATCTGCTGTAGAATAGCATATATCAGGTGACAGCTATAAAGGGCTGCCCTTTAGGGTGCAGCGGGCGTGGGGAGCTTGACTCCTGTCTGAGTGATAGTGAGCCCTACATCATTCAGCCCTCACCTTATCACTCGCTCACTCACTCTCGCACCCTTATAAATGTCAGCAATAAATCTGGTCTCAATCCCGCTCAGTGCATAACTCATACACACACATGCAGACATACACAAATACACTGTGTGTTTGACATGCGTCGCACGTCTCATCACTGTACAGTTGTTCAGATTTGATGCAACCTGTCTTGTTTCTCTGCCTGTCTCCTTCTTTCTAACCTGTAGAGATGCCAGCAATGCTTTTTTACTGTCCTTATTTCAAGTATCTGCCATCACCGCTCCATTTCTCCCTGGTGAGACGTAAACCACCCTTCAGCCCCCCTAACAGCAACCTCTGAGCTAAGCCCCTGTGAGAGCCAGCACAGGTCGGCCGTTGTGAAATATAGCCAGACGTAATGACCCTCTAAATTAACTCCTTGTAACCCTGCATTTCTCAAATGGCTGTCATTAGCATATAATAGAGTGCAGGGAGATAAGAGAGGGCCAAGCCTGCCCCGCGGCGGACCCGCGCCAACCCAGTGCTCTGTCTCAGCACCGCTGGCGCTGCTGTAACGGTACTGTAAAGTTCAGCCTTATAAACATGTCACCTGGGCATGTAATTAACCGACTGGCCAATTAGATAATGGATCTACTACCTGTGAGCTGCCTGTCATTCAAGAACAGCTCACATGCTCCTGCTCCCCTCTTCAGTCCTACCATCCCAATGCACTGTACCTCTTTAAAGTGGTGGTGATTAAAATTTAAATAGTCTGAGAAATAATGTATACATCAGGATTGGATTGGAGCATAAAAAGGTGGGTATTCTATATTATTAGTTAATGATATTTTTACATGCCCTTTATTAATTTAACTAAAAAGGAAAGGAAAGGAAAGGAAAGGGACAGGAACAGAAAGGGAGAAGGGAAGGGAAGGGAAGGGAAGGGAAAATGGAAAAAGGACAAGATGAGACGAGATGGGATGGGATGGGATGGAAGGGGAAGAGAAGGGACGGAAAGGGAAGGGACAAGATGGGACTGAAAAGGAAGAGAAGGGAAAGGAAAGGAAAGGAAAGGAAAGGAAAGGAAAGGAAAAATGGAAGAGAGAGTAAGAAAAGAAAAGAAAAGAAAAGAAAAGAAGAAGAGAAGAGAAGAGAAGAGAAGAGAAGAGAAGAGAAGAGAAGAGAAGAGAAGAGAAGAGAAGAGAAGAGAAAGGAATGGAAAGGAAAGGAAAGGAAAGGAAAGGGAAGGCACAGTGCTGCTCTTAACAGCTGTCACTGCGACACAAACAAAGAGCTTGTTGATTAAAAAAGACCCTCATCGCAATTGCAACCACAAAATTCCCCTTCTAATTGAGAGACACATCAAAGGCACATTGGTTTGGTAAGACCCCCTCCTCCTCCAGGTCCCCACCTCAATCACATTTACACCTCCACTTCATTCTCTCCCTCTGTAGTTATCTTTTTTTTCTTCTCAACCTCAAATTAATGAAAAGCAGGCCAAAGAGGGAGCACTTTCAGTCATTTTAACAGCCAGTTAATAAATGCGATTGCAAATGGAACTTGTCACCGCACGCTAGAGAGCAGCGCGCGGTCAATATCCCAGCTGGCAGGTGCTGAGGGTCACATATAAGTCAGTCCAGTGATGGATATGTATCCAATAATTGATGTTGGCCGTCTGTTATTGTGGGTTTCACTCCTGCCTCTATTGCTTATTAAAAGCTGTTTGCTTTAAGTACCAGGCTGCCCTGTAACTGCCCATGCTGGCTGTTAGCTGAGCATCAGAAACCACAGGCAATGGAGAAGACGGCCAACTCTGGCTGTCTACACAAATATTACAAATATTTTGGCCACACAGTTTAACTTCTGGTTTTAATGGACGATATACTCGTTGAATTAAATTAATACACAAATGTGAACCCTCAAATAATGAAGGTGCATGAATATTTATACAGAAATAGTACTGTGATATTTATTTATAAATACATAGTATGACCACATATATATATATATATATATAGTAGTTGTTGGTAACACGTAGTATAGGGACCAATTCTCACTATTAACTAGTTGCTAATTAGCATGCCTATTATTAACATATTGGCTGTTTATTAGTACTAATAAAGCACATATTCTGCATGACCATATTCTACATACCTAAAAACTACCTTATTATTAATAAGCACCAAATTAGGAGTTTGAGGCAAAGGTCATAGCTAATGGTTTGTTAATAGCGAAAATTTGACCTTAAAATAAAGTGTAACCTAGTTGTTTAATAAGAGGCCAAAAAAGTATACTTTCTGTTCATGTTCCTCTCTGGCTCACATCCAGTCTGTATGGTGTTATTTTCATCAGCAGCACAGTCTGCTGAGGCCACTGTTTGCGTGCAGCCTGTTTTTTGTGCCGTGTGGACTTGTGCATAGACATCTGCACATGCATGAGTGATTTAAGTGCTCCAAAACAAAGGACCACTTGGTAGTGTGCAAGCGCAAGCTAGGTGCAAGCTAGGTAGTGTGCAAGCGTCCATTGTCTCTGAAGTGTACTTTGAATGACTTGTGTGCTTTACTGTGCGCGGGACTGAGATGAACGCGGAAAGTGAAGAACAACCAGGCCATAATGTACAGTCTGCCGGTCATTAACGCAAAATAAATCAATCTAGTATAGAGTCACAAGTAATTATTAGGGAGAAAAGTGCAAAATGGGACCGGTTACAAGTCAGACTCGAACCTACATCTCCCACATAAGCACCAGGGCTCAAAATATCAGAAAAACATGTGTTAACCACTCAGCCATGGCTCCGGAAGGCCAAATCATTTATAGAGCAAGACTCTACTGTGTTGGCATGTTGGCTTCTTGAAGAATCAAAGAAAGTGAGAGGATATAGATAGAAAGACAGAATCAGAAACAGAGGGAGACACGTCAGGAATTACCGCAGGGCCTAACCCTGCATGACTGGAAGGGTGTTGTTATTGTAAAACTCAGAAAGAGCTGCTATAGCACATTTCTGACATGTAGCGCTGCCTTTCAGGGCCTGATCAAAGTGCCCCACCGCTACTGCGTCTGATAACCAAATCAATTTTCCCAGTCTTTTGTTTTTCGCTGAATAATGCACATTTAGTTGTAACCTTCGGGCATAGAAGGAAGACAAGGCAGACGAGAGGGGCAAGAAATGGAAGGGGTGAGTTAGAGAGGAAAGTGCTATTCTTTTATATTCTGAGAAACTAAATATATTCCATAAAAGAGGAAAGAAAAGGAGGGAAATATTCAATAAACTTAGCAGAAGGCTTAAAAGCGCAAAGGCTCTGGACGACCGCGAACAGCGGTTGGAGGCGGTTCGACAGGAGAGAACCGAATGATTAGAATATGAAATGTCTCTGAAGGGGAGGGGGGGAGGGGGGGGGGGGGGGGGGGGGTGTGGTGGGAACGGAGCCAGAGAAATGGAGAGGTGAGATTAAAAGATTACCTGTCTTCTTCTCTCGCCCTTCAGGACCCTAGCGTCTGTCTGCCACCGCTGTCAGACCAGACAAGTCAATGAAAGAGAGACAGCTTCAAAACAAGATAATCATTACACATTTTCAATCGCGTGGCTTTGTAATTGCATATGTTTCTTGGCTCGAGAGGTCTTCAAATGCAACTTATCAACTGCAAGTACATTATACTGTACTCCCTGCAATAAAAACCGAAGACCAAACTAAATGTTTGATTTGTATTAATACAGTCAGCATTTGTTTTTTCAAGTATTTACAAATTCAACAAGAACTAAAGAATATGCTACATGCAAAAAAATACAGGTTTATCATCCACCAGGTGAATTAAACTTTTTCTTTTTTTTTTTGCATTGTTTGTGATCAATCTATTATTATTTATTGTACTGAAAAAGTGAGTCGTGCCACTCTTGATCTGTGTGCTGCTGACTGTTCTGTTGGATGGGATACCCTTGACCTGTCGCATCCGCAGACATTGATATTCAGTAACAAGCCCCACAAAACAAAACGATCCATATCACAAGGTGACAGGAGACAGCTCTCTCTCC
This sequence comes from Spinibarbus caldwelli, assembly GCA_039654775.1. Lineage (NCBI taxonomy): Eukaryota > Metazoa > Chordata > Actinopteri > Cypriniformes > Cyprinidae > Spinibarbus > Spinibarbus caldwelli. The sequence continues at coordinate 25,908,523 of CM077261.1, read as the reverse complement.
GTGTGTGTTTCTCTCTCTCTCACTCTTCAGTATAAATGGGCTTTTAAGTTAAGTGCACATATGGCTATGGCCTGCCGTGGCCTTTTAACCTTAACAGTGACATGGGAAAGATTTTTCAAAAGAACGTCCAAAAAGTTAGCTATATTAGTTCCTCAACGCTAGCTTTGGCAGGGACCGAAAGAGAGAGAGAGAGATGAAGGGACAATCAAGAAAGGAATGAAAAAAGGACAGCCAAAATGTGGAAGACAGCAGACGGGACCTGTGTTCGATTTACTCTTGTCATTGATGAGTGAACTTGCTCTTTCTTGTCTTCTCTCTCTATATATATTTCCTTCAGCATTGCACCCCAACAATTTTTCTCATAATTTCAAGTAATTCAGCTACAGTCAAGCTACCCTTTAGAAAAAGTAGTCAGCTACGCTACAAGTGTTTGTTTTGAGGGGGAACAAGGAGCTGTCCTGACTCACTTGGTGACCCAGGAAAGAGCATCTGAAAAGATCAATTTACAATAAATTGCACTCAATATAATTTCTATATTTCAAACAGCAATGAGCTTATATATATATATATATATATATATATATATATATATATATATATATATATATATTGTGTGTGTGTGTGTGTGTGTGTGTGTGTGTGTATGTATGTATTTGTTAACACTTTAGAATAGGGAACACATATTGTATTAACTAAGAGTTTTCCCTGAACAAACTCCTAATTTGGTGCTTATTGATAGTTAGTAAGGTAGTTGTTAAGTTTAAGTGGGGTCAAGATTAAGATATCTAAAATATGGTAATGCAGAATAAGCCATTAATGCATGCTTTATAAGTACTAAAAAAAAACAGCCAATACTCTAGTAATATGCATGCTAATAAGCAACTACTGTAGTGAATAGTGTCCCCTAATCTAAAGTGTTACCAGTATTGCTTTGTGCATTGCTCCAATCAAGAAACTCTCCGCAGAAACTCTTTTGACATATTTACACTTGTCACTTCATGCATTTTTACTGATAGCTATCTGATTTGTTAAAACTGTTCCATTTACACTGGATACATATGTGTGTCTTTGCAAAATGATTTTAAATCCAATCTTAACGTCCTGTGCAATATGCAAATTCAACATCACTGAATGCAACAGCACTACACTGCATTATTTATCATCAGCTAATTTCAAGAGCAAAGACTGCAATAGGAGAGAGTGTGGCATCAGCACTGATGAGAGAATTTAGTCTCACTACTTTTAATGAAGATGACTATATGTTGAGCTCAAGGATGCAACGCCAAACTTTCCATTTAATTTGCGTCAGTTTGAGCATCTGCGTGCTGAGGAGAGATGCTCATTTCTGATGGGCCAATTCTCTGGAATGCATTTCATTTTGCATGATCGGATTGTAATCCATCTCAAATGCATTTCAGAAGGCATTTACACCTGGTATTTTCATAATCAGATAGCTATACAATTAGAGTAAAGTGAAGGGGCTAAATGTAAATGGGCCTTTCATTAAACTGTTGCATGAACCAGTTCATATGAAGCATCCAAACGAACCAATTCACTAATATTTAATGGCCTTTTCAATATGAGAGAGAATGGATAGTAAAAGCTAGAGTGTTTCACAGCTGAGCTTAGGTTAACCCAGACAACCGGTTGTGATCAGACTGTCTGCAGGGAGGGTTAAGCGTGGCAACTTTGATATGCAGAATTAACGAGCGGTGTGGCTGGTCCTGCTCTAACAGATGAGAATTAACCATCCCTAATGTAGAGGCAATGGCCAGTAACCTTCTGGAGAGATTAACTTGAATACTCGAATGAAATGAAGATGACAGAGCGGCGGTGTTCATCCAGATATGTCATACCACTGATCCTATCGAGACCAGGGAATAAATCACACACCAAAAGAGGGAGAGTGAGAGACGGAGAACCAAAGCCATGTGGCATCTCTCAAAGCAAAAGGAGAGAGTCTAATGAGCTGTTGAATTGATTCAGGTGTGATTGATTAGGAAGAGTTCAAAAATGTGAGTTGAGATGCCTTCAAGAACCTCAGCCACTAAACCATGTAGCAATTTTTCCTCAGTTATTCTTCTTCTCAAATCCTGGAAAAGGAACTTGGTAGGGTAATGGTCAAGTTGAACGGTTTGTTTTAATAGTACCTATGTTTGAAGAGGTTTTGTAATCATCCCTACTGAAAAGAAACAACAGAAAACATTACAGAAATGTGAATGGTTTCCTCTACAAATACCATTAAAAACTATACAAACCATCAACCTTTAAACATTAAACTCATAAAAAAAAATGGTTTCCTGTAGTGTGTTTTGGGACATATTCTATTAGGATTTAGTGGATTTGACAAGCCACCAATAGAAGGTGACCAATTAGAAGTAACCAGTAGAGACCAACAGGCACCATTACAATTCTCATTAAAACCAGTACAAATCCCAGTAAAAACATTACAAATTCTGTGATGGTTTCTATTGTTTTGTTTTTTTTATCATCAGGTATTACTGTATTTTATTTTCTGTCAACATATTTTTACAGTCACACTTCACTTTAAGGTGCAATTCTCACTATTAACTAACTATTAACTGTAACTTTTCCCTCAGTAAACTAGTTAGTAAGGTAGCTGTTAAGTTTAGGTATAGTGTTGGATTAAGGGATCTAAAATATGGTCATGCAGAATAAGGCATTAATATGTGCATTAATAAGGCATTTATACGTACTAATTTCCAAGTAATATGCATGCTAATAAGCAACTAGTAAATAGTAAGAATTGGTCCTTAAAATAAAGTGTTACCATTTTTACAAAACAGAAGTAACAACTCCAAAATTAAACCTGATCAAATATTTTTAACATTTCAGCTTTAAGACCATGTAACCAAACAACCAGAAGAGATTTACAGCATAGTGACTCTTCATCCATCTTCAATTTTTAAGTTCATGGTAAAATAATGAGGTCTTGTAATAACGAGAATACTATTAGCACACTTTGAACCTGCTCTCTCCTCTAGTATTGGAAATTCACTTCTATTGATCACAAAATAGCTATATAGGGACTGAATACTTGACCCCTAATCCCTTTATGGACTGACCTCGACTGAACCATGTCCCTTAAATATGTGTGTTTCTGTGTGTGTATGTGTTGTGTGGCAGTCGTCTGTTTTTCACATGACCACACATACACTCACACGCTGTCAGGAATTCACAATCACAGTCACTTCAGTCACCGGCCACAACAATCACCAGATCACAATCACCTGAATACTGATCACCCGCACCTGCAGCCACTAATCAGCACCCCTTCAAATACACGCTCCACTCAGACACTCATCGTCTGGTCTACTGTTCACTACCCCGAACTGTGCCTGACTCCCTTACGATACTAACCTGTATTTACTTACCTCCAGAGTTACTCCAGCGAACCTCCTCCGTTGATCCCCCTCATTCCTGGACACATCAGCACCAGCAAACCTGCAAAGAGACAGTCTTTCAATATTCAGCTAAGCCCCAAGAACTGGTTTCTTTTTATTCATGCTCACCTGCCATTGCTCTCCACGATCTCCCATCCCCAGCTATTCAATAAACCTGCCTATTCACTTACCTGTTGTTTCCGTCCCTGTTTATGACACACACATTGTGCTTTAGGGCTTTTTACTATAATGGTTCCTATTCTGATAAACTAAAGCAATTGCAGAAATGTCAGTAGCCTTATGATGTTTTGGAACTTGAATGAAAGTGTTTTCTTTTATTTCCCAGTTGGGTCTACAACTACATTTACCAATTTGTCCACTTTGTCTGATATTAGTGCAAGAAAAAGAGTTGAATATAACGTAGAAATGTATTATATTTCTCTACAACACCGTTCTCTAAGTACCTGTCATTATTATTCATGAGAAGGTGTGGCCTAACACAGTATTCTAATATGTAATCCACGCTTCTGCACATTCACACCTTTCACCAATGAACCAATTTGATGTCTTTCACAAGAAACTTGGTGCAAAGCTTATTGACATGTCAGATTTGAAAGCTGTGTCGAGGAAAGATTTGCAGCAAACTTACATTTTGGTCTGTTTCTCATAAAAACCATTGCTTAATGTAGAATGCATGTCTTGTTAAGAAAAAAAAGTACATTTGGCATACTTTAAAAGCATATTTATTTTAAACACTTTATTTTAAGGTGTCCTTGTTACAGTGTAATTATACATTTAAGTAATGAGTAATATTAATTAACTACATGTACTTACTGTATGGTTAGAGTTAGGTTTAGGGTTTTGCTTAGGGTTACTTGCATGTAATTATGCATAATTTCTTGTTATTATAATAGTAAGTACATGTAACGTGTAACAAGGACACCTTAAAATAAAGTGTTACCGCATATTATAAAAAGATTACTAATTACAGAAATTATTGGTTCTATTTTTAATTGAAATTTATTAAATATTAGCTAGCTTAACTTTAGACTAACTTTTTTTTTTTTTTTTTTTTTTTTTTGACCTGCTTAAGTAAGACTTAAGTGTCACGAATCTGGTCCATGGCTTCCCGTCTGATTACCACCAGAGGTCACCCCGTCATCATATTGACTCTTACATGGCACAGACTGTTTCACAATACCCCGGACTACATTTCCCAGCAACCATTTCACTAACACCTGCTCACATGTGACCAATCACACACTATATAACGCCCACTCAGTTCCTGTTCTAGTCTCCGAGTATTGTCTAGCACGTATCGCTCACCAAGTGATAGCTACTCTAAGGAGCCAGTTCCTAGTTCTAGTTCATAGTCTAATCTAGTTGTTTGTCTGGATTATCTGTGTTTCGATTGCCCTATTTTCTTGGATTGCCCTATTTTCTTGCCGTTTGGACTCTGTTTGCCCCTGCCTGGACTATTGCTCATGTACCTGGATTATCTCTCTTTGTTTTGCCCCCCTGGATCATGTTCACCACCGATCGATCACGTCTGTCATTGGACTATTCTTGTGTTTTTCCCATGCCATACCTGTTTGGTGGTGTTTCGACCCAGCCTGTGTTTTGACCACGTCTTTTAATAAAAAGCTTGCATATGGATCCGCACACCTCACACCTCTGTCAATCTGTTACATTAAGTACATATTCCTCAATATGTACGTTCATAATAACTTTTATTATCTTTAAAATATTGTTACTACTGAATGTATTGAAATTATGGTAACTACAATATCGTCTAATGTCATTTCTGCTGAAGCTTGCATGTCATGTATTTAAATATATTTGTAATTACATATTTGTAATGGTGAAGTACAATGATTAAGTACATTTTAAATATATTAAATGTAATATTGCATAACACTTCAGTTACAATCAAGTTCTTTGATTGTTGTACACATTCCAGTGGATGCCTTTGTCTGTTGGGTTGCATCTCACCCTTCAGTTGGGGCCATCGGAAATGTAAAACCAGCCTTATTATACTAGGTCTACACTAGATTAGTGTTTCATGGCTCAGACCAAAGATGAAGACATGACAGATCAGTCTAGGAGACTGGTTCAATGCAACAGTCAGCCTGTATGGGGTGGTTATAAAGAATATATTCTTCAATAATTTCCCCTATAGCATTTTCATCCTATAGTCAGTATCATTTTAATTGCATTTCAATGTTTAACCGATATTGATTAACGCATGTATTAAAGAGGAAGCTGCGGCAGTGTCCACACTGTCATTCATGTATATTCATATCTTCTCATCTGGAGCATCACCTGTATGTCTCAAGGGAGCATCTCGATTGAAGCCTCTGTAATGACGTCATGCCTGTAATTGAGGGCTATGAATTTTTTGCCATTTTTCTGTTCCTTTGATCCCTCCACTTTAACAAAAAATATGAAATAGAAAAATATGTAATAAAGCAAACATTATAGCCTCTCTCTGTTTCTATATGTAGAGGGGGCAGACACTTTTGACAACGTAATTACACCGAGTCTCCAGCAAATCAATGACAAATTAATGCATTATAAAGCTTTATCTGCTTTCATTTCAAAATGAGAGGTGATAAAAGGTGCAAAAGAAAACGGTCTTTGTCGCTATCTGGACTGAGCAGGGATTGTAATTATGTTAACACCAGTAAAACCTCCGTCCTGCCTTCCTGTGAGTCACTCACTCATTCATTCATAATTAATTAATAGCTCATAAAACCCAGGAGAAGCAACAATGATTGTCCCACATTTTCTCCTTTCTTTCTCTCTTTTCCCCCCTCTTGGATCTTTTCTTCCCTCTCTTTGGAAGGAAAACAGAAATATTGGTGACTAACGTTATGAGAGAGGCTTCATTTCCATAGCCACACCGTGAATTTCTGCCACCTTTTTAGTGCGCTTCGCCTGCAGGCTTCAATAATAATGACTGTTTTTTAGTTGAGGGGGGCTGGGCAAAGCGTGTGGGGCTTTATATACCTAGAGGGAAAGATTTGGGGCATAATATATATGTGCGTGTGAGAGAGCGAGTACAACGGGAACACAAGAAAGCAGGTATAAACTACTCTCCAAGAGATCAGGTTCATCAAAACAACCATATACCCACATTCAACCACGTTATGCAGACAGATAACGATAAAACAACGTTCGATACAGGTTAAACTCCATCGATGGCATTTGTGGAATGATGTCCATTAGCACAGAAAATCTTTTGACTTTGAAATGCAAATTGAGGTTACAATAGCTAAAGAGCTACAGAGACAGTAAAATTATCGGTAACACTTCAGTATAGGGACCAATTCTCACTCTTAACTAGTTGCTTATTAGCATGTCTATTATTAACATATTGGCTGTTTATTAGTACTTATAAAACACACATTCTGCATGACCATATTCTACATCCCTAATCCTACACAATACCTAAACTTAACAATTACCTTCCTAACTATTAATAAGCAGCAAATTAGGAGTTTATTGAAACAAAATTCATAGTTACTGGTTTGTTAATAGGAGAACTGGACCTTAAAATAAAGTGCGACCAAATTATCGTTAAACTTCACAAATAATCACTTTTTTGTGTAAAGTTATGTCCAATCATTCAGCTTCAATGACATGAACAGTCAGTAAACCTGAGGCACTATATGCATCTGTAAAACATAATTTAAATGGAACAAACTCCACCCTGGTCAAGGATATGATGTGTAGCAGAGTGAGGTTTAGCCCCAGTATGATTGGCTGGCGTCATCCAAACAGGTGAACCAATCAGTGTTTGTACTTCATTGTGATTGGTTAGTTGTGTAAGTTTCATGAGCCTATTAGTGCCTGTGTGGTGAATTTATAAAAGAGGGAAGTGTTTGGCTGCTTGGGATGCATCATCTTTGGTACTGCCCCTTTGTGACATGTGGCGCGTTGCATGAGTGCTAGCAGTTGGGTTATCCTCCTGTCTGTCATGGGTGCTGGCTGTTGGTCAGTTCTCAGGTTAGTCCCTGTTTTAAAGAGGCCTTTTGCCTGTTCAATGGAGAGGCTTATTACCTTGTTTGTTTTTAGTCATGGGCTTGCAAGTAGCTGTAATCCTGCGTGGTGCGCGACCATGTGTATTGGAGCATTGTACCATTTTCTTGGTATGTATGGAGTTTATTGTTTGTTTTTAACCATTTTTATGAGTAACTTTTCTGTTCAATGTTTGGCAGGTTTGATTGCACGTCCAGGGGTTTCCAATGATCTTCATTGAAGCCAAATGAACCACAAGTAACTGACTGCACTGCTGCTCTGTTTTGTCTGTTATAGTTTCAACAATTTTGTCTGGAACTCACCTGGGTCTGTTTTGTTATTTGGTTTGTTTTTATTTCTGTTTGACGCACTGGCACCGGATTGCGCTGGTTTGCGCGTGAGTTAGCTGGGAGGCTAAGGTTTTGTAATCTGGCTTTTCTTGGCCATTTTATTTCCCTCCTCCGTGGCTGTTTGTGTTTGTGCTTTGGTGTTTTGTGTAAATTATTGAATTTGACTTGATCTTTATGTGCTCTTTTGTATTGTTTTGTTTTGTTTTGTTTTGTTTTGTTTTGTTTGTTTGTTTGTGTGTGGATTTAGGTCTTTAAAGTGGGAGGGGTTGGCCATGGTACCCTGTATTGGTGTGTCCACATGGAGTGCTGTGCTTAACATTTTGCCTTTTTCACAAGAGTGTGTGTCATGGGTATTGAGTGTGGGGTAGAAAGTTGAGGGTCTCTGTTGGCCACCTCCCTCTTTACCTCTTGATTTTGTTTTTTATTTAATTATTTTGTATGTTACTTGTATTGTGTTTGTGACGTGATTTGAGACCTTGTGTGACATTGTGCTTTTATTAATTGTGTGTTTGAATAAAGTGATTTTTGCTGATATTGTCTATATTTTTATGCTCACCCTGCCTTTGGCAACGAACCTGTGTGCCCTTATATGGGTCTGTTCTGTCCTGGTGTATTCCAGGTGGCGTAGTCGATTTTATAGGATTTCTCTTATTATTGGTAATTTCTCCTACCTGACCACATATTGCCACAGATGCTCAGTTTGTGTGGATCTATTAATTTCTAAATAATAATAATAATAATAATAAAAACTGCAACCCATACACATCTATGTCACTTTTATACTTGTATTTTACAATGACCATTTTTTTTTTTTTTTTTTTTTTTTAATTTCGGAATTAATTACTTTAAAAATGTTTGGTGTGTATATGGTCAAAAACATCCATCATATTAACAATATGTACACCCTGTACATACAAAAATGGCACAAATTTAAAACCTTATGAAATCAAGAGATTTTTCGTGTGGACACTTGATATTCAAATTGTGGACACTCAGATCAATGTTTAATGCATTACTATAAACACAGTATTTTTTTTTTATTTATGAGAGATGAGTCAAAAAAAAATTCTGTGGTAATCGACATTATGCCACAAAGGCTTTATCTATCTCTCTCAGTCTCTCTGAACTGACACTGAGGGATGAAAATACAACTAAACAGCTGAATTTACAGTAAATGATACTGTGTAGAATAAACAATCATATTATGACCTACTGGAATACCAAAGATCAGAGGAAGTACATTCAAATTACATTACGGTTGTTTTCACAGGCTGACACATACAGGATTTGTCCAAAAATAAGCTTATGTTTCTGTAGGGTTTAGATGCTGAGTGCGCTGGAACACACACCTGCAGGACAGCTTTCAGCACCTGGACACACACACACACACACACACACACAGACTCTGCTGGACTGCAGGACACTCCAGGAGTCACAGCATGGAAGATCCCTTACCATTGACAACAGACTAATTACTATCAGACAGGAGGAGGAGGCATGGAGAGGATTTCCTTCTTGTTTTCATTGGGGAAGCTAATCGCAAGTAATTTTGACTTTCAATCTTATAATTCAGATTTTTATATATATAAACTCGATTGTGAAAATGTGAGATATAAATTCAGATCTGAGAGATATAAACTCAGAATTGTAGGATATAAACTAATAATTCTGAGAAGAAAAGTGAATTTCTGTGGTGCAGTGGTACGGTTACAACTTTAAGACAACTTTATAATGTGAATTCACAGTAAAACAACAATGTTAGCATTGATTCACAATAATCTGTAAGAAAATGCCCTAGCATGCCTTGATTTCACAGTAAATTTCTCACTACAGTAATTTCACGAGTTCGCCTGCTCATCTGATCTTAATAGTTAATGTTAAACAAGCTTGGTTTGCTGCTCGTGACGGAGGTTTGAACTCGAGGCTCAGCTTGAGCTCCAGATTCAACCCCCCATTGCTGTACTATCACCTGCTCTCATGATGAAAATGTACCTATGTGAACTTTTTCGCAAGATGCAAAATACGTACAGCCATGTACGTTTGGTGACATATTCGATGTGAAATGTCCACTGGGTGGTGCTAAAAGAGAGTTTGTTCCCCCCCCCCGGAACAGATGAACGTACATATGGTACGTTTTATGTGATGTTGGTTTTGTAGGTGTCACAGCAGTTCTGACTTGAAATGTCCGTTGACTGGCGCTGTAAGTCTAATGCTCTCTGACGTTTTAAAATAACATACCATCTGCACTACACCTAAACCTACCTGATAGTATGAACAAAAGCGAAAGTGATGTAGGAATGCAATCACAAGCATGCCGTTTTAGCTTGTTTTTCGATCTCTCATCTTTCAGCTCTTTCATCGTGAGTCATGTTTTTGACGGGATTCGTACCCAAGGATTTTGTGTGGCTGAGCTACTGAGCAAAGCTTGTTACATCCGAAAAGAGAAACATATGGAGCTGTAATCATAACAGTGTATGGAAATAATTACAAGTGCTCGCTGTTTTACCGCCTCTAGTGTTCATTTCTGTTGGAAACTGCAGTGATATGTACTTATTGGTACGTATTTAGCATCTTGCGAAAAAGTTCCCAGAGGTAGGTTTTTGTCATGAGATCAGGTAGAGTACTACATAGAGGGAGAATAACAGAAATAGAGGAGGAGATGGGGAGGTGGAGGGATGCTGGAAAAGTTGTCACAATGACTACTGCTTATATAGGCTTCTTATCCTACAATTTCTTAAAAAATTGGTAAAAAAAAAAAAAAAATTAAATAAATAAATGAAGTAAATGAGCATGCTAACAGATAGCATGAGTCTAACATGTCAACTTCTAGATCAAGCAATGATGTCAGTTTGAGATTGGGGCCTTAAGAGTGTTTAGAAAACCTGTTTGGAAACAGTCATTACTTCTGCCATTTGCTGCCACTTCTAGTGCAGAATTTACACACCACAGCTTTAAGATTGAAATGAAACAGTACTGATAGAAAGCGCTGCACAAATGCAATTGAAGTTTGTGAGGAAAGTGTGAGGGATGGAGGGGAGAGATGGTGGGCAGTAGAGCACTGTGCAAACACAGAGCTGCTGGGATGTGAAACAGCATGCAGCAGCGGGATACCTCATTACACACAGCAGGCCTGCAACTGATCGCTATTCATTCTGCTCAGATGAACACACACACAGAAGAGACCGGGATTGTGCGTAATCAGGACATGTCATGTGACCATTTATCATTATCACCTCTCTAAGTGTGGCACACACAATCGCACACGCACATCTTCAATTATAAGAGAAGCGGGAAAATGTCCAAGCAAAACAGTATGACGTAATCACTAATACACTTACTTATTCCAATACGACACAATTCAATTCATCTTGAAATTATTTGTTACATTGCTTGCTAACCATAAACAGTCCAGTCAACACTTACGATCTATTCACAACAATAGTTTTTTTTTTGTTTTGTTTTTTTTCTGCCATTTTAGTAGTGAAAAAAAAAATTAAAATAAAATAAGGGTATTATCTTTTGAATAGTTCTAGTTCTTCTACTTTGAATAGTTTTTAAGCGCAACAGCTTAATTTTGGGTGTTGCCACCTAGTGGACACACCAATTAGTGCTGTCAATTCCAGGTGCATGTGCAGTCATTATAAAAATATTGGATCCTTTTAAAAATGTTTTAATTTATTGAACGTTGGTATTTTTATTACATGGGCATTTGCACCTTTTTATAAAAGCAGTAAGCCATAAGAGATTGTGTTCATTGCCGTAGTCAGCTATGAGGTCACCGAGGTCCGGTCCTCTGTAAATTTCTCATTTTCAAAAATAAAATTTGTTCTCTGAATGACTAATTTGCTGTTCAAAACTACTCATATGAGTGTCTGCATGTATATTTCACTTTAGACAGTTTGCAAGAATGTTTTGCGCCCATGGTATGAAAATGATCGCTGCGAGACAATTTATAAAAAATAAATAAATAAAAATCGTATCATGTTTGATTTTCTGTGTTTTTCACATCCGTAGCAAGCATTTTGAGAGGTGTTTTGATGCATCTGACTGTGTGCAAGGTTTGGATGATGAATACAAAAAAAAAAAAAAGCATACGAAAAATTCTGACTCGGTGTGCAAGGACCTTTAGGGTTAACGACATCTTTGTCTTATCTTATTCAAAAGATTTTAAATAATTTCTCTTTATTTTTTGGCTTTTTATTTGTTTACATAATATCTGGCACTTAAACTGAAAGAAATTTTAAAAAAGCCCACGGACAGGATACCACATTCGGTAAGGACAACGCAAAAATCAAAAACAGTAACATTTAACACTAGTACACAGATCTGTAGAATGAAAAAAGTCTATGCTATTTCATTCAGTATAGTAGTTAAATTTTCACAAAATCATGCTAAAAACATTTATCATCAAAAAAGTTATCATCAACAAAGTTATCATCTATTTAGCAATGGTTATTATTAATGAAAACTATAACGGTAATATGTATTGTTGCATGAATAATAAACAACTCATAAAATTATCCACCCCTAACCTGTAGCAAAAGTATTAACAAATTTTGAAGCAAAAAATATGGTATAATTTAACAATGATTGTAACACTCGGCCCCATCGGCTGAGGCTACACAATTTAAAACAAAGAATTGTTTAAAATGTTTAGATGTTGGGTGAGCAGATTAAAGACAACAAGACGGCAGATATAAAACAACAGTAGTGTATTTACACAAAACAATGACACAGAACTAAAACAACACAGTATACATTGAGAATTGAGGACTGCTAAAAGAGTCTTTCAGTTCATACCCTAAAACAGTCCAACAGCAACCCGTGCGTAATAGTCCAAATGTGTCCACCCGTGTATGTACAGTCCAGTAGATGTGATACTCCAAAGTGCAAGTGCAAAAGAGTCCTGGTTGGTAAGCAAATCCATATGATGTCCCTTCACAGCTCAGGCAATAAACACATAGCGACCTGCTTCCTGGGTGAGGTGTCAGGCCTCTATCTTCCGGTGCGTTCCAAACGGGATATATCGCCCTCCGAAGGGCACTTCGGAGTGAAAACAATCATGGCCGCCATATTGAAGGGTCGTTCCAAACCGAAGTGCTCAAAACTAGCCACTTCAAAGGGCCCTTCGGAATTAAGGATTTCGAAGGGTACAACTGATGGACACTTCGGGCTCCCATGATCCTTTGCACAGATTCTTTGCATGATGACGGCGCTTCCGTATGATGATGCAGAAGGGCACTTCAAGAAACAATTGTTTGGTCCCCTACACCCTTCAACCCTTCGAAGCTCTCACTCTGGAGGGTAAACCCCTTTGAAGGGATTAGGGTATAGGGATGAGCCCTTCCGAATGGAACGCAGGGTTTTTCTTCTTCTTCTTCCTTGGTGTTTATTGGCGGTTGGCAAACCAACTTGTAGGTGCATTACCGCCACTGACTGGACTGGAGTGTGGAACAGAATACATGCTTATGGGATTGACATAACGCGAGAAAACTAGGGAAAAAAAAAAATAATAATAAAATAAACTTTCTAAATTCTTTTACTTAACTTTGTTTCTTTAATAGCTTAATGATGTAATCATATAGCCTTTTCCCCTAGCATACCTGCTATAGAAAAGTCTTTGTGATCAACCTTCTTTAGTGACTAAATAAAATGACATCTTTCTTTGTTGTATTTCCTGCAATGAAGCAGTGCATGTTCAACTGTTTCTTGCTGACTACAATAAATACATTCCCCAGTTGGGTGCTTGCCAATTTTAAACAATGCACTATTAAGTCCTGTGTGACCTATTCTCAGACGAGTTATAATATTCCCTTCATTTCGGTTCCTAGGCCTCTATCTTAGGCCACACTGCTCCTTTATATGGAGAGGCTACTTCCTGCTATCTGTCATGTGATCGCTCACATGACAGGAGAGTCTCAGTTCTTAAAGACAAACATACACAGTTTTTAAAGGAGTAAAATGGACAAGGAAACATGTAAAACCTTTTAAAACTCTGATACACCAATATACTGTTATACAGAGTGGTAAAACATGTCCCTTATGTGGCACTGTCACATGATCATCCCTCCAAAACAGAGAAAACATCTTTCACAAACATCTACATGTCTGTCTGTTTTAAAGTGTGTACTGTATATAATGAGTTGTATTTGTAGGGGTTATTATAGCACAATTCTTATCCCCACCCCAGACCTCACTCATTATCAAACGTTAGTTACGGCCATGATTGTGTTGCGATAATTTCTTACTGTTAAAAACTGTCTTGTCTCTCAACAGCGCTTAACCAGTATAAACTCACATCTTGGTCAAAAGCCAGATCTCAAAATAGACCTACTGATTTAGACACAATGAATATTTCCTGCTCCTAAAGTATAAGACATTGTGGTTTCTCATTCATATAAATTTGAATGATAAATTAAGATCTTTTTTCACTATTCTTCTAGGGTATTCTCTTCTCTATAAGTGCCTTCAACAACATCACTACATGCACAAACACACACACACAAACACAAACACAGAAACACAAATACAATCGCAATGAGTCCATTCAGTGCCACAAATCCCGAGAGGTAAATCTGCCAGGACTGGCAGGGAAATGAGAGAGAGTGAGATCAGAAGAAAAAAGAATTAAATAAAAATGCAATAAAGCAGCCTGTGAGAAATCAATCTGCTTAGAGTTTTGCTTAATAAAAATTCATGAAGAGCTGCTAGCCCAGAGTTCATAAGAAATATTGTTGTTGATATAGAGGCATAGCCAGACAGTAAGTGTCTTATCTCTGTGTGTGTGTGTGTGTGTGTGTGTGTGTGTGTGTATGTGTGTGTGTGTGTGTACATGTGAGAGATAACTGTAGGAAATATGCCTACTTTATGTGTCTGTCCCAACAGTACAATAACATTCAGATAGAATAATTTCCTAAATGTATGTGTTTCTCTGAGCTCACTGAAAAAAACGCACACACACACACACAAAACAGACAAAAAAAAAAAAAACTTACCTGTACAAGATGATGTATCGGTGTTCAGAAACTTACTGAGTAAATTATGTTGAATTATTTCTCATAAATAATGTGAATGAAATTTCACTTTGTTGAAAACATTTGTTTCAGAATGGAACTGATTTTTCTTTTTTAGTGTCTGGTGAATGCACAGTAAAAAGGTTACTTCTCACAACATCTCCAGCCTGCCACAAAAACAGAGCCACCAAAAAAAAAAAAAAAAAACATCTGGTCACCCAATTCGCATCTCCCTTCAAGGTCTCATATTTGAGGAATTATGGAAATTGCTTGCACCATTTAAATCTTTATCTCTGACAGGAGGCATTTTATGAGCTCAACATCTTCAAAAACCCATTAACATTAGTCACACATCAACACAAAACCCCCAACACACACCACATCCTTATCACACAGGCCTGAGTAAGTCAATACACACTCAAAACACACTCTGACCAATTAACAACACACCCTGAGGAGTTTCTGGACAAATTACCACAAACAAACTACTTTTTGCTGCTCCAGTCAAGTCATGTTCAGTGAAGTCAAATCCATTGTCATTGTCATAATTTGCTTAGAGTAAAAAAATGTGAATGTGATAAAGATGGCTAACCGCATTTCATATCACAGATAAAAAATAAATGCAAACTAGCTGCATATTAGCATGTTTGCTAGTGGCATGTGTGGTGTTTGTGTGTGTGTGTGTGTGTGTGTTTTTGTTTATTTATTTTTTTTGTTGTTTTTTTTTTTGTTTTTTTTGTTTTTTTTTTTTTTTTTTTTTTTTGCTGTATGGGTCATTTCAATAGGAATCCATGCAATCAGGAACTTTGTGTGAGAGTGAAAGATTTCCCCAAAGATTTCCTCAAAGATTTCCTAAAAGATTCTACCTCAAACATCACTACACTAGTGTCAATAAACATTGGAGCTTTTTTCCAGTGAATGTGATCGCTAATGTGACCGCTAATCTGACTAATGTGACCGAATTACAGCCATTCTGATATTCAGAATAACAGCACTCTTGTTCTTGTGATACTATTCAGTCACACTTTATTTTAAGCTCCAGTTCTCGCTATTAACAAACCATTAACTGCGACTTCTGCCTCAATAAACTCCTAATTTGCTTCTTATTAATAGTTAGTAGTTGTTAAATTTAGGTATTGGGTAGGATTAGGGATGTAGAATTTGATCATGCAGAATATGGGCTTTGTAAGTACTAATAAATAGCCAATATGTTAATAATAGTCATGCTAATAAGCAACTAGTTAATAGTGAGAATTGGTCCCTATACTAAAGTGTTACCTACTATTCAAACATAAAAAGTAACTTCTGTAAAGGAGCAAAACCTTTACATCTTCAACATCCCAAAAACAAGAGAAAGCAAATTCTGCAAATTAGCAGCATAGAGAAGTTACATAAAGCCATCCGAACCGAATCACTTCTGATCCTGCGCTACAGAGGACGTTGAATTGCTATCAAGGGAACAGCCGTGCTATCAAGACGCACAGCATCTCCAAATGGACTGCCCTCGCTGGCTTTGTGTAAATATAACAGAACAGCGTTCTCGGGAACAGCCCGGCCCAAACACAAGCTGGCGTATCGAACAAAAGAGTAATGTCTCTGGTTCCACTCCATTTGTCAGACAGACAATAACCCCACTGGTGTTTAACAACTCGTACAACAGGGATGATCGCAGAGGTTTTAATTGCGTGAGAGGTTTAATTGCTCGCTGAGAGCACCTTACAGCATGTCTGTCCGCTGTAATGCTAGCGCTGTCAGAGGAGATCGTTACATATCATGATAACTTTATGTACGTCATGTCTCTGATGATTTTTGTTGCGCTTGATCTTTTTATCAAGAGATTTGCAGAGTTATGCAACAAGATAACATATTTAAGTGTTCATGTAATCCAAAACAGGATTTTGTTGCTCATTTGAAGTAAATGAATTTGATATAGAGTGCTGCCAAAACTCAGAAATGTCCTGAAGTCAGGGCCATTGTCCTGAAGTGAATGGGCTTTTGGTTAAATGCCTCAAATCTCAAAATATTTTCACTCTTTATTCTACGACATAAAATATATCGATCAAACCCCAAAAATTTTTACTTGTCTTGAAACGGCGGTTGCTAACAAGTGTCTAAAACAACTCAAACCTTAAGGAAAAATTTTTTTAAATGAAGACTAAAAGAGCTGTCAGAAGCCTAATGGTGGTGGTGTTCCAGTCATGTGACTGGTGTAGTTAATTTATAGTCTGCATTTAACTTTTTTCTGGCGACTGTGTTTAGGATTCAAATTAACAAAAGTTGTATTAATTTGTGATTGTCATGATGAACAAGAAGCATTTGTTGTCACAGAGCTTATTTTCTGCAGTAAATTTAAAAGGCAATGGAAAAATTCTGGGTTTTATATGTTTTCAA
The DNA here is from genome assembly GCA_039654775.1 of Spinibarbus caldwelli. NCBI lineage: Eukaryota > Metazoa > Chordata > Actinopteri > Cypriniformes > Cyprinidae > Spinibarbus > Spinibarbus caldwelli. Next base: position 25,891,345 of record CM077261.1, on the reverse strand, counting down.
ACAGCCGTTTAACATATTTAATCAATCCTGTCCAGATTTTTGTGTGGTATTTATCAAAGAACACCAAAGAGCTGCTCAATATCCATCTCCGCTGTTATGGATTCTTCTTCTGCTATTCATTGTCACAAGGCAAAGATAGTCTGTTCGTGAGCGGCACTAGTTCCATTTAACAGCAGCAGTTCTGAACATGTGACCAAAAGCACAAATCTTATTTGTTGCTGGTTTTCTGCACAGTGTGAAAGAAAAATCTGTTACACTGATGGCATATGAATGTTTGTCTTGGTCTGAATACATATTTACAGATTTTCATTTCAGTTTCATCATGACAATTCTGTTGCTCTATAACATATAAATGTATACAGTTCCATCTGATTTTCACATACAGTTTTTCTGTTCAGGCCAATGTGTTAAAAACAACAGACAGGCTGAATGAAAATGCAGAATCACTCTCTGACAGTAGGTGGCACTTATAGGAAAGTAGAAATAGTCTGGTTACCCTGGTACACAAAGAACAGTTTAACTATACGTAGCAGTGAATGATGAGATATCATACTGATCAAGTGCAGTATGGAGTACCTCAAGGCTTAGTACTAGGACCATTGCTTTTCATGCTTTACATGTTACCCTTGGGAGATATCATCAGGAAACATGGTGTTAGCTTTTACTGTTATGCTAATGATACTCAGCTCTATATTTCTTCGTGGCCCAATGAAGCATACCAATTTGCAAAACTAATGGAATGCATAGCTGATATAAAAAACTGGATGACTAGCAATTTCTTACTGCTAAATTCTGATAAAACAGAGGTGTTAATTATTGGACCAAAAACCTCTGCATGTAATAACCTAGCACAATTTCTAACACTAGATGGCTGCTCTGGTAATTCTTCATCATCGCTTAGAATCCTAGGTGTGCTATTTGATAGCAATCTTTTTTTCAAAAGCCACATTTCTAGCATTTGTAAAACTGCATTTTTTAATCTCAAAAATATATCTAAATTATGACCTATGCTCTCAATGTCAAATGCAGAAATGTTCATTCATGCATTCATGACCTCAAGGTTAGATTATTGTAATGACTTATTGGGTGGTTGTTCTGCACACTTAATAAACAAACTCCAACTGGTCCAAAATGCAGTAGCTAGAGTTCTTACTAGAACCAGGAATTATGACCATATTAGCCCTGTTCTGTCAACTCTGCACTGGCTCCCTATTAAACATTGAATACATTATTAAATCTTGCTAATTACCTATAAATCCCTGAATGGTTTAGCTCCTCAGCATTTGCGTGAGCTCTTATCGCATTATAGTCCTTCACGTCCACTGCGATCTCAAAGCTCTGGCCTTTTTATAATACCTAGACTATCAAAATCAACTGCGGGCGGTTCGTGGGTGCCACCAAGTAGTTTTATGTAATAGCTGCGGCTCTAGTCACGTGACCAAAAATGTAAAACTTACCGGTTGTCCAATTTTATTCACAGTGTAATGGAAAAGAGATTAGAACTCAAACATTAAAAAAAAAAAAAAAATAAAATCTTTGCATTGACATTATGTCAATGTTTGTGTTAGTCTGAAGAGACCCTTTAAAACCCATTTCTTCAAATTAAAATGTTTATTGAACCAAGTTTTTGCACAGAATATTGTTCTTGGTCCAAACAGGCTGTTAGTTCTAATAAGCAGCATGTTAATAGAAATTATATGTATGTATATTGGCAGCTTCTTGATAGAGGGGGATTTTAGGGGGATTTTAGAAGAGCACTTCACACCCCTGTTTGTGTGTGTGTCTGAAATAAAGAGTGGTATTGTGTTGACTTTGGCCGGTACAGTATGAGGGTGGGCATTCATCGGTGTACAGTTAGTGAGGAAGTGAAACCCTTCCTTCACCCGCATGTGTGCACTGTAAAAAAACTGTGCCGTTAAATAACAGTAATTTGCTGGCAGCAGGGTTGCCAGTAATGTACTGTTAATTTACAGCCCTCTACCGTTAATTTACCGCTCTTCATTTTTACAGTATGTTACTGTTATACTACCATGGAAATTAACTCTGCTTCAATTGCTTCAAACAGTTTGAGTTTAAAATAGTTTTCATATGGTATTAGTACTGTGAAATTATTTCATTTGAGTCCACTGATAAGAAATATTTCTTATAATAAAACTTCAAACACTTTAAATAACTAAAAACATGTCTTTAACTCAAATCGTTGCAGTTCATCGTCAGCTATAGCACACTGCTTCAGCAACTACACAGTTACTGCCTTTAAATAAAGCAGCAGAACATCAGTGTTTGTGGCTCATCATTGACTGAAGCACAGGCTCTAGTCTCCAGCACAATGGTGACCCACAAAACTAAATTAAACTAACAGATTTCTCTTGAGCAAAAACACATTAATACAGTTCAGTTAAATATTTACTCTCCTTATCGGTTTTACAGTACCCTGCTGTTTTTTCCTTGAATTTTTCAGTGAATATGAAACATCATATTCACTGATTTTTTTTTTTTCTAGTGTCTTTTCTCTTACCCAAGTGGTGTAACACACTAGAGCAAAAGAATGAGGAGGCTGTTATGCACGATTGTTAAAAACATCACTAACCTAAAAATAAAAATAAAAAAAATAAAAAAATCTAAATCAAAACTCTAAAGTGCTATGAAACACACACATCGAGAATCGAAGTATGAATCTCAACAATGGTGACAATCAACAAAATAAATAAATAGATCAACTCTGAACATTCCAAAACCAACTTCTAAAACTCAACACAAAAACAAAAGCAAAAATAAAAGTACATAGAAAGAATTCGAGAAAATAAGTGGACAATTCAGTGGCATAATTTATTCGTGTCGCAATGCATGCTGGGAGTCATGGGTGAGTTTTGTGCTGTGCTGGAACACAGCATGCATTGCAGCATGAAGCTTTTGATTGTCACCATTGTTCAGAATCATATGCTGATTCTTGATGTCTGTATGTGTGTAAATGATGCTATAGTATTAAAGCTTTTGTGTGTACAATGTTTAATTTTTTGGTAACACTTTAGAATACTGTTCCATCATTAATGAATAACTACACAAGAACACATGAGTAACACAATATTAGCACTCTAGTAACTACTAGTAACTAACAAGAAACTCTGATTAACCTCTTAAGACCCTGCAGCCTCATATGAGGATGTTATATTTTAGTGACTTTCTCTGAGACAATACATGCCACAGTTTTAAGTATGGATGTCCTGTACAGAGCACATTCAGGGCTTTTTAGAGATATTAAATGATTGGAGGTTTCAACATGACCACTCCCTCTCCTTGGTCTTCAAAAATGTCGGAAATTAATTTTGTGACACTCATGGAAATATGATAATATTTTGTAATTATTATTTAAATCTGTCTAACTTTTAAATTGTGTGTCGTAAATCAACATCTCAGGAAAATGTTATGGAGTTTCAAATCAAAATATGACTTTCTGTTACGAAACAGGACGTTGATTTCATACATGTCCTCATATGAGGACACCGGGACTAAAAGCATGTTTATTGTGCATTTTGGGAGACATAACAAATGATTAGGGAAAGAAATTACATTTCAATATTCTATGAAATATTATATTTAATTATGAAAATCTTGTCAATTATTACTCCCATTATTACACTTCTTTTTTCATTACATGTTGTCCCAAAAACACATTATGCAAATTAGATTTAGTTTATAGATACATTGTTTATAATGAGAAAACCCGTTTATGACCATTTTGCACACATTTTGCAGAAAGATAAATGGTATATCAAATCATTCTGTTATAACATAGTTGAGAATCATCTTTATACAAAGTTTGGTAAAAAAAAAAAAAAAAAAAGTCTTAAACTAAAAATGTATTGGTGATTTAAAAAATCAGTTATTTTTGCCTATGCATGTTCATTCATGTCTTTTTATTTTTTTAAAGAAATTGAGTCCCGATGTCATAGCATAACTTTTGAATGAAATATCATATTTAATTTAATTTTATTTTATTTTTATTTTTTTACATTATTTGTAATGCTTTAAACAATGTAAAGACATGGAAAAAAAAAAAATCCTAAAAAATTTTTCTCGGGTCTTAAGAGGTTAAAATGTAATTTATTACTTTGATCAAAGCAGAATTTTCATAACGTTCGCTGGGAGAAACACTGTAAGCGGAGTGATACAAACGACAAAATGGTTGGAGTTCTGTTATCACTAGAATATCACTCCTCTCAGCCAATTAGATTTGAGGACCAGAAAGAACTATTGTGTGTATATATATATATATATATATATATATATATATATATTTATTTATATATATATATACAGGTGCATCTCAATAAATTAGAATGTCATGGAAAAGTTCATTTATTTCAGTAATTCAACTCAAATTGTGAAACTCGTGTATTAAATAAATTCAATGTACACAGAATGAAGTAGTTTAAGTCTTTGGTTCTTTTAATTTTGATGATTTTGGCTCACATTTAACAAAAACCCACCAATTCACTATCTCAACAAATTAGAATATGGTGACATGCCAATCAGCTAATCAACTCAAAACACCTGCAAAGGTTTCCTGAACCTTCAGAATGGTCTCTCAGTTTGGTTCACTAGGCTACACAATCATGGGGAAGACTGCTGAACTGACAGTTGTCCAGAAGACAATCATTGACACCCTTCACAAGGAGAGTAAGCCACAAACATTCATTGCCAAAGAAGCTGGCTGTTCACAGAGTGCTGTATCCAAGCATGTTAACAGAAAGTTGAGTGGAAGGAAATAGTGTGGAAGAAAACAATCAACCGAGAGAACCGCAGCCTTATGAGGATTGTCAAGCAAAATCGATTCAAGAATTTGGGTGAACTTCACAAGGAATGGACTGAGGCTGGGGTCAAGGCATCAAGAGCCACCACACACAGACGTGTCAAGGAATTTGGCCACATTTGTCGTATTCCTCTTGTTAAGCCACTCCTGAACCACAGACAACGTCAGAGGCGTCTTGCCTGGGCTAAGGAGAAGAAGAACTGGACTGTTGCCCAGTGGTCCAAAGTCCTCTTTTTCAGATGAGAGCAAGTTTTGTATTTCATTTGGAAACCAAGGTCCTAGAGTCTGGAGGAAGGGTGGAGAAGCTCATAGCCCAAGTTGCTTGAAGTCCAGTGTTAAGTTTCCACAGTCTGTGATGATTTGGGGTGCAATGTCATCTGCTGGTGTTGGTCCATTGTGTTTTTTGAAAACCAAAGTCACTGCACCCGTTTACCAACAAATTTTGGAGCACTTCATGCTTCCTTCTGTTGTCCAGCTTTTTAAAGATGCTGATTTCATTTTCCAGCAGGATTTGGCACCTGCCCACACTGCCAAAAGCACCAAAAGTTGGTTAAATGACCATGGTGTTGGTGTGGTTGACTGGCCAGCAAACTCACCAGACCTGAACCCCATAGAGAATCTATGGAGTATTGTCAAGAGGAAAATGAGAAACAAGAGACCAAAAAAATGCAGATGAGCTGAAGACCACTGTCAAAGAAACCTGGGCTTCCATACCACCTCAGCAGTGCCACAAACTGATCACCTCCATACCACGCCGAATTGAGGCAGTAATTAAAGCAAAAGTATTGAGTATAAACGAACATACTTTCCAGAAGGCCAACAATTCACTAAAAATGTTTTTTTTTTTTTTTTTTTAATTGGCCTTATGAAGTACTCTAATTTGTTGAGATAGTGAATTGGTGGGTTTTTGTTAAATGTGAGCCAAAATCATCACTATTAAAAGAACCAAAGACTTAAACTACTTCAGTCTGTGTGCATTGAATTTATTTAATACACAAGTTTCACAATTTGAGTTGAATTACTGAAAAAAATAAACTTTTCCACAACATTCTAATTTATTGAGATGCACTTGTGTGTGTGTGTATATATATATATATATATATATATATATATATACTCAACTCAACTTTTATTGTCATTCTTCCACATACACAGTATACAGAAGAACGAAATGTCGTTTCTGATGGACCAAGGTGCAAGGACACTGACAAAATAAGTATACGCACGTGTTCATGACAACAGGAATTAGACATAAGAGCACATTAAATATAGCAAGAGCAATAAACATGACGAGCAAAATAAATATAACAAGGGCAGAAGTGTTGAATGAGGTAGAAATATAAAAATTATATATATGTGTGTGTGTGTTTATATAGCCTATACACACACACATAGGGCATATATGACTTCTAGCATTTAAAGAAGTTTGTGTGTGTGTGTGTGTGTGTGTGTTTTAATGAGAGAAAAACTGGCTGACCTCCTGGTTCTGTATTTGATCTGTCTTTGTCTCTGTCCCAGGCCTCTCATAAAGGACAGGAGCTGGTGCTCTTTCCTTCCCGCTCCATTGTTAGGCCTGGATGGGGAATCCCTGCGCTCGGATGCTGTGCACGTCCCCACCTCGTGGAGCGCTCTGCCTGGATGCAGCAGCCGCTGAGACTCCTGAGAGGAAGACACATAGTAAAACATTGCTGTAAAAAAAAAACAAAAAAAAAACAGCCATATTCTGACAGTAACATCCTGTTTTTTTTTGTTTTTTTTTTTTTGTTTTTATTACAACAGTAAAATCCCATAAAAAAAAAAAAAAAAAAAAAAAACAATGCATTCTGGGTAATATTTGTTGTTTTCGAGAAAGTAGCCTTCTGCAGTACTGTGAATTAACAGTGTTCAGAGTTGACACTCGGAGGCTGTGTTTCAAATCACACCCTACACCTTCATTCACTATTTTCTACATAAGTTTACTAATATAGTCCACCTGACAGACAGAATGAAAACTAATGAGTGAATTCAGCCAGTGATGAATAGCTGCTGTTAACATGCAGAATCACTGAAGAAAGGAGAAACAAGACAAACACAAGAACTACAACTGACATCAGCAAAGGATGATTAAACAACTGCACAAACAGCACTACCAGCTTCATACATTACACTCTGACTTTATTTATGTCATATATCTACAAAAATTCTTTGAGAATTAATAGACATTTAGATGCTTTATTAAAAACGTTTCGTGTGACCTCGCCATTATGGCGATCAGCGTTTCCTTTAGTTGGGCTCTTGACCCTTGAGTTTTTAAGGTTAGGTTTTTTTTTGTTTTGTTTTTTTTTTGCTGTTGTAACTGTGTTTGTAAAACACATTTCTTATAGTAAAAAAAGCCAAGAAAAAATATCATTAAATGTTTTTGGGTTGTAGTCATCATGGAGTGGTCCGTTTCTCTGATCACATTAATGGTGTGTTTTTTTTTTTGTTTTTTTTTTGTTTTTTAATTAGCTTCATGTTATTTACGATATATATTATATGCAGGGCCGTAGCTGGGGTTTGTGGGGCCCTGGTGCAGGTTGTACCAGTGGGCCCTGTTTGAAATTGTTTAGTTTGTATGTTCGTTCTATTTTTGTAACCGAATAATCAAATGTAAAATAGCACTGCATAGTCTTCACTGTAAAAATTAAATATACAGTTAAACCAAAATTTATTTGGAAACCTTCAACATTTCTCACATTATCACAGTTCATTTGCTATAGTTTAGAAAATAGTAATAAAATATGACTAGAACTCAGAGTTAAACTGTGTCAGAACAAATTAATCTTGATAATGTCAGATAATTTTGATGTAACCACAATCAGGTATGTAATTACAATCAACCAAAAATTCAGACAACTGTTTGTATGAAAATATTTAAACAGCTATCAGTACTTTGTTGACCAATTACCAAGCAATGCTTACTTTTTTTTTTTTTTTTTTTTTTTCAAAACATGGTCAGGTCAAAGTGTCTGAATAATTTTTGGTCCTTAAATTTTTTATCAATTTCACTGGTAGTCCACTGTATGAAGAATTTTTGTGTATAATATGTAACATTTTACTTTATTTTGCTATAGTCACTTACATAAATGAACTATAGTGTCCTGCACCCACTAGTAAAAAAATATAAAAAAATTATATCTGGTGTCTGAATCATTTTTGGTTTGACTGTGGATTAATTATTGTTAAAACTACAAAGTACTTCAGTCAAGAGCAGTGAGTGATTTTCTTTCTTTAATTTTCTTGGATTAACATTAAGGACACCGACAGTAGCTAGTACACTAGGCGCGGTCACAAGAGACAACGCATCCAATATAATGATACACATCCGATTTCTTTATCAACTGTTTACTTTCACTTAAGACATAACCAACAGTTTTTTTTTTGTTTTGTTTTTTTTCAAGGATACTCTCCGAGACGAGTATTTTGATTGACATAATTCTGTATGTATTTGTTGGTACAAGAGCAAGAAGAGGCAAATTCGGTGTTCAAGTGCTTTGAGACGCATCTCTCTGTGTGCGCCCTGTGCCGCATACGGGTGTTGAATTGGGCTTTTTCACATCTTTTTCTGTTTGCATGTTTAAATTGCGATTTGTATTCATTCGTTCAGGTGCAGGAGGACGCGAATGAGAGCTGGGTTCGGTGTTGCTGTCTGTGAGACACGAATCTCTGCATCCGTACCGAACACGGTGCACGAGTAGCCTACTCAGTTGAGCTTTTCTGTGTCTTGTGTTTGAATAATTTAAACTCTTTTGAATGTTTAAATTGGCAAGGCTTAAAATCAAGTGCAAATGATAAGCTTTCGTGACGACGTGCAGCGGTGGCCCGTTGACTCTCCTGAGCGTCTTTTTAGGCTGGCCAGTCCCCCCCCCGGCTATATGACACTGCAAAATAACAAACTATTATGAATAATTTTAAATGGCAGCTGGGAAGTCACGTGACGTGCTCATGAACCTAGTCACACTTGAGTAGAGCTCCGTACGTTTGGCCCCTTTTTGCTGATTTTTTTTTCGTTTTATTTTAAGTTTTATTCATTAATAATACTTTCCCCGATGGCATACAATCGGAAACAGCAGGAGTTGTCTCCGTCGGCGTCTCCGATTAAGAAGAAATCCAAGCCACCGACTGCGAGCGATGTGGTGGACAAGATGGCGAACACTGTTACACACTTTGAGGACATTCTAAGGACTGAGTTGAGGGCGATGCGGAACGAGTTCGCTTCTCACATGTCAGTTGTTCAGTCGCTATGCTCTAAATTGGATCTTCTTACAGGAGAGATGAGAGAACAAAAGAAAGTTGTCGCAGATCACAATAGGCGAGTAGCTGCGCTCGAGCAACAGGTTGTGGACTTACAGGATCGCAATAGGCGCAGCAATCTGCGTCTGGTCGGATTGCCTGAAGGTTCCGAAAAGGACGACCCTATGGGCTTTTTGAAAATATCTCTATTGACATGGCTCCCGTCTCTGGCAGGCAAAGAGACTGAAGTGGAGCGAGCGCCAGACTTCACGCCCTGGTGAAAACATCCGACGGAGCAACGCTGTCTTTCTTTCCAGATTTTTCTCCAATCACCGCAAAAAGAAGAAGTGCATTTGCGCCAGTTAGGAAGGAAATGAGAGAAGCTAGCATCCAGAATTTTCTTCTTTATCCTGCAACGCTGAAGGTCATTCTCAATCAAGGTGAACCTAAAATGCTAAACTCCCCAGAAGAAGCAAGAATTTTTCTCAGATCCCATTCATCCACCAACTCTCAGTGAGCTTCAGCTGGACATCTGCTGTCTAATCGGAGAAGAGATGCTCTAAATGGTTAGGTGACTGTGTCTTTCACTGTTCACTTTAATGTTCACTTCTTAATTCATAGTTACTAGAAGCTTTCATTGTGCATACAGTATCGCTTACTGATTATGATGTTATTTTATTTATGTTTTAGTTGTATTCCGGCTCTCTCTGTTTCTTTTTTTTTTTTTTTTTTTTTTTAATAGAGATACTACCTAGTTAAAATGTGATTATGGGGCCAATGTTGGTGCTTCAGTAATGTGCAGGTTTTTGTTGATACCACGGATCATATTAAGGGGTGATGACAGATCAAGGTTTGTTCTTAGTTTGATCTGCCAGAGTTCATGGGAACGTGTTTGTTTTTTTGAATAGTGACAGGAAGAGTGGTGGTGGTTTAATGGTAGACTCAACTGGTTTTATTTTCAAACTTGTATTTTGTCTTATTATGCAGTAATTCTGTTCGATACCTATGACTGACCTTAATATTCTGAGTTGTAATATTAATGGCCTAAATGGCCCTCACAAACGTACAGGTTTTCTGGATTTTTTGCAAAGAAGAAAGATTGATATAGTGTTAGTTCAAGAATCCCATTTGAAAGAGGAGGATATACGCAGGTGTAATAATAAGTTTTATGAAGTGGTATCACACTCATCTTCGGATACTAAAACCAAGAGTGTCCTAATATTGATGCGGAGGACTTTAAATATTACTATTTTAGATAAAGGCTGTGATACAGACGGTAGAATAACACATATAAAATCAATAATGGAGAATAGGAATATTGTATTTCTTTCAGTTTATGCCCCTTGTACTCCTGACCCTACTTTTTTCTGTTTTGTCAACCTATCTCTTGAAATTCTCGGATTTTGAAATTGAATTGGGTGCAGATACGAATTCTGTAATGTTGCAAATCCTAGATAGATCTGGACCAAAAGAATCACACTCTCAAGCTTTTTGTTCAGACAAACTTCGTCAATGTGTAACCTCATCCTCACTGGTGGATAGTTGGCGTTTATTAAATCCTTCTGCCGAGTCTTTCACTTTCTTTTCTGCTACTCATAAATATTATTCACAAATTGACTATATTTTCATTTCTACTTCTTTATCTTCAACTGTTCGTGATGCTGATATCTGTTGCTTATCTCTGTCGGATCATGATGGAAATTTGTGCAGATTATCTTTGATCCCTTTGCCATCTCATGCCAATAGATGGCGATTTAACCCTAAATTGTTACAGGATGAAAACTTTTGCAGTCAATTCAGAAATAAATTTGCTGAGTTTATTGAAATTAACCAAGGTTCAGTGGATGATCTGCGAACACTTTGGAATGCAGTTAAAGGATTTATAAGGAATAACTCAATTTCATATGCCTCTTTCCTTCAGAAAAACCGACACAAAAAGATAATTGAACTGGAATAACAGCTCCAGAATCTGACTAGAGATAATCAATATTGTTTCTCAGACAACGCACTCAGTAAAATCATGGCCGTTAGGTCCGAACTCAATTCATTACTGAGATCCAGGGCAGAATTCCTGATTCAAAGATCCAGACAGAATTACTATTTTCAAGTGAGTGCACCAAGCCATATTTTAGCTCTAAGATTACGCAACAGTGAAAAGTTTGCTAATATTTCAGCAGTGAAATCCCAATCTGGGCTCATTATGACAGACCCAAAAGACATTAATATCACTTTTCACTCTTTTTACTCTAACCTCTATACTTCTTCTGCTGATGGTGACCCTGACTCTTTTGAATCTTTTCTGTCCAACCTTGATTTACCTAAGCTGTCAGATTCGGATTCAGAATACCTGGATCACTCTTCAGGAGCTGGAGTCAGCAATCCCATCTATGAACAAGGGGAAATCCCCAGGCACAGATGGTATTCCAATCGAATTGTATACTACTTTTTGGTCGGATTTAGCCCCCATAATGTTAGATATGATCAATTTTTCAGTTACTCAAGGCTCATTTCACCCATCTATTAATATAGCTATTATTTCTCTCGTTAAAAAAAGATAAAGATCTGACTTCCTGTTCTAGTTACCCGCCACATTCTTTGATAGGGACTGATGTTAAATTATATGCTAAAGTACTATGAATAGGCTAGTTCATTATGACCAAACAGGATTTATTAAATCTCGCTCAGCTTGAGATAGCTTACGCAGGTTATATCATATTATTAATTGAATGAAAAGTTCGTCCTCCCCTTACACAGTATTATCTCTGCGATGAAAGCTTTCGACCAGCTAGAATGGAATTATTTATGGGCGGTTCTAGAGCATCTGGGTCTAGGATCGAGTTTCATAAATATGATAAAAGTTCTGTACACCGATCCAGCAGCCACTGTTCTCACAGGTGCTGTTTGCTCTAACCCTTTCTTTATACATCGAGGTACTCGTCAGGGTTGCCCGCTTTCTCCTCTGTTATTTGCCCTATCCTTGGAACCTTAGCTCAAGCGGTCCGACAATCTGAAACTATTTCTCCCATAATTATACAGAATACTCATCATCATATTTCTTTGTTTGCTGACGATATCTTATTGTTTTTGGAGAAGCCGTCACATTCTATTCCTCATGTGTTGAATTTATTTGACCATTTTGGATCTCTCTCTGGGTTTAAAATTAATTGGAGTAAGTCAAGTCTACTTCCCCTCAATTCTAAAATTGATTCCATGTCCCTTTCTATATCTATTCAATTGGTTCAAAACTTTAAGTACTTGGGGATAGATGTTTTTCCTTCCCTGCAAGAAGTCGTCTCAAAAAACTGTAATAGTATTCTAGCCAAAGTATCCTTAGATTTGGAAAATTGGTCTCGTCTTCCTATTTCTTTTCAGGCTCGTATATCAGTGATTAAAATGAATGTTCTCCCACGTATTCATTTATTTTCTTCCATGATTCCTCTCGCTCCACCAGTTGGCTACTGGAACAAACTTGATGCATGTGTTTCACGGTATATATAGGATGGGAAACGTCCTCGTATTAAACTGACTACCTTACAATGATGTAGATTACATGGAGGTCCTTCTTTCCCCAATTTTAGACTGTTTGCTCAAGCCCTTTCTCTCCGCCCTTCATCAGTTTGGTTTGATCCTGACACTTCTGTGTCTTGGAGAGCAATTGATGAATCTATTGTTTATCCGTATAAATTGAAGCATCTTGTTTTTTCGGGGTTAGGCAGTGTAAATCTTGGTTTGGTCCCATTGTAACCCACCTCCTCTCCTCATGGAGCGATGTTGAAAGACGTTCACAACTAGTTACAATATGGCATAGGCATTCGCCTATTTTCCACAATAATAATCTTTTGTCAGCAGTACTCCATTTCATTGTCCGCAATGGACTCATAATAAAGTAAACACTCTTGGAGATATCTATGATGATAGTGGTTTAAAATCCTTCCAGAATATCAAAACTCTGCCAGGCACCTCCTTTTTTTATGTATTTGCGCATTAGATCGGCCCTACGGGTGTATGGGGTGCCTTGGAACTCACAACTGCCTGTTCACCCTTTGAGCAAACTAATCCTTCCTTCTGAGGAATCTCCCTCCTCTGCTTCAGTCATCTATCTCTTTCTTCTGGAGCATTCATACAAACCTTTATCTATTACAACTGTTTGGGCTAAGGATCTTAATGAGGATGTGCATGTTTTATTTTCGGATCAGGAATGGGGTATGTTTAAATTGTCTTCTAAAAACCCTAATCATCAAATGATTCATTGGAAATTGCTGCATAGGGTTTACTTGACTCCAATGAAACGTTTTTATATGAATCTGTCGTCTTCTCCTAAGTGTAATCTCTGTTCACAAGGATCTTTAGGCAGGTTTTTGCCTTTTTTTGGGGGAGTGTCCCTCTCTCTCACCTTTTTGGACTCAGCTCTCACAAGACCTATCCCAGCAGGCACCAGACGTCTATGTAACGTCAGGTTGATGTTGGACATGACGTCGGACAGACGTTGCATTTTGGTTGAAAATGAAAATCGGGTTGACGTCAATATTTGACGTCAATTTGACGTTGACTTAACGTTGGATTTTGGTTGCACAACCTAAAAGCAACAAAATCTCAACGTCAGCTGACATCGGTATTGGACATCAATTTAACATTGACATTAGACGTTGAATTTACGTTGAATTTTGGTCACCCGACGTCGCAACCAAAATTTAACCAAATATCAACGTCTTATGACGTTGTGTGCCTGTTTTGTCCCTGCTGGGATCATTGGGTACTGAGATATGTTTGACTCCGCACCATTTTTTCATGAATGACTTTTGGGACTTCACCTTGTCTGTCCAACAAAGATGTTTACTGTTAACTGCTCTCACAGCAGCAAAAAAATTGCTAGTCAACCGCTGGAATCCTCCTCACACAATGGACAGACGAACCTGGACTGTGTATTTGTTGGACATCATCTCAATGGAACTTCTCAATACATGGATCTAATGTGAAAACTGTAAATTTACGGCATTCAGATTTTAATGTTGTGTCATCTTTTCTAAAATCTTTGTAAAAATTATTTTTATTTATCTATTAATATTAATTTATTTTTCTTATTATTATTTATTCATTTTATTTTTATTTATTTATTTTTAATTTTTTTTTTTAAGTCTACCAGGAGGTGGGGTGGGTACTAAATTTGCACTAATTTTTTTTTTTTTTTTTTTTTTTTTTTTTTACTGTTCCTAGAAGAAAATTTAATAAAAAGTAAAAAGTAGATATATATATATATATATATATATATATATATATATATATATATATATATATATCCTGGAGAACTACTAAGAACTACTGTATACAGGTCCATTATTAATGTGAATTATGCATAATGTATAATTAATTCTAAAATGAAGATCATGGTAACCCACGAGTAATGACTCAAGAATTACCAAATCCTTCTGAAGGAACTACTAATTACAAGGATCAGTATTCTAAAGTGAAAAGCATCATAACTCCCTAATATTGACTGACGTCCTTGTAAGCTTTTGAGGTATATGTAAAGTTTTGGATAGTAATGACTCATGTGTTACTACATCCTCCTGAAGAAATTACAAAATTGCAAAATGGATTACCAACCAAAACCTTACAAAATTTACAATGACTTCAGTAATTACTAAGGAGTTATCATGATCTTCACTTTAGAAAACTGATCCAAAAAATGAGTAATTCCTTTAGAAGGATGTAATACCAACTGAATAGTTAATATACAATACATTACAAAACTCTCAAAAGCTTACAGTGATTTCAGTCATTACTAGGGAGTTATCATGATCTTCACTTTAGAATACTGATCCAAATAATTAGTAATTCCTTCTGAGGAATTTCATAATACTTGAGTCATTACTAGTGGGTTACCATGACCTTTACTTTAGAAGTAATTATACATTATGTATTATTCATATTAATTATGAACCTGTATACAGTAGTTCTTAGTAGTTCTTATGGAGGTATGAAAAAATAATAGTTACTGATTAGCTAATAGTGAACTACCACATTCGACTAAGCACTATCACTTACTAATTCATTAACATATATTCACATAGAAAACAGTTATTTTAAATTGTAATAATATTTTTGTCACACTACAGTGAGATAAACACACAAAGAAGAATGTAATGAAGAATTTCCAATAACACTTTAATAATCCACAGAAGGGTAATTCACAACAGGCAAGCAGGTCACACACATAGGGAACATTCACAATACCAGACAAGGGAAGACAGGACAGACTACACTTTAAATACTGGAGTAAATTAAGATAATTAACAAGTCACAGGTGAATGGAGGTTAACTTAGGATGTCTAGATGAGAACAGGAACAGGAACGACCAAATATGGGCACATGAGGGAGAAAACACAACAAAACAGGTCCATGAGGTGTGACAATTTCATAATATTACTGTTTTACTGTAACTTATTTACTTATTTGTAACTAGTTATTTTAATAAAAAACAATTATTACATTAAAGTACATATATAATCAATAATATATTACATAATTATATAATACAGTATAATTATAATATATAATAATATGCTTTAGCATAAATCTATTACAAAGTGTATGCCTAAACACAAAATAAAATAAAATAAAATAAAATAAAATAAAATAAAATAAATCACTATGTGGGGTAGAAAAGTAGAAGCAGCAGTAGCAGCAGCAGGTTATTCTAAGATGCATTATCTGAAGTCTTAAGACATAATTTTGCTAATTTTGTTGTTTTTAAGGATGTTTTGATTTTTTGACAAAAAAAAATGACAATAAATACTGATTAAGAACATGCATTTATTTGAGAGGCAGCAGATGAGTGTAAGCGCAGTGGATAAAGGCGTTCTATTGTTGGATCTGTTGTTTTGTTGATCTTCTGAAGGAATTCCAGTAGTCAGCTTCAAATTCCCCCATGATCCTCTCTGCCCCTCAGCGGCTCAAGGTCGTTCAAGTGTCTTGATCTCCATCCCCTCATGACTCTGTTTTCACCAGTGTCCTGATAAGCATCGCTCCCGCGCGTATCGCTGTGGAGTATGAGTGAGATAAGAGGATGATTTACAGAGGAACATGTGAGGGGTGTGAGGACGGAGCTCAGGGCTCCTGCTGAGACAGCAGGTGGTGACTGGACGTCTATCACTGCGACTCACCACAAGATTTCAGCTCGACCTCAAACAAAAGATCTCCAACTTTACCAAACTTACATCTTACTTTCCTCACTTTGAGAATTTCCCTTTTATTTCATTACCAGCAGAATCATATAGTAAGTTATACATAGTATGAATGGAATTAACTTGGAATTAACTAGTTTGGATTTGTTAAGTTTATATATATATATATATATATATATATATATATATATATATATATATATATATGTGGTAACACTATGATGTGAATAGTGCTAATTTGGTGTAAATTATTAATAATAATAGTTAATTATTTTATATATAAATTATAGATTTAAAATTTATATAACTTACAAATATAAACTATAAATAGAAAATGTATATATAATATAATATATTTTTTATAGTTAAATTATCATGAGTTAATATGTCTCCACATCTTCCAAGATGAACAGAATAAAATTTAAGTTGTTATTGACTGAAATTCTTGCCCTCGGTTTTGTGACAACCAATTCCATGATATAATTTCATTTTTGGGGTGAACTGTCCCTTTAAATTAAATTTGTTTTGAAATTAATTTTGTTTCGATATATTTGTGAGTCTACATTCTACTTCTTGAATCCAGTTCTCGGAACTATCTATTGTGCAATGACTTCTCTAAAGGGCCAATAATAAATATCATAACACAGGAATTTCCTGTAATTATCTAGTAGCACATAGATATTACAGTGTGTCCCGTTCACTCAGCTTATGTCAGGTAAAGTGGCTAAAATTGGCTTGTCCACTCTTCCCAAAAGTTTCAATATTCCCTGACCTCTGACCCAGTGACTTTTAACCTTTAGCCCTTATATAGCACTATTCCAGCAAGCAGAGAGCACAGGATGAGAGGGCCAGATCACAGCTGGATCCTGGACCGACACACATGTGTGGATTAGATACACGCTTCACACACACACACACTGAACACTGAATGTGTGAACAGGGTAAGCCTGACTGCAGCCAGAAGCACAGACTGATGACAGGGGTGCAGCAGGCCACAGGAAGTCCCAACCTACACATCCTGTGTCCAGCCCCACAGCGAATCCAAGGCCACGGCTGCCAACACACACACACACACACACACACACACAGTTTAATAACTGTTATGCAATACAGAGCCCTGGAAAGAGAAACAGGGCTTGTGCCCACTACTTGGACATAAAGCTTTGAGAAAAAAAACAATTGAGCATAATATGCTTCAGAAAGTCTCTTAGGTTGCATATTAGCTTACACTGTTGCAAAACTTGAAACAACTAGTTGCAAAACTAACAAAATGTATAGTTGATATCAAAAACTGGATGACTAGCAATTTCTTACTGCTAAATTCTGAAAAAACAGAGGTGTTAATTATTAGACCAAAATCTTTTGCATGTAATAACCTAGATCACTGTCTAATACTTGATGGCTGCTCTGTAAATTCTTCGTCATCAGTTAGGAACCTAGGCGTACTTTTTGATAGCAATCTTTCCTTCGAAAAACATGTTTCTAGCATTTATAAAACTGCATTTTTCATCTTAAAAATATATCTAAATTACGACCTATGCTCTCAATGTCAAATGCAGAAACATTAATTCATGCGTTCATGACCTCGAGGCTAGATTATTGTGATGCTTTATTGGGTGGTTGCTCTGCGTGTTTTATAAACAAACTCCAGCTGGTTCAAAATGCAGCAGCTAGAGTCCTTACTAGAACCAGGAAGTATGACCATATTAGCCCGGTTCTGTCAACACTGCACTGGCTCCCTATCAAACATCAGATAGATTTTAAAATCTTGCTAATTACCTATAAGGCCCTGAATGGTTTGGCACCTCAGTACTTGAGCGAGCTCTTATCACATTATAGTCCTTCACGTCTGCTGCGATCTCAAAACTCTGGCCATTTGATAATACCTAGAATATCAAAATCAACTGAGATCGTTTTCCTATTTAGCTCCCAAACTCTGGAACACTCTACCTAACACTGTTCGGGAGGCAGACACACTCTGTCAGTTTAAATCTAGATTAAAGACCCATCTCTTTAACCTGGCTTACACATAATACACTATCACATTTCTATAATTCAAATCCGTTAAAGGATTGTTAGGCTGCATTAATTAGGTCAACCGGAACCGGGAACACTTCCCAAAACACCCGATGTACTTGTTACATCGTTGGAAGAATGGCATCTACACTAATATTAGTCTGTTTCTTTCTTATTCCGAGGTCACCGTAGCCACCCAGATCCAGTCCGTATCCAGATCAGATGGTGGATCAGCACCTAGAGATGACCTCTACAGCCCTGAACATCAGCGGAGACAAGGACAACTAGATGAGCCCCAGAGACTGATCCCCAGTGAAGACCCTGTCTCCTAGACGGCCATCGGGACAAGACCACAGGAACCAGATGAGTCCTTTGCGCAATCTGACTCTGCTGCAGCCTAGATTTAAACTGCTGATTTTGTCTGGCCAGAGGAGAATGACACTATTTCGAAACACTATTTCTCCGTCTAAATACTGTAGAGCTGATGTAAAGCGACCCAGCTTTATATGAAGCTGATGTAAAGCTGCTTTGACAAAATTTGCATTGTTAAAAGCGCTATACAAATAATAGTGACTTGACTTCACTTCACTTCACTTGACTTCACTTGACTTGACTGCAAAAATGTAATTTTCGTACTCAGTAATATTGTTTGTTTTCCAGTTAAAAAAACATAAAAATAAATAATTTAAACATCCTTAAATCAACATACACTATTGTTTAATGGTCTGAATGTTTTTTAAAGAAATCTCTTCTACTCACCAAATCTGCATTGATCAAAAATACACTAAAAACAGTAAAATTGTGAAATATTATTACAATTTAAAATAAAAGTTTTCTATTGTAATATATTTTGAAAATATGATTTATTTCCATGATGCAAAGCTGAATTTTCTGCATCATTACTCCAGTCTTCAGTGTCACATGATCCTTCATTCTAATACTGTATACTGATTTGCTGCGCTTTTGTTTTGTTTTTTGTTTGTATTTTGTTTTTATTTATTTTATTTTATTTTATTTAGTTTTATTAGGTTTTTTTATCAATGTATATTTTATCAATGTTTATATTATATTTTATTATCAATGTATTAATGTTTGCATTTACTGAAGAAGCAAAATACAATATGACTTGTTTTCAGAGTTTATATCTTGAATTAAAAGGTTTTTTTGTTTGTTTGCTTTTTTGTTTTGTTTTGTTTTGTTTGTTTGTTTGTTTCATTTTACATTGGAAATATTTTTGTTTGTTTTAAACCTTGTCGATTAGTTATTTTGTGTCAGATTTACATTTAAAACTACAGAAAAAAACAGCACATTTGTTACATATCCCTTGTGTCTGTTTGGTTTCTTGTTTCATATATTTGTATTTTTTTTCTAATTTATTAGTTTCCTGGTTGTCTCTCATGTGTTTTTGTTTGTTTGTTTGTTTTGTTTTGTTTTGGTTTGGTTTGGTTTTTTCGTTTTGTTTTGTTTTTGTTTTGTTGTTGTTGTTGTTGTTGTTGTTGTTTCTTTCTTTTTTTTCTTTTTTTCTTTTTGTTGGTCTATCAGCCTTGTCTGTATATGTTCTTCATCAGGTTCTGTCTTTCTCAGGCTGTTATGCCGGTTCACTTAGTCTGTTTCTGTAATTTTGTTCTTCCTTGTATCTGTTCCTTTGTTTATCTTGGTTTTTTTATTTCCATATTAAACTTTATTTTGCAATTGGATCCAGCCCTCACTTGTCTCTGAGTTTACCCAGCATAACAATATTAAAGCACTGTACTACTTCTGCATGGTGATAAATAGATGATATTTACATTACTCTAAATAATCATTCTTTCATTACACTGGTGATTCATTCACACAGCTGGTTCGGCTCCAACATGTTAGTGACTCAGGAAGCTAATTAAAACCTTGTCTTCCTAATGAATCGACATTGAAAAACAGATATCGCATTTTAAACAGCTGCTTAAACAGCATTGTTATTAAAATGCTTCTCTCCTCCCATCAGTTAAGCAGATCTGTCTTTTACTAATAATGAGAAAGCGCTATACAGATTTCATACAAGAAACCAAATATATATATATATATATATTTGCACAACTAACAAGAAAAGGGTCCCCATAACACTTCTTCATTTGATTGATGCTTTATAATTTTTTAATTAAAAAATATTATATTATAGTATTTTATACTTTTTTCTTTCTTTCTTTTTTTAAATGCCTTGTGTAATTCTAAAAATGTCAGCATGTCCAAACGCAAGAATAACTTTTATATTGTTAGTAATATTTCAAGAGAAATATAATCCACCAGACTTTTGAGCAATGTTTATTTGTTCATCTTCCAGTCATCAAAGTATTGAAACTACAGAGAAATTAAGCATTTAAATGTCATCTTACTAAGACATATTAATGGAATATGTCAAGTGAGAACTGATATTTATATCATGTTATTTTTTAGTCTGTTGTACTGTTATAAATATATAATTGATTTACATTATAAGCAGAATTTCATCTTACTTTTTGTTTTTTGTCAGCATCTGCATCAAATAATTTTGCTGTTTGCCCTTCTAAACCATAAAAGTCTGAAGTGAGGTGAAGTTTTGGAGTGTTAAATTTTAATTTTTACAGTGTTAAGAAGAAAAATATGTAAGGTTTTCGGAGAATGACTTGTAAACTAAGTTTTTGGGTCATACTTTATTTTAAGGTCCAATTCTTGCTATTGACAAACCATTAACTATGACTTTTGCCTCAATAAACTCCTAATTTGCTGCTTATTAATAGTTATAAGGGAGTTGTTAAGTTTAGGTATTGGGTAGGATCAGGGATGTAGAATATGATCATACAGAATATGTGCTTTATAAGTACTAATAAACAGCCAATATGTTAATAATAGGCATGCTAATAAGCAATTAGTTAATAGTGAGAATTGGTCCCTAAACTAAAATGTTACCGCAAACACACATTTGCTTATGAGGTAAGAGATATACGCTTAATTCAAGATATACTGTCTGTTTTATGTTTCTCAAGTAAATGTGACCCTGGACCACAAAACCAGTCATTAGGGAAAATTTTTTGAAATTGAGATTTATGCATCATCTGAATTTATACAAAAGCTGAATAAATAAGCTTTCCATTTATTGTATGGTTTGTTAGGATAGGACAATATTTGGCCGAGATACAATTATTTGAAAATCTGGAATCTGAGGGTGCAAAAAAAAATCAAAATATTGAGAAAATCGCCTTTAAAGTTGTCCAAATGAAGTTCTTAACAATGCATATCACTAATCAAAAATTAAGTTTTGATATATTTACGGTAGGAAATTTACTAAATATCTTCATGGAACATGATCTTTACTTAATATCCTAATAATCTTTGGCAGAAAAGAAAAATCGATAATTTTGACCCATACAATGTATTTTTTGGCTATTTCTACAAATATACTCATGCTACTTAAGATTGGTTTTGTGGTCCAGGGTCACAAATGTATCTTATTTTATAGATGTTTAAATAGTGGTATGAACAGTTTTGACACAAAAATCCTGTGATTTGTCATTTTATCTCATTGCTCTCAGTGTGAACAGGTCTTCATTACCTGCTCAGCCTCCTGTGAGCTGTAGTGTATGAACGCAGCACAGATAGGCTGTACAAGCCAGGACGAGAGCGCAGGACGATGGAGAGAAAGAGGAGAGGATCGGCGCATTTGGGGGAGGTGCTCAGTGCTCGGAGATTCATGAAGGGAAGGGAGCGCAAACAGAAGCTCAGTTCAGTGTGCTGGAACTTGTAGTATCTCAGCACGTTTGGCTTTTGTCACATTCTTCATTAACTTCATTAACAGATGAGCAGCGGTGATTAGGAGCCGTTTTCCGCTGATTCAGCTCCCGCACGCACACACACACACCTCGCCGCTCATGTCACACATGGGAGCTGTTGAGCCAGATGACACACTGTATCACATAACCGCATGAGTGAATGCACACACACAAACACACAAAGCACCAGTGAAATGTTTGCACTTGCTTTGCAGAACAAATCTTGGCTTTGTCTGTATTGATTAGTTTAGTTAATACACACTTAATTAGCGCGTTCAAACGGAACTCTTCCTAGATTACTAAAGTCATGACCGTAACAGATGACCTTTGACCTGTGGAGAGTTTGTATGTGTGAGAGGGAGAGTTCAATTGATTTCTCTAGAGATGCACCAATCCCACTTTCTCTTCCACGATACCTGAGCTCAATATCGTACCGACCGTCAGCGGTGTTCGCTTCTCTTGATCAGTTTAGAAGATCTGAACATCACAGTGATCGAGATCAGTGTTATGTTAGGGTTCCCACAGCCCTCGACCACCTGCAAACAGTGTGCAATTGTTATTTCCAGGCCTGAATTAAACTAAAAAAAAATGTATTCCTGTGATGTAAAGCTGAATTTTCAGCATTTTTCAGCATTTTCATCATTAGTCCAGGCTTCAGTCTCACATGATCGTTCAGAAATCATTCTAATATGCTGATTTTCTGTTCAAGAAACATTTCTTCTTATAAAATCAGAAGAAAAAAAAAAACTAAAACGAAACAAGATATATATAAATTCTATACATTTATATAAAATTTACATAAATTATATAAATTAAATTAGGCTTTCCTGACTCATATGATATATATATATATATATATATATATGTGTGTGTGTGTGTGTGTGTGTGTGTATATATATATACACACACATATATATATATATATATATATATATATATCTCATATGAGTCATGAAAGCCTAATTTATCAAATACGATACTCAACAAACGAGGCATAAGCAAACTTTATTTATTTATTTTAATCTAAACATTCAATAAACAAAATAAAGTAATAATAGTTTTTAATAGTTACTGGACTATTATGTCATATCTCAGGCTTTACAAGATTAAGAAGAAAGATTGTATTAGGTTTATAGAATGTACCTTAAATTAAGTTTTAAATGTAAATCTAACAACATTTAATGAGGTTTGTGTTTACAACAAGAAAAACAATTTGCTTATGAGGTAAGAGAAATAGTTTTTTCAACAGAAATCTTTTGTAACATTATAAATGTCTATTTTTTTATCAATTTAATGCATCCTTGCTGAGTAAAATTATTCACATTTCATATATAATTTGTTTTTATTTAGTAATTCAAAAATCTAAAAATAATCTGAGAAGATTAAAAATGTAAATAATAAAATAAAATAAAAACTATAAAACAAAGAAAAAGAAAATGGTAAAATTATGTCACACTTCACGGGGGAGCAAGAAGACGAGGAGTACTTCAAAAACAGTCTTTAATAGGGCGCTCTGGAGGTGCGGGCTCTGGAGGACGCTCTGGAGGTGCGGGCTCTGGAGGACACTTTCGGGGAGCAGGCACTGGAGGGCGCTCTGGAGGAGCAGAGCTGGACGGGACCAGGGGAGACGAAGGAGAGAAGAGAGGGGGAAAATCAACCTCCACATCCGCTTCCCAATCGATTAGATCCCCCTCCATGTCCAGCAGTCCCAGATGTGTAATCAGCTCACCCTCAGCCACGGTGCAGGGTGCAGAGCTCCACTCTGCGCTCACACCGTCCATGGCTGGCTCCCTCGTGGTGGGCACTGTCGCCGGCTCTCGCGCCTGGTCTAATGGGTGGGGCTCAACGTCCGGGGCGATCCGTTGCTCAGTCGCTCGGCTTGGCGCTGGCTCGTTGATCGCAGCAGGAAATGGCTCTCCGTCATCGGTGGGCTCGGGCTGGTGCTCCGCACCGCGGGGAGTTGGTGGGCTGGGCTCTGGGTCAGGAGTGGATCTGGCGAGATCATCCACGGGGCAGATGGTGAGTGGCGATCCATTTCTCGCCAGAGTCCACTCCACGAAGGCGGCGAATTCCTCTCGAGGACCATCTTCGTACGACAGCGCTCTGCTCGCGGTGTTCAGGCTTGCGTCATAGAATGAGCAGAGCGTGTCGTCCGGGTAGCTGGTGGCGTTAGCTAAACACAGGAACAGTCTTGTATGGTCCTCGAGAGATCTGTCCCCCTGCTCCAGCAGGAGGAGGAGGAATTCGGGCCGGACAAGGGGATCCATAGACACACAACGGAAACAAAAAACACTGAGAGAAAATGGTAAACAAAACGGAGGGTAAAACATGGAGGTTACTGT
Source organism: Spinibarbus caldwelli (assembly GCA_039654775.1). Classification (NCBI taxonomy): domain Eukaryota; kingdom Metazoa; phylum Chordata; class Actinopteri; order Cypriniformes; family Cyprinidae; genus Spinibarbus; species Spinibarbus caldwelli. The sequence continues at coordinate 25,866,957 of CM077261.1, read as the reverse complement.
TTTGGTCGGTCCTTCTGTCACACTTCACGGGGGAGCGAGGAGACAAGGAGTACTTCAAAAACAGTCTTTAATAATCCAAACACGCAATAGACACAGGAACACCTGGAAAGACGTACAAATGACGTTTAAGGACCGACAAACATGAACTGAATGGACTGGGGCTTTTAAGGACAGGACAATCAGGGGAGGAAGAAAAGACACACCTGGAAACAAATTAACAATTAACACGAGGGAGAAACACACACAGACAGGTCCATAGTCCTGACAAATTAAAAAAGGACCAAAAATTGCATTAAAAATGGATGTATTTTTAACCTCTTTTACATCTGCCCCATAAAACGTACGAGTCTGTTTGCTTGAAAAAGAAGCACCACATGTCTCTGCTCTCCTCAATAATGATCTGAGAAATCATACTGTACATGTCTGCAGCACAAACTGTGCACAGTGAGTTCAGGGTCAAGGGTTTCTTCATATCATTATCTCTATATATACTGTACGTGCAATATGCAATCCTTGACTTAGCAAACACCACAATTACTTAAAGTAATTTATGAAATCCCATATTTACTGTACAGTTTTTTTGACATCTAGCCTACTCTATCAGGCAGGTTGACTTTAAAGCAGATTCTGTGCGGTTTGGGCCGATCCATGAGAGCATCAGACCTTTGATGTGCGTTACGCTGCTCTCATTAACACTGCAGTCTAATGGGGACAACCAAAATAAAGGTATTAAATATGTATTAAACCCGCGGTGTCTTGCAGGCATCGCTGTCTCTCTCCTGCCCATATTTTGTTTTTGTTGTGCTGTTTCCAGACACATCTAGAAATTGATGGCCTGTCGGCGGCGGGTGAAGAAGGGTCCTGTATCCAGACACAGATTGGTGCGTTCAACCATAAATTAGTGCGTATGGCTCCCTCATCTTCCAATAAAGTTCTCGTAAACAAAAATCATCTTTTAGTTTGCATTTCGCTTCCAGACAGCAAAGGCTTTTGTCACATTTCTCTCCTCTGTTACTCGGCCGTTTACAGCCGTCCCTCTAAACTACACGCATATGCAAATTTCCCTCTGTTCTGACAAATTAATTTTACCTCTTTCATCCCCCCCGCTCTCACTCCTTCTCAATCATTCTCTTGGGCTGAAGAGGAGCAGGACTTGACCATCTGGAGCTGTCGGAATGATATTGTTTAATTTGTTACATGATTAAGTGGTTGTTTCTCAGAGAGCACGAGGTCTCTCCAACAAAATAAAGACAAGACAAAAAAATGAGCATCCACACAGTAAAAAAAAAAAAACTGCTTAAGCGGAAGATGCTTTCGTATGTTTTGACACTTAAACTCATTTACACTTTCTCTAATTTTTTGCCGTGGCATCAGTCATATTGACGTGTCTTATAACTGCATGGGGTGAGAGTTGAGGCTTTGCTGAACTTGTGGCGCCCATGAATCAAAAGCAATTAACACGCGGAAATTAAATCTACAACTTTCCTTCCTGAAGTTACTTTTTAAACCATGTTTTCAAAATAGGAATCTTTTAAATATTTGTTTTAATATTAAACATTATGAATAAATGATTTTTTAAAAAAGTTTTTTATTATTAGTTTTACTATTTTAAAAAATTAGGTAATTAGTATATGAAACAATTCTCACTATATCAGCATGCCTATTATTAACATATTGACTGTTTATTAGCACTTATAAAGCACATATTCTGCATGACCTTATTCTATATCTCTAATCCTACCCAATACCTAAACTTAACAGCTACCTTACTAATTATTAATAAGCAGCAAATTAGGAGTTTATTGGTTTATTAATAGTGAGAATTGGACCTTAAAATAAAGTATGACCGAAAATGAAATAAATAAATAATAATAATAAAATTTAAATAAATAATATAATGTCAGATGATCTAACCTTTTGTATGCTAGCTAATATAATTTCAGCTTGCCAAATGTTAAAACACATGTTGTATTCACACTACTGTTATAAGATTGAACTTGTATTCATCAAAGAATCCTGAAAAAAAAAAAAATTATATATATATATATATATATATATATATATATATATATATATATATATATATATATATATATATATATATATATATATATCAGAGTTTCCACTAAAATATGAAACAGCACAACTGTTTTCAACATTGATAATAATCAGCATATCAGAATGAATTCTGAAGGATCATGTGACACTGAAAACCGGAGTAATGATGCTGAAAATTCAGCTTTGATCACAGGAATAAATTACATTTTAACATACAGTATATTCACATAGAAAACAGTTATTTTAATTTATAATTAATAATATTTCACATTATTACTGTATTTTTGAATAAATACCTTAGTAATAAAAGCCTTAGCGAACATATGAGACTTATGAAACAAAAAATCGTACTGACCCCAAACTTTTGAACGGTTAGTGTATAACAGTAATTACTCATTGAAACCTGGTGATAAATGTCCTGAAATTCTGATCTTTTAGATTAAAAATAATAAAAAGATGTAAATGAAATCCATGTGTTGAATTAATCTAAACCGCTTGCTTCAGAGGCGCAGGCTTGAGTAAAAGAAGAACTATTTATCTCTGTATCTGTTCCCATCTTCACTGCATGAATGACAGGCTGCGCTAAACACAGGACATAATTTGTACTTTTAATAGCACTGCCTTCTATTTCTCTGACGTGCCTTAATCAATAACCAGAGCTGTCCCTGGCCACGCTTGGTGACCGTTTTTATTAATTTTAAACAAGCTCACTAACTAGGCGTCTGATATGGAGATGCATCTCACACTAGATAATAGGCAGGCTGGATTGATAGGTTCATTCTGAAGCCTGTCTCTCTCATCTTTCCCTCTCTCTGTCATCACATGATTTAAGACAGAGCAAGACACATTCTGTCATTCTGTCCTAAACATGTGCAGCTTGAGAAATACAGATGCAAATAAATGAGGAAATAATAAATAAATATTTTACAACATAATAAAGAGGTTTGTTAGTAAACATAACATACAGAACTGTATATTCCAATTTCAGATGTTCCCATCCCTAAATATCACATTAAAAGTGACCTGATATAGACCAGATTACTCAGCAATCAGGTGATGTGATAATATGAAAAAAATAAAATTATATATATATATATATATATATATATATATATATATATATATATATATATATATACATGATTCAGTTTGTACTATAAATAGTTTTGTGGCATCAACCCTTAAAAATGCAGTGGTAGAGTAATGGAATGAATGTGTTTTGTTCTTGATGTTATCTGATGAAGCATCCACCCTTTCTATTTGGGAATAGCACCAGATTGTTGAAGAAGCCTATTAACCTCAGTTTCTGCCACAACACAGCTTTAAAAGAAAACAATGCATCCCTATGGAGCATTTCATACTGAGTGTGATTTCTTTTTTTCTTTCTTTTTTTTATTTATTTATTTTTTCTTTTCTTTTTTTTTTACAGCATATAGACGTTTGGTTCATGTTTATACAGTATATGTTGACATTGCTGGTCTACAAGAAACAAAAAAGCCAGAGAAGCAATTCATATTTACATCAGAGGTGGGTAGAGTATCCAACAACTGTACTCAAGTAAAATTACAAGTATTTATAGACATTATTACTCAAGTAAAAGTTAAAGTAGTAATCTTAGTTACTTGAGTAAGAATAAAGTTCATATCATATTTTAAAGAACTCTCTTCTGCTCAAGCCTGCATTTGTTTGATCCAAAGTACAGCAAAATTAGTAGAATATATATGAAATAGTTTTACTATTTAAAATAACTGTTTTCTATGTGAATACATTTTAAAATGTAATTTATTCCTGTGATTTCAAAGCTGAATTTTCAGCATCATTACTCCAGTCTTCAGTGTCACATGATCCTTCAGAAATCATTCTAATATGCTGGTTTGCTGCTCAAGAAACATTTATTATTTTAAATAGTTATTTTAAATATTAAAAATATTTAAAAATTCTACTAATTTTGCTGTACTTTGGATCAAATAAATGCAGGCTTGGTGAGCATTAAAAATCTTACTGTTCAAAAACTTTTGACTGGTAGTGTGTTTATATCTGAGATTGACTGAGATTTGGTTTGAATAGGTTCTTGCAGGATTTTACCTGCAATTGCATATTCAAAATGTGGTACACACTGGTTACAATATGGTTTCGGCAATCCACTTTAGACATTCTGTTAATGTATATGTAACTTTGCAACTACATGTCAGCTAACTCTCATTAGAGTAGACTATTAGATTAGAGTTAGTATTAGCGTAGGGTTACGGTTAGTGTAGAATAAGTCGACATGTACTACATGTGCAAAGTTACTTACAGTCAGTAGAATGTCTGTTGTCATCAAAAGAAAGTTTTAGCAAATATTAAGCAGACAGTCTATTAATGCTCTAATGACTGCTAGTTGGCATGTGGTTGCAAAGTTACTTATAGTTAGTGGAATCTCTAAAGTGGACTATTAAAATAAAGTGTTGCCCAACATATTATTTTTTGTAGGTCTTAAGTCACTACTGCTTCCATTACTCTGTGAGAACTTAACTCTGTTAGTCCACTGTTGTGAGTCATTGTGGGTCGTCGTTGTCATCGGTTGCCATAGTTTGATAACTTGATGATGGAGCACCATGCCAATGCCCTCCAGAGTTTAGCTCCAACCCTAATCAAACTCACCACAGCAAGTTCATCAAGGTCTTCAGGATCCCTAGAAAATCACAGGTAAGTGAGTTTGATCAGGGTTTGAGGGCAGTGGCCCTCCAGGATCAGATTTGAGGAACCCTGCCTTACAACATCAAGCAGGATGGTTACAAGATACTAGAGTGACCATTATGTCCTCTATTTCCCAGACATCTCCTGGCCCAGGAATTCTAAACTGCCTAAAATACCTTGGTTTTGCCTTTGTTTTCCTACTGGCATACTCTACAGTCCTGATACATTATATGTATGTGTATTTGGATTGCTTTGACTGTTCTCTGTAGATCCCACCTTCTTGCATGCCACGATTGTTTGATACCATACAATGCCTGCATGCTACTAGTCAAACTACTTTTCAGTCATTACCTTAATAAGAAAACAAAGCCAAAACCTGGACATATTAGGTGATTTGGGTATCTCTGGGAAGCAGACGATGTGTGGTCACCCTAAAGATAGCTGGTGGTTTTGTCTACTTTACTGCTCTACTGAAGAAAAGAAGAGACAAAAGTATGTCTGAGCTACTTACTTACTGAATACCTTTTGTGTGTGTTTCTGATGAGAACTGAGTGAAATCAATTGTGCATTATTTTCTTGCCGTGCCACATCATAGAGGAGCCGCTAGGCATGGCCCCTTATGAAGCACTGTACCTTAATGAGAGCATTAACTTAATTATTAAGATAATGTGTCCTCATCAGGTCAGGCACTGCAACTTTCTCTTGTTAATGTGAAGTTTAGTCAATAGCTCCATTGCCAAACAAGGCGTTTCGAGTGCAAGCAATAGAATTGTCTTAACATTTCACAATATCACAATAAATACAAGCCAGATTCAGCTGGAGTGCTCCTCGCCTTGCCTCATGTGGCATATTAGCGGTCTGATGGTTTACTTTCAGGTTCTCTTCAACTGAGGGAAAGCAGTTTGCTGAGTATGAGAATCTGTGGACTGAAGAAGTAGGTTCCCTGAATTTCTGTGGCATGCAAGATCACCTTTCATGACAGTGATTACACAATCTGTCTAATAAGCAGAAATAACTAATTTGCGCTGACCCCCCTCCAACCCCTCCGCTGCCTCTGTTGTGTGATGACTAATTACTGCATTTTAACTAAATGAGCGAGTTGTGGAATTCTGTACCATAACTGAATGAAGAAGAATTTTGGTTTGTTAGTCCAACAAAGTCATAAACAATCTGCTCTCAGGTTTGGTCTCAATGTTTGGCTGCATTTACATTACATTACATGCTTCATGTGACCCAATTCTGATTTTTTCCTCCCATGTGGCAGAGTTTGGAAATGACCTTGGAAAAAAGCACATGGATTCTGATATTCTCAGTGTGGAAATAAATCTGATAAGAATCGGATATGTGCTTTTGCGTCTGCCATGTAAGCGGACAGATCGGAAATTCCTGTCAATGCGAGTCGTATATCATTGAAAAAGCAATGGTGGTGAATGACGTCAACTCAGGTGGACATTTTTCCAGGTCAGTAAAAGCAATATTCATAGTTCATTCATTAATTTTACCAATGCGTTGCAGCAAAATTTATGTGTGTGCTTGAGTGAGGAAAAGGCTATATATTAAAGGCTCATTATGGTTTAGTTCCCCACCCCCCAGTATATGTTTAATTAATTAAATTAATATAAATGTGTGATTAGTTGACTAAAAAAATCTTTAGTTGGGGCCAGCCCTAAAGGCCCCGATATACAGTACTTCAAATGAATTTCTATTTCGTTCTTCGTTTGGGGGCAAAAAGAAGTTTGAAAAGGCTGAACGACGGTATACTGTTTTCGAACATTCCAACACCCCCGCGCTGCTGGAGGCGGGGTGTAGATTGAGTATGCAAATATGTGTTGTGCCGCTCCCATATATCCCCTAAACACAAAAACCACGGCAGCTGTGAGAGAAGAAGTGTTTCATAAACATCTGGCAGTAACATTGATCTATTCTATGCCAAAGAAAGAGAACAAGAACAAGCGACGTAGGTGATATGTGCGTCCACTTAACGAAAACAGAAAGAATGATGGCGAGTTTGCGAGTTCGACACGCCAGTGTATTCATGTTGCTCATAACTTGGTGTTGTTGTTGTTTTGGATGTTGTTCTCCTGTCTGACCTCCGTGGAATGAGTAATGAAGGGAAAAAAAATAAAAATCTCACGTTAAAGAAGGTGGAGTTCCAGAACACACCCACCGATTGTGTAATTGTCACGGACCAGTGGTAGCTGAAAGGTGTTTAGGAGCCAAAACGAACTCCCCCAGAAAGTTTGCTTTGGTGAGCTGTTTCAAACTGCTGAAATGAACTCAAAACAAACTTTGTTTCGGCCTGATTTTGTTCGATTTTGTTTGAAGTAATAATAATAATAATAATAATAATAATAACAATAATAATATGTTTAATTTATATAGCGCCTTTCCCAGGCTCAAGGACTCTTTACCAAAGCAGTAACACAATGGACAGTCATTTCACATAGTCACAAACATTCAGCTCAAATAATCAATTAAGCTGTACAGTAGACATTTGCCCAGTCCAAAAACAAAATGAAACAAGATGAATGCAGTTGCATATCATGATACGGCAAAGACATATAGAAACAACATAGCAACACATAACAATATAGAAAATGCATAGTATTAAGAAACAAACATAAAGAGCAGCAAATGCAGGACAGATACAAATAACAAAAATACTTAGAGAAAGCATTACAACTGGTAGTGCAGGAGTTGGAAAGTGTCTAAAGTAACATAATTATGACTGGTGGTATTAGGTAAACAAGTAGGCTTTAAATTGTGTTTTAAATTCAGAGAGTGAGGTTGTTATCCTTAGTGTCAGCGGCAAAGAGTTCCATAGCTTAGGAGCCATGACAGAAAATGACCTGCCACCCATTGAAGATCAAGGTACAGTCAGAAAATTACATCCTGAAGATCGAAGTGATCGAGATGGAATGTAAGGAGAAAATAAGTCAGAAAGGTAACAAGGAGCAAGGCAATTGAGTGATTTGAAGGTAAGCAGAAGAATTTTATAAATAATGCGAGATGACACAGGTAACCAGTGGCGGTTAAATAAGACAGGGGTGATATGAGCAGATCATTTAGTGTGGATTAATATTCTTGCAGCAGAATTTGGAATGTATTGTAATCGAGAAATTGAGTGTGCAGGTAAGTCAGCAAAAAGAGCATTACAGTAGTCGATGCGCAATGTAATAAAAGCATGCACTAATGATTCTGCATCTTTTGGACTGACATAGGAACGAAGTTGGGCTATACGGCAAAACTGGAGAAATGAAACTTTGGAAAGTTTATTAGTGTAAACGTCCAGGGTCAGTGAAGGATCAAGAGTGATACCCAATTTTCTAACGGTGGCTGATGGAAAAAATGTTGTGGCATAAAGGTTAAAGCTGGGAACATTAGTTATATTTTTTGTTAGAGTTGGGGGGCCAGTAATTAAACTTTCTGTCTTGCTCAAAATCAAACTTAGAAAATTGGAATTTAGCCATGTCTTTAACTCATTAACACACATAGATAGTGATGTGGTTTGATGGATAGAATCTGGACGGTAAGCAGTATATTCAGTATCAGAATATCATCAGCATAACAGTAACAATGAAACCCATAACGATGAATAATATGTCCAAGAGGCATAATGTAAATAGTAAAACTAAGTGATCATTGACAACCTTTACTAAAGCAGTTTCAGTACTGTGATGTGAACGAAAACCAGATTAAAATATGTCAAACCGTTTATTGAGAGCTAGAAATGACAGTAGCTGAGTGGCAACAACCTTTTCCAAAATTTTTGAAACAAATGGTAAATTGGAGATTGGACGATAATTACTGAAGTCTGCTGGGTCCAGGTTTGGTTTTTTAAGAATGGGTGTAACAGCAGCAGTTTTGAGTGAAACTGGGACAGTGGCAGAGAGAAAGGACATATTTACAAAGTGCATCGGGGCCTTAAAGGGTCGACCCAGGAAGTGGAATTGGACTGCAATCTTTGGGGGTGTTGATGGAAGTGATCTTCTCCATATATGTGTTTGATCATCTTTCTTATTCTGATCCGGACGTAGTCTTTTACCAAAATGGGATATTCTCAGCTTTGTCTAAGCTTTTTTGCTCAGCAGGTTTTTTTTGTTGTTGTTGTTGTTGTTGTTGTTTGTTTGTTTTTTTGTTGTTTTTTTAATGCTGGTGGGGAAAGAGTTAACACAAACACATTAAGTCACACCTACAAACTATTTTTTGTGACTTGAATTCATCTGTTCTGCACATATTGTGGGTGAAACCCACACCAAGAAAAGCTTTCTGGCACAGTTAGACTCAAACCTAAAAACTTTGTGTAGGCAGGCGAGAGCACTACCCACTATGCTGCCTCGCCACCCAACTCTGAGTCCAACCAGCTTCAGCCTCAAGACCAGTCTTTCCCCAAAAAAAGTTCTGTTCCCTCTGTGCTTTCACTGTCAAAAATAGGCCAAAAAATAGAATAATTCCAGAATGTGAAGCCTGAAGAGGAGAATTCCCTGGAAATTACACATTTCCAGAATACCATACAGCCTAAAGGGGTGCCTGCTATGATCTCTTAACCAACAATTACTGGTGTGTAGTACCAGTGGCCCCTGATGAGATCACAGAGCAGAGGCTTCTACCAAAGCCCATTTGAGCTGGAGAAAGACAGTCAATCAATACTAAGGCCTGTGCAGATACTACCTGTCAACAGGCTTGAGGAAAATGGATGCCTGAGAAAGCCATAACTATGATAAATCTACTCCCCCGGTTTGGCAACTGGCCCCCTCTCTCGTTTTCTCGCTCTCTCTCCTGCCTTTTCCTTCCTTTCTGGCATCTGTCTTTGACTAATGTATGCGGTAAAGCTCCCTCCAACCACTCCGCACACCAATGTGCCACCATCCTGATTGGCCAATCAATCTCTGCGTCGATGTGGAAGGCGCATTAAAATAATCTCGTGACTGTAAGTTTATGAAATATTGATACCTGAGATAAGAGGGAAAGGTGCTGTAGAGTTAGGTGAAAGTAAAAGGTATGAGTCAAGAGGTGAGTAGCTCTCGAATGGGGTGCGTTCAGATTTGGTGATTGGTAGGTAAGGTTGAGAATGGCTGTTGGAGTCTTGAAGAGATCTTGGTTCCTGTCTACAATCCTCCATATGACTCGGACATGTCGTTTTCTGTAGCACTGCAGAAGATGTGATTGGGAAATGGTGAATGAATGTGCATATATCATATATTAATGATATAATATATCAGCAGAGCCATTCGGTCTGGTAAGGCAGATCGATCAATGTGAAAGTTTTGCCGTCAGTCTTTGGCGTGTATCATGAGTTTCATAGTAGTTCAGCAGCAGTCAGGGATCTTTCTGAAGACCGCACACATTTATATTTCACAAGTTCACCTTCTCATCTTCTCCTACAGGGTGAGGTAAAAAAGGTAAAATATATTCGCTTGCTATCTGAGGAGAGTGAGGACTCGATGAGGCCATTGCTTATTATTTTCTCCCTGGATTGTAGAAAGGTGGAGCTGGGGAGGAGGAGGGAAGACAGGAGCGATGAGCGCTGAGAGAGAGGTAAACTGCACTGATGTATTCTTGCTTAATTGATCAAATTAGCAGGCTTCCTTCAAACCTTAATTTGCGATTCAATTTTTATGTCAGCCAGTGTTTCCAGGATTTTCACAAGTCCAATATGAAGGCGGCAGGAAGATACTCGTTTTGCATTCCATTTCTCTTAAATGTAGTTGTTTAACACATTTAATTGACTGTAGAAGACAATTTATGTTGACGGCAACCATAGCACCCCTGCCACCAATGCTGAGAGAAAAACCTCCTAGTGTTGGGTTATGAATTGTGTTTGCAACAGTGCATAAAAATGTAGCTTGCATAGCTTGAAGCATTTGCGTTCACAAATGTTTCACTTGAGATGAAGTCTTGAAGTGATCTTGGTTCCTGTCTATAATGTAACCTGAACATACTGGGCAGGTGTGCTGGTGAAATTGTAAGAATGACTGTGCATATCTCATTTATTAATAGTATCATATATCAGCAGATTCTGGTGAGGTTTATCAATCAGTGTGAAATTACTCACATGTCTCATTCTATCAACTGGTGTTTCAAGTATTTTTCACGTTTCTGGGTGTGGAACAGAAGTAAATTATGGCAGAATAAATGACATAGCTGGCATATGGCAGTAAAATGAGAGACCATACAAAGTCTTATTGCAGCATTCCCTTTTACTTCAAAAGAAAAAAAATCTAAACTAGAATCATTAAAAGAGATGAATCAGTCACATTTACTATGTATATAAAAGGTAGTACTTCAAAGGTATTTAACTGTTTATACGTTGTAGTTAATTCTTGTCAGCATTACTAAACAATGTTGTATGTCACATCACATCACAATCACGTTTCTCCAGAGCTGGGTGGATTACTTACAAAATGTAATCCGTTACTGATTCCAAATTACATTACAAAAAATTTCAGTTAGTAACATAATCCATTACATTACAATTTTTAGGTAATATAATCCACTATTTTCTGATTCAAATAGGATAATATTATATCATATTGATATAACAATACAAAGAGAGCAAAAACATATTCCATTCATTGTTATTAACAACATGAAGTGCATTGAACAAGGTTTCTTAAACCAGGGTCCATGAAGGAACTGCAGGGGGGCTCGTGAGTTTAATGAAAAGCTATAACAACAATCAAAATAAAACACTTACGAAAAAATATTAAAGTATATATAGGTGAAAGGTTCAGATGACAAATTTTAATTTGCGAGTCTGTGCATTTTAATATTTGAAAGACAAAAGCCTTCCGAAGACAAAGCCTTGTGTGAATTATATGTAATCAATAAAAAGTAACTGTAGTCTCGTTACAAGTATTTTAAAATGTAATTTAATCTAATTACAAGTACTTAATATTTGGAATCTGATTACGTAATCCAGATTACAAGTAATCAGTTACTAACCAGCACTACTTTTCTCACAATACATTAAAAAAGAATACTGATCCATTCATTCCACAAATTATAGCTAGCTAGCTAACAAATTCAAAAATAAAATAATCATGTCTCCTTTTGACTTTTGTTATTTAAATGTTAGCAACATTCATACGGTTGTCAAGGACACTGTAAACTCCATCACAACAGTGTTTACTAGTTTATTCAGGGTAAAATACAGTAACACAACTCTGTGAAACGGGTCCAAGAGCAACAAGAAGTTCACATTTTAGACAGAGTTTGACATATAATCCTCAATAATAGGTACTTATTTTATCCAACACTTTTGTCTCCAGGTATTGTGCATTCAGAAACATTTACACTTTTTAGAGATTCAGATATTGTAAAATACAAGTTAGATTTAACCTACACAGCTACACAGCAGGCTCTGTGAATGACTGCCGTATGCCACTGGAGTGTAAGATGAACTAATTTAGATAATAAGCACCTTTCTAGCCGTACAAGAGAGTGAGATAGAGAGAGAGAGAGAGAACGAGTGCATGGAGGTTAATGACAGTCTATTCACCACCTCCTCTCTCCTTCCTTAGTGCCAATCTCCGTCTTATTGTTCTTGATCTCTCTTTAACGTATAGACTAATGTGAAACATGGTGCTCTATTCAGCATCAGACAAGCGCAGTTCATTTCCAAACTCTTCATTTAGCCTCGGCTGATTCATATCTTGGAGTCTGAGAGTTTGTACTGCATCCCTACAGAATCTTGAAGAAACTGAATTGGTCGCAAAAAAGGAGGGGAGTATTTTAAGGATTATTTTACATGTTGTCCTTCAGAGTTTCATTTCATTTCATTTCAATCACAGAGTGTCACTGAGGTTTTAATTGTCAAATAACATAATTTTAAATGGCGTGACTGTAGTAGCAGTGTTTAACAGGAGTTTGGCCATGTGAATATCATAGGTGTGATCCCATGCTGGAGTCTCCTGCCGGAGAGACTGGAATCCCCCATCACCACAATGCCCTTCAGCATACTGGATCACTACTTAGGGAATTTCCCTGCAGTTCATGTAGGGAATGTCACTTTGGGGGGAAAGACGTGATCCAGTTAGGAGAATTTGTGTAAATGCAAAGTATTTCATATAAAAGTGAGATGTAGAAATGTTTCAGTTCATCATAATATAATCTAAAAGACATTTTCTAAAGAGTAAATGTACATCATTAGAGAATAATAACGCAATATATTTCACCAAAAATGAAAATTTTGACATTATTTACTCTCTTTCATGTCATTACAGCTCTGTGTTATTATCTTTCTTCTGTGGGACCCAGAACTCTGATACCATAAAAATAAAACAAACTTTGCATTGTTCCCATTAAATACCAAAATGTGAGTTTTGAGTACCAATTTGAGAATGTTCTGTCCTTTATATCAGTGGAAACAAGGAAATCTGTCCATCTGTATAGAGACACATGGGGAAGTCGTGGCCTAATGGTTAGAGAGTTGGGCTAGTAACCTGAAGGTTGCCGGTTCGATTCTCACACCGGCAGGAATTGAAGGTGGGGATTGTGAATGAACAGCACTCTCTCTGCCTTCGATACCATGACTGAGGTGCCCTTGAGCAAGGCATCGAACCCCCAGTTGCTCCCCGGGCGCTGGAGCAATAGCTGCCCACTGCTCCGGGTGTGTGTTCACGGTGTGTGTGTGTGCGTGTGTTCACTATTCACTGCTGTGTGTGTGCACTTGGATGGGTTAAATGCAGAGCACCAATTTCGAGTATGGGTCACCATACTTGACAATACGTCACGACTTTTTTCACATGCCCAGTGTCACTTATTAACTTACATTTGCATCATTTTACTCTATACTGTTCAAAAGTTTGGAGTGAGTAAGATTTTTTAATGTTTTTTTTTTTTTTTAAAGAAGTCTCTTATGCTCACCAAGGCTCCATTTATTTGTTTAAAAATACAGTTATATTGTGAAATATTATTATAATTTATACAAACTGTTTTAATTTTAAGTTTTAAAAAGTAATTTATTTATTGTTTTTAAAGTGCCACATTATCCTTCAGAAATCATTCTAAATTGCTTAAGAAACATTTCGGTCACACTTTATTTTAAGATCCAATTCTCACTATTAACAAACAATTAACTATGACTTTTGCCTCAATAAACTCCTAATTTGCTGCTTATTAATAGTTAGGAAGGTAGTTGTTAAGTTTAGGTATTGGGTAGGATTAGGGATGTAGAATATGGTCATACAGAAAATGTGCTTTATAAGTACTAATAAACAGCTGATATGTTAATAATAGGCATGCTAATAAACAACTAGTTAATAGTGAGAAATGGTCCCTATACTAAAGTGTTACCAACATTTCTTATTATTATCAGTGTTGAAAGCCTCCAAACTTTTCCACATACTGTAGTCTCCCCACTACAGTCTTTAAAAGACAAATAACAACCAATAACATTTGACTTCTTTGACACTAAATCTTTGAATATGCACAAGTGCAAATGCAGTTGTAAGGACCGGAGGGGAGTAAGTGATAACAAATTTAAATTTGGTGCTTAACCTGCTAAACATTAAGTGAGCTCTATTATATACTGTATAGTAACTACTGTAATGTTCAGTCTCAAATTCTTATTCAAGTAGGAATAAAAAATAATGAGTGCATGATTGCACAAATAAACACTTTCACTAGAGATGAGAAACATACAGTTTGCATAAAGTTGTATGGATTGATTATTCTGAGAGTGAGAGAGAAAACGGAAGCGAGAGAGAAGAGGGCATTAATTAGGACAACAGAGAGTGTGCTCACAGGATCACTAACATACAACTAAACATATGACAGTCAGGACACACAAACAACTGGGTATGCAGCACCCTCTATTGACCAACAGCAGCAGGTCACCGTTATTTCAGCCTCATTTGGGTCTGTCTGTAATAGCATTAAAGAAAAAAATCACCCAGAAAACATAAACGCTGACCCAAAGGCCTCACTTAAGCACAAGCAAATGTAGCAGAAATCTATAAACCATCATGCTTTTATTTTATTTTATTTTATTTTATTTTATTTTATTTTATTTTATTTTATGAAATAAAAAAAAAATTGTTCTGAATGCAATTAATAAAATGCAACTATTCATATAATTGTGCAATAATCAGAATAGCAAGATAAATAACCCAGTATCTAAAATGGATTCAAATTTTCTCTTGATGTTTTACATCAAAGTTCACATCTAATAAATTTAAATAATGTAAATACATAACATATTTGTATTTTTCAATATTTGTTCATTGTGTTTGGCAGGTAAATTAAAATTTGTGATGTTGTTTAGGCATTTACAAACAAACAAATGCATTTTTATGTTAACTCTGCATCATGTTATTGATTTGCCATGATTTGTTAGGTTTGTGCAGTTCATGGTAATGTTAATATATATATATATATATATATATATATATATATATATATATATATATATATAATTATTTTTTTATTTTTTTTTTTAAGATTGTTTTGTTTACTTTTTACTTACATCAAAGGTCACATCTATCTATGTAAATGAATAAATAAATAAATGTTTTGTGTTTAGTCAGTGTCATGTTATTAATTTGCCATAATTTGTTGGGTCTAAGCAATTCATTGTAATGTAAATATTTAATATTAACACTTTTCTCGATTTTAAGGCTGTTTTGTTTACTTTTTACTTACATCAAAGCTCACACCTAAATAAATAAATAAACGTTTCGTCTGTGTCATGTTATTTAATACAAATATAACAAATATTTAATATTTATAATTTTCTCATTTTAAGGCTGTTTTTGTTTACTTTTTGTACAATAAAAAATAATAACAATTTAAAAATGCCGTATTGTCTTTAATTGGCATCCACTGTAAAAACTGTGTCCCGCAGTGAAACCAGTCGCTGTAGATGTGCGCCGGATGATGCATGATGGGATGTAGGCAGTGCATGAGATCATGAGAGAGAGAAAAGAGACAGAGAAAGAGTGCCGCCACACTTCCTGGCCAGATTGCTTGCTCCCCTCACACCTTTGTTTGTGCTGATGGGAGGACTGAGGCCGACGGGTGTGAAAGTCACACACACACACACACTCTCTCTCCACCAGAAGCCACACCGTTTTGTTTGTTTCGACTTATCGGTGGAACAGATTGAGCATGGAGGCGTCGTCTCACGTTTGACGTTCGTTTTGAGAAAATCACACCCCTGAGAGCCACGGACCAGAGCCGTTGACAGTGCAGCTTTGATTTGTGTTTGTCACAGCTCACCCCCGGCTCCGTCTCATACACCCTCAACACCTCCGAGCTGGTCAACATATGTCAGAAAGCAGGAGAAAACGAGGCAGAGGGCTGAGAATGAAGACGATGCTGTCGTCTATTACACCGAACACAACAGTCAGGGTGCAAATTACTGAGGCCTTCTGACATCCACCCCTCCTAGAGAGTCAAAACTGAAGTTTGGGAATTGTCAGTCTGAAAATAAATACACTAGACTTTTCTTCATATTTTGTGAGGATGCTTATGAAATATGTTTATATAACCACAAAAGTCATATTACAAGATAG
The DNA here is from genome assembly GCA_039654775.1 of Spinibarbus caldwelli. Taxonomy (NCBI): domain Eukaryota; kingdom Metazoa; phylum Chordata; class Actinopteri; order Cypriniformes; family Cyprinidae; genus Spinibarbus; species Spinibarbus caldwelli. Next base: position 25,850,704 of record CM077261.1, on the reverse strand, counting down.
TCAGTGTGTGTTTTCAGTTTAAAGTAAATATACTAGACTTTTCTTCATATTTTGTAAGGAATGCTTATATAATATGTTTATATAACCACAAAGTTCACATTACAAGATAATGAGTGTTTGTATTTCCACCTGGCACCAAATATATGATGGCAAGTAGCATGTAAGGAGATAAGCAGCTCGGATACTTTCCATTAGGGTCGGACTTTACATGAATAAAAGGCAGTTGCTGTCTTTGCTTATTAATTCATTATAGATCAGGGCTCAGAATTTGTAGATGTACATGCTAGATTAATATTATATGCATTTTATTTATTTATTTAAATTAGAAACGCCACAGCATGTTTTATTTAGTTATGAGTTTATTTTATGTGGTTGCTAAAACAAAAGATATGAAACAAAAACAACAACAAAGCAAACATAAACTACAAAACAAGACAAAAAACAAACAAAAAAAAAAAAACAAAGCAAACACAAACTGTAATACAAAAAAGCAAAAAAAAAAAAAAAGCAAACACAAACCACAAATCAAAATAACAAAACAAACACATGAACCAAACAAAAAAAAAGTGATAGGATTGTTTAAAAATGTTTTAAATGATTTTCCAGAATTTTGTTTTAAACAAAAAAAAAAAAAAAACAAACAAACAAAACAGAAAACTAAAAAAGCTAAACAAAAAACATTGTTTAAAAATGTTTTAAATGATTTGCCAGTTTTGTTTTAAACAACAAATAGACAAATAAATGAAAACAAACAAAACAAAAAAAATAAACATAACTAAACAAAAACAATAGCACATTATTTTAGAATGTTTTAAAATTATTTGCCATTGTTTTGTTTTAAACAAACAAACAAAAAGCAAACAAAACAAAACAAAAAACACATCATGTTAAAACGCTATCAACAGCTGTTATACATGACACATTGACAAGTTTATCACACATAACTATTTTTTTTTAAATAATCATAAAGATCTAATTCGGATGTGCTAATGTTGTAAAAAGACAATGAGCCATGGGATGAGCCTGAACAAATTGCATCTTAAAAAATTACCTTAATAATTTCTTAATAACTGTGTGTGTATGTGTGTGTGTGTGTGTGTGTGCAGTCATGTCTGCGTGGAGGAGGGTGTATTCCAGATTTGTGTCGTCCACAGCAGTACAGCCTTTTCCAGCTCAGCAGCCGAGAAAGTGCCAATTGCACAGTTTAAAAGCCCCCACTGGTGCGGACATGATAGATAGTTTAAAAATGAGGACATGTGTTTAAAAAAGGAGAGGAAAGAAAGGAAGCAAAGAAAAAAAATACACAGCACAGCAGAGATGCCAAGAGAGTGTGATGAAGAGTGTGTGTGTGTGTGTGTGTGTGTGTGGGGACTGGAACAAAACACATGCTAAATTAATTAATTAATAATGCTAACTAGTATACATTTGCTAAAGAAAATGTGAGAAGGATGCTTGTGCGTGAAACACTTGCTGTTCTGGGTGGATGCAGAAGTGTTTTTAACATGCAGCTATATGGTTGCTTACTGGCCCGAGTGAAAAGATTCCAGCCCTAAATGTAATTCTGATTTCAAATATATATTTCTTTTGCCCATTTTATTGTGGCAGATTGTGCATCCGATCACACAGGAGATGATATCAGTGCTCTCCTTCATCACAGTGAGTGTCGTCTCCATCCTTTCTCCTTTTCATGCCATCATTTCAACAAGCCATTTCATAATTCAGTTTACAGTAAAGGCTGATATGACAAAAGAGGACAATAATTATCCATTAAAACTGCTAAATTATTCAAACACAAGCTGAGGCGGCATTCACAACGCATTTAACCTCCATCGTATGAGGCAATAAAACAAAAACATTCAGTAGAACATGCTGTGTTTTGTTTTTATCCAGGATTTTATTGTATCAGGAAAATGGGCTATGTAATGTTCTATATAATCTGTTCATTTTATTTTTTCTCTGTTCACATGGCATTGCATATGTCGACAAAAAAGGAAAGTTGTTTTAGAGGTGGAGAAAGTTATGAAAGTTTTTCTTTAATCTACACTGATGAATAATGCACAATAAGACACGTTTATTAAGAAAAAGCTCCTCAATGTATGAAGGGAAACAATTGGACATTTTTCTCACTATGGACTTTTTTTTTTTTTTTTGGATGTATTTCTTCAAGAATGGTCTAATATTTCAATACACATAATCCAGGATTGTTGTATAACATTATAAGAAGTCCTGACACTGATCTGAATGGTGAATATACAATTTATTAGACCCATGATATTAATATACGATGTGTCTCAAAATCTAACAAGCTGCATATTTTTGGACATCATAGCATATCAGTTTTCAAAATAATTAGGTTTTCTATTATTTTATCTATTATTTTTTTTTTATTGTTTTATCCATACATTTATTTCATGTAAATCTACAAACAAACACATAGTGTACTTGTTTAGATGACGACATATCTTAGACTTTATTGTAAATATAGCCTATGTTATTGTAAATATAAGTTAATTGTCATTACAACAGAGTAGCCCAGGATTGGGCTCGAGTGGAAACCTCCACCGCGTCCCGAACCCTCTAGGTTGGACGATTGGTTTCTCAGGGTGGCTCGCTCTGGTTCTCAGGCCCCACCCCGGTGCCTTTCTTCCCGGAGGTGCATGAGCTCACTGGGTCGTGGATGGCACCTTTCACTGCCTGAAACAGCCCCGGTGGCTCGTCCTCCCTCACCACCCTTGACGGTGAGGCAGCGCGACAATATACGGAGATCCCTCCAGTGGAGCGGTCGTAGCGATGCAATTGTGTCCAAGTACCACTGCCACCTAGCGGGGCAGTCCATCACTCCCCTCCCAGTCTGTAGGTACTCGTCGGCCCTGACGGGCAGTGCTTATGCGGCCTGTAGAGAAGCTGCCTACGTTCTACACGATATGGCGTCTGTCTTGTCTGCTGTGCTGCTGAGAGGTTTGCGATTGTAGCTCTGTGTAGCTTCGCTTTTCTGTTGAATCTCTATCTTACTTTCACTCTCTGTTGTTTAAAGTGATAAAATATAACTTAATTCCCACCATATTTCCGATATTATCTATCAAACTAATCGAACTAATTTGATCGTTCGCTTTTAATCTAAAACCCGGAGTGCAGCGTGCATGCAGCACGTTAGCATTCGTTAGCCAGTTAGCTTGTCATTCGCGGTTCCATTCGCGCCTATTATTAGGGTTTTTTTCGCTCTGTTTCACTTCTCTCTCACTCCATTTTTCATGAGTTCATCAAACAACAATGGTAAGTGAATCATTCATCAATCACGGTGAGTAATGGCTTCTTCTCCTGCTATTGTTGTTTGCACTGCTTGCCACATGTATATTTTATCTCTCTCTGTCAGCGACGAGGGATTCACATGTGATAAATGCAGGGAAATAGTTAGGCTGACAGAGAAGATTTTAGAACTAGAGACACGCATCCAAACTTTAGTTGAGGATAGTAAGAATGTGAGGGCTGTAGATACTGCTTTGGATGCGACTAGCTCAGGGAGTCCTGTACATTGTTCGGTTCTGGTTGCAGAGCCCCCGCTGCAGGGCAACTGGGTGAATGTGAGGCAGCATAGTCGCGGGTCAAAACACTGCTCTTCCATTCCGATCAAAACATCAAACAGGTTCTCCCCATTCAGTGACGTACCCACTGAAAAACCTGATGAAAGTGCTCTAGGTACTGGCGATTCTATTGCACGGAACGTGAAAATAGAGACACCAGTCACAATAGTCCAATGTTTACTGGGAGCCAGAGCACCTGAGATCTTGGCAAATTTAAAAGTGCTGGCTAATGCTAAACGTAAATTCACTAAGACTGTTATTCACGTCGGCGCTAATGATGTGCGACTTTGCCAGTTGGAGATGACTAAAAATAATGTTAAAGAGGTGTGTGAACTTGTAAATACGATGTCAGACATTGTAATATACTCTGGTCCCCTCCCTGCTTACCGGGGTGATGAGATTCATAGCAAGTTGTCGTCACTCAATGGCTGGATGTCTAAGTGGTGCCTGCAGAATAACAAAGGTTTTATAGACAATTGGATGAGTTTTTTGGGGCAGACCTGACCTGTTGAAAAGAGATGGTCTTAGTCCCTCCTAGGGTGGTGCCGCTCTTCTCTCTAGAAATATGGCACATAGTCTTAGAGTTCATACTTGACTAACTGGGGCCAGGTCAGGAAGCAGACAGACTGGCTAAACTGTCCGTCTGCTAGCCGCCTTACATCACAGAAGTCAGTTAATTCTCAGCACATAGAGACTCTTTCACCTAGATATCACACTATAGAGACTGTGTGTGTTCCCCGAACTAGAAAACACAAAAAAAGTCCAAACCAATTTAAGAGTAACAAATTAATTGATGTTCAACAAATAAAAAATGTATATAATACAGAGAAACAAATGATAAAGCTTGGCTTATTGAATATCAGGTCCCTTTCTACGAAAGCGCTTTTTGTAAATGATATGATTACTGATCATAAAATAGATGTGCTCTGTTTGACAGAAACCTGGCTAAAACCAGATGAATACATTATTTTAAACGAGTCTACCCCCCAGATTACTGTTATAAAAATGAGCCACGTCCAAAAGGCAAAGGGGAGGGGTTGCTACAATTTATAGAAATATTCTCAGTATTTCTCAGAGGGCAGGCTTTAAGTATAACTCAAGTGTTAGTGATAAATCCCCTGTGATGTTTGTACTGGCTACTGTATACAGGCCACCAGGGAACCATACAGATTGTATTAAAGAATTTGCTGATTTTCTATCAGAGTTAGTGCTGGCTGCAGATAAAGTCTTAATTGTTGGTGATTTTAATATCCACGTTGATAATGAAAAAGATGCATTAGGATCAGCATTCATAGACATTCTGAACTCTATTGGGGTTAGACAAAATGTGTCAGGACCTACTCATTATCGAAATCATACATACAGATTTAATACTGTCACATGGAATTGATGTTAATGGTGTTGAAATTCTGCAGCAAAGTGATATCTCAGATCAGTATCTAAGCTTGTGTAAACTTCATATAGCTAAAACTGTAAATTCTACTCCTTGTTACAAGTATTGTAGAACCATCACTTCGACCACAAAAGACTGCTTTGTAAGTAATCTTCCTGATTTATCTCAATTCCTCAGCATATCCAACAGCGCATAAAAACTTGATGATGGAACAGAAACTATGGACTCTCTCTTTTCTAGTACTTTAGATACGGTTGCTCCTTTACGCTTAAGGAAGATTAAGGAAAAGAGTCCAACACCATAGTATAACGAACATATTCGCGCCCTAAAGAGAGCAGCCCGGAAAATGGAGCGCAGCTGGAGGAAAACAAAACTAGAGGTATTTCGTATTGCTTGGTGGGAAAGTACCCTATCCTACAGAAAAGCATTAAAAACTGCTAGATCTGATTACTTTTCGTCTCTTTTAGAAGAAAACAAACATAACCCCAGGTATTTATTAAATACAGTGGCTAAATTAACAAAAAAAAAAAAAAAAACAAGCTGGTGTTGACATTTCCCAACAGCACAGCAGTAATGACTTTATGAACTATTTTACTTCCAAGATCGATACTACAAGAGATAAAATTATAACCATGCAGCCGTCAGCTACAGTATCGCATCAGATAGTGCACTATAGATCCCATGAGGAATAATTCCACTCATTTTCTACTATAGGAGAGGAAGAATTGTTTAAATTTGTTAAATCATCTAAACCAATAACATGTATGTTAGACCCTATTCCATCTAAACTACTAAAAGAGGTGCTTCCAGAAGTCATAGATCCTCTTTTTGGCTATTATTAATTCGTCATTGTCATTAGGATATGTCCCCAAAACCTTCAGATTGGCTGTTATTAAGCCTCTCATTAAAAAAAAAAACACAACTTGACCCCAAAGATCTAGTTAATTACAGACTGATCTCAAATCTCCCTTTTCTGTCAAAGATACTAGAAAAGGTAGTATCCTCACAATTATATTCCTTCTTAGAGAAAAATGGTATCTGTGAGGATTTCCAGTCAGGATTTAGACCATTTCATAGTACTGAGACTGCTCTCATTAGAGTTACAAATAACCTGCACTTATCATCTGATCGTGGTTGTATCTCTCTATTAGTGCTACTGGATCTTAGCGCTGAGTTCAACACTATCGACCACAACATTCTTTTGAATGGACTAGAAAACTTTGTTGGCATTAGTGGAAGTGCATTAGCATGATTCAAATCATACTTTTCTGTCCGGCATCAATTCATTGCAGTGAATGAAGAGGTATCATACTGATCAAGTGCAGTATGGAGTACCTCAAGGCTCAGTACAAGGGCCATTACTTTTCACGCTTTACATGTTACCCTTGGGAAATATCATCAGGAAACACGGTGTTAGCTTTCACTGTTATGCTGATGATACTCAGCTCTATATTTCTTCGCGGCCCAGTGAAACACACCAAATTGAGAAACTAACGGAATGCATAGTCGATATAAAAAACTGGATGACGAGTAATTTCTTACTGCAAAATTCTGAAAATACAGAGGTGTTAATTATCGGACCTAAAAACCCCACATGTAATAACCTAGAACACTATCTAACACTTGACGGCTGCTCTGTAAATTCTTAGTCATCAGTTAGGAACCTAGGTGTGCTAGCAATCTTTCCTTTGACAACCACGTTTCTAGAATTTGTAAAACTACATTTTTTCATCTTAAAAATATATCTAAATTGAGACCTTTGCTCTCAAAGTCAAGTGCAGAAATGTTAATTCATGCATTTATGACCTCAAGGTTAGATTATTGTAATGCTTTATTGGGTGGTTGTTCTGCACGCTTAATAAACAAACTCCAGATGGTCCAAAATGCAGCAGCTAGAGTTCTTACTAGAACCAGGAAGTATGACCACATTAGCCCGGTTCTGTCAACACTGCACTGGCTCTCTATTAAACATCGTATAGATTTTAAATTCTTGTTAATTACTTATAAAGCCCTGAATGGTTTAGCTCTTCGGTACTTGAGCGAGCTCTTATCGCATTATAGTCCTCCACGTCCACTGCCGTTTGATAATACCTAGAATATCAAAATCAACTACGGGCGGCAGATCCTTTTCGTATTTAGCACCCAAACAATGGAACAATCTACCTAACACTGTTCTGGAGGCAGACACACGCTGTCAGTTTAAATCTAGATGAAAGACCCATCTCTTTAACCTGGCGTACACATAACACACTAATACGCTCCTAATATTCAAACCCGTTAAAGGATTGTTAGGCTGCTTTAATTAAGTCAACCAGAACCGGGAACACTTCCCATAACACCCGATGTACTTGTTACATCATAAGAAGATTGGTATCTACGCTAATATTAGTCTGTTTCTTTCTTATTCCGAGATCACCGTAACCACCCGATCCAGTCCGTATCCACATCAGATGGTCACTGCAGTCACCCGGATCCAGGCCGTATCCAGATCAGATGGTGGATCATCACCTAGAGATGACATCTACAGCCCTGAACGTCAGCGGAGATCAGGACACCTAGATGAGCCCCAGAGACAGATCCCCACTGAAGACCACATTGCCTAGACGGCCATCGGGACAAGACCTCAGGAACCAGATTGGTCCTTTACACAATCTGACTTTTCTGCAGTTGGAATTGAGCTGCTGGTTCGTCTGGCAAGAGGAGAACTGGCCCCCTGACTGAGCCTGGTTTCTCCCAAGGTTTTTTCTCCATTCTGTCACCGATGGAGTTTTGGTTCCTTGCCGCTGTCGCCTCTGGCTTGCTTAGTTGGGGACACGTAATTTCCAGCGATATCGTCGACTTGATTGCACAGATACTATTTAAACTGAACTGAGCTGGACGATGACATCACTGAATTCAATAATGAAATGCCTTTAACTGAAAATTGAGTGATAAATCTTGTCATTTTACATTATTGACAGACTATTTCCTATTTTGATATTGGAAAGTTGCTTTGACACAATCTGTATTGTTAAAAGCACTATATAAACAAAGGTGACTTGACTTGATTTGACTATGGCATTGTTGCAGGTTCATCAGGCCAAGGCACTGAAGAACCTGCACGAGGGTGGGCACGACCCAGGAGTTCTCAAAGAGCTTCGGACTATTACTGACCTCGCGCTACGAGCGATGAAGGTCACTGCGCGGTCTCTGGGTCGTGCGATGTCCACATTTGTGGTCCAGGAGCACAACCTCTGGCTGTGTCTGGTCGACATGGGGGACGCCGACAAATTTTGGTTCCTAAAGTTCCCTATGTCCTAAACCAGCCTCGTCGGCAATGCAGTCGAGAACATGGCCCAGCAGTTCTCAGCTGCACAGGAGCAGACTGAGGCAATCCAACATGTCCTGTCCCGGCGGGCAGCTGCTGCCTCCGCCCGTCCGCCGGCTGCAGCGCCCCAGCCTGCTCGTCGCTGAGGGCGGCCCCCTGCGTCCGCCCCCGCTCCCGCGCTGCATCCGCAGCAGCCTCCAGTTAAGCAGCGCTGTGGAGCTGGGTGTAGGCAGGCCGCCCCGCCCATCCAGGCCCCCATCAAACCTGGTGGTGAGCGGAAGAGCAAGAGGCCCTGGGACGGCGATCCAGAGGGAGAGGGAACTGCTCTTCGGGAGATGGTGAATGCACCTCTCCCTCCCCCGGAGGAGGGCCAGGTGGAGAATCTTTTGTTTACAAAAATCTCGACAAGAAAGCCATTTTCTCTGTCTCTGGGTCCCAAGAGGGCATGGAGAGTTGCGGACGGACCAACACCGGACTCATCCTCCTCTCTCGCTAGTAGGCAGCAGCGGGCAGTTCGAGAGCATCATCAAAGGCCCTACTCACGCACCCTCTGCCAAACCGTGGAACCAGGTAAGTGTTGCACCCCTTCTTCAGTCCACACATGGACCAGGTCCCTGTGTTCCCCCTCGCTGCCCCACCGCGGGTACGTCGGTGGTTCCGCTGGTCCAGCTTGAATGGTTTCTGGGAGCCTGACTAGCGCTTCACAGTCCGTCTCATTGACTCTGTCAGACCATCAGACTCCGCTATGCGATTCAGTTCGCCCAACGCCCTCACAAGTTCAGGTGCGTCCACTTCACCTCAGTGAAGGCAGCAGATGCCCCTGTCTTGCATGCAGGGATCGCAGTCCTACTGACAAAGGATGTGATAGAGCCGGTCCCTCCAGCCAATATGAGGACGGGGTTTTACAGCCCTTACTTCATTGTACCCAAGAAAGGTGGTGGGTTAAGGCCAATCTTGGATCTGTGCATCTTAAACCGAGCCCTTCACAGGCTTCCGTTCAAGATGCTCACGCAGAAGCGCATTTTCGGATGCATCCGTCCCCGAGATTGGGCTGCAGCGGTCGACCTGAAGGACGCGTACTTCCATGTGTCGATCCTTCCGTGCCACAGGCCATTCCTGCGGTTTGCGTTCGAAGGTCAGGCATATCAGTACAAGGTCCTGCCCTTCGGGCTGTCCCTGTCGCCCTGTGTCTTTACGAAAGTTCAGCCCTTGTTCCCCTGAGAGAACAGGTCATTCGCATTCTCAACTACCTCGACAACTGGATCATATTAGCTCAGTCTCAGGATCAGATGTGCGAACACAGGGACTTGGTGCTCTCGCACCTCAGCCAGTCGGGCCTTTGGGTCTACTGGGAAAAGAGCAAACTCTACCCGATGCAGAGGATCTCTTTTCTCGGTATGGAGTTGGATTCGGTCAAACAGACGGCACGCCTCACACAGGAACGTGCGCAGTCAGTGTTGAACTGCTTGAATTCATGCAAGAGCAGGACGACGGTCCCACTGAAACAATTTCAGAGGCTCCTGGGGCATATGGCTTCCGCAGCGGCAGTCACGCCGCTGGGGCTGCATCATATGAGGCCGCTTCAACACTGGCTCCATGGCCGAGTCCTGAGGTGGGCGTGGCAACACGGCACTCACCGGGTCCTTGCCGCCAAACCTTCAGCCCATGGTCAGACCTTTCGTTTCTTCAGGCAGGAGTGCCCCTGGAACAGATCTCCAGGCATGCTGTGGTTTACACGGATACCTCCACCACCAGCTGGGGGGTCCACGTACAGTGGGCATGCAGTGTCAGGGGTTTGGACGGGCCCCCATTTGCACTGGCACATCAACTGCCTAGACAACTAGGAGCAGGTCCTGCTCGTGCAGTTGTACTGGCCCACTCGGACCTGGTTCCCGGAACTGATGCTCCTCGTGACAGCCCCTCCTTGGCAGATTCCTCTGAGGAAGGATCTACTGATGGGGTACTTTGTGGCACACTTTTCCAGACCTGTGGAAACTGCACGTCTGGTGCCTGGACAGGACGTTGTGATTCTAGGTGACCTACCCCAAGAGGTAGTTGACACCATCACTTCGGCGAGAGTACCGTCTACGAGACACGCTTACGCCTTGAAGTGGAACCTGTTCGTCGAATGGTGCTCTTCTCACCGAGAAGACCCCCGAAGATGCCCGATCAGAGTCGTGCTGTCCTTTTTGCAGCAAGGGTTGGAGCGAAGTTTGTCTCCCTCCACCCTTAAAGTCAATGTGGCTGCGATTATCAGGGCCCATTTGAGCCTCTGCAGTCAGTTGAGCTGAAGTTTCTATCAATGAAAACTCTGCTCCTGCTTGCACTGGCCTCCATCAAGAGGGTAGGGGACCTGCAAGCATTTTCGGTTGACGATTCGTGCCTAGAGTTCGGGCCGGCTGACTCACAGGTAATCCTGAGTCCCCGGCCTGGCTATGTGCCCAAGGTTCCCACTACTCCCTTCAGGAATTAAGTGGTGAGCCTGCAAGCGCTGCCCCCGGAGGAGGCAGACCCAGCCCTAGCTTTGCTTTGTCCCGTCCGAGCATTGAGATGCTACGTAGACAGGACACAAAGCTTCAGGACCTCAGACCAGCTCTTTGTCTGTCACGGAGGCCGGCAGAAGGGGAATGCCATCTCCAAGCAGAGGAAGGCCCACTAGATTATGGATGCCATCACCCTGGTTTATCAGGCACAGGGTGTGCCTTGCCCTTTCAGGTTGAGAGCTCACTCTACTAGAAGTGTCGCATCCTCCTGGGCGCTGGCTCGTGGCGCCTTCCTGGCAGATATTTGTAGAGCTGCGGGCTGGGCGACCCCCAACACGTTCATTCTTTAGCCTTCATGTGGAGCCGGTGTAGTGAATTTTGCTTTCGCTAACCTAAGGAGGCGAAATAGTGTAGTGATGGGTACTCATGTCACAGGCAACGTTATGATTTTTGGATCACGTGTCACTCATTTTAACTGAAAATTGAGTGTTTAATCTTATTATTATACATTACTGACACTCTATCCTCCAATTTGATACTGTTAAGTGCTTTGACACAATCTGTATTGTTAAAAGCGCTATATAAATAAAGGTGACTTGACTTGACTTGACTTAAGGTGTGGTTAGGAGTATATCACATAAGAAAGATTGGTGGGATACCTAACTTGTAGAACCTTACTGCATTATCAACACAAGGAAGACACAAGTGTAATAAAACAAATTTTATTAACAAAAGATAGACAAGAGTAATCAACAACTACTATATGAATACCATGAATGAAAAAGGAATAAAGTGCATAAGATGCATAAAATGCAAGTGATTATGTTAGATGATGTTATATCAGAGCTACGTTATCTGGAAAGATAAACTGTCACTACTCTGAAACAAGTAAGGTGAAGAACCTTATTATACATCAAACAAATGCCTGAAAGATTATTTGTTATCAACTGCAATCAGCTATCTAATGTCAATTAGAAACATCATATACTGATAATACACAACAATACCAAGGTCTCTGGAAGAGATTTGGATAGGTGATAGTTATGTTCTCTGTGGTTGAGTGAGCAGTCCGGTGCCGGTGACTTCATCCACTGGTTGTGCTGGTAGCAGTGCAGTGGGGAAAGGAGCAGGAATCCATTTTGACAGCCTTGAACACGAAGCGCTGGAGGATGCTGATCTCCTGGAGCACCAAAGGGTCCTAAAATCTGGAACACGCAGATGTGACCCTGAAGTAGGTGCAGAAGGTCCTTAGCCTGGAACACGCAAGCAAAGGTACCTTGGAGTGAAAGTTTGCTCGCCGGAGCTTAACCTTGTTGCAAATGTCTGTGTGTCTTCTGCCTCTCTGGGCTAGAGACCCAGAATTTGGTTGATCCGCTTTGTCTCTCTAGGATGGAGACTCAGGACATGCTGCATCTGTTGTTGTCTCGCTGGACAAAGACTCTGAATGAAGTCTGAAAGTAGATTATCTCTTTCCTTGCAGGCTGGAGGCTCAGAACGTGGTCGTATCTGTTGCTGCCTCAAAGCTGGAGACCCAGGAACTGTGTATCTGTTAATGCCTCACCCTTGCAGGCCAGAGACTCAGATCTGGTGTATCTGCTACTGTCTCTCTGGATGAGAGACTCAGAACGTATGTGTCTGTTACTGTCCCTTCCCTTACGGGCCGGAGACTCAGAACTGGTTTATCTGTCAACATCTTTCCCTTTCGGGACTCAGACTCAGAATAAGGAGTGTCTTTTGGGAAGGTACCTTTATCCCTTTCCGATGAGGAAGAGTTATCCCTTTATCCCTTTCCGCTTCTCCATTTCAAGGCTGTGATTGGCTATTTCCATCAGAGTGGGAGGACATGGTGTGGCCTACCCTTCTTTCCTCCAGTGGAACTTATTTGCATAGTCCAAACACACATTTAGAAAAGTGTCACTAAAGTTTTACCAATGCATCATTCACTTACCAAACCACAACCAGAATACCTTTGGCAATGGTACGAACACATTAAGTCCAAACATGATGGAAGAAGATTGAACTGTCATGCATGCATTCATTTGTCCATTAACAGCTGAGTTTGTGTAAGATGTTGCACTACACATCGCTGTCACTGAGAATACTTATTTCTCTGAATAAGTATGAGATGTGTATGTTGTAGTGTGCATCAGTTTAAGGTTTGAGAACATAGTTATGAATGGATTTGGATGGATCTCTGTGGTCTCCCTTTGTTTCACACACTGCTGCTGCATCCAGAGGATCCTAAGGAATTTTTATGGCAGTCACAGGCCAAAACCTTATAAATCAGTCTGTTGGTGGGTGAAGGGCAGAAACTGCATTTTGACCAATGAGAAGTCCTGTCCTTCCCGGGCTTTGTTCCAAAGATCTTCTTCTTGCCCTCTCAGAGGTGTCTGGCCATTGTCCTGGCATCTTTATCTGATGGCATTGGATAGTTTGCTTATGTTAGTCCACCAAGATCCAAATCAAAATGTAGCAAACCTTTGTCCCCTATAGTGGTCAGGGAGGGGCCCTGCCATAAACTGGGCCCTGGAATGTGCTGTCCACTACACAGGTATTCTACTGTGTTCTCACCTCAAATGGGTAGAAACACTGAGAGGCCCCGGCTTCGGGTCGGCTTGCTAAAACCGCTTCAGAGAGTTCGTATAGTAGACCCTGTTGAGCTCCTCCGTCCCCTCGGCAGCCAGACGTGTCAGAGCGTCCGGTGTGCCAGGCCCTTACTCTATGAATCCATGAGAACTGGTAGAGGGCTGGGTTCCATATGTAGAGACCTAAATGGATCTCATATGTGCAAATTCCATGGTACAGCCTCAGAGCCCATGTTTCCCCAGCAGACTTCTGCCATTTTTAACAGAGTTGCAATCACCTCTAATCTTCCATATGCACCTAAACATTTGTTCATATATGTAAGTGCTTCCGAAACCTCCTTCGGGAAGGATGGGGCTTCCGTAACATTCCTGTTCCAAGTGGAACGGGTACGTTTCCCAGTGTTATCCAACTTCACTGAGTGGGTAGTGCTACGACAACAGTGGCTGGCCTTCTTGTCATGAGCCTGGCCTGCACCAAGAAAGGGTGCAGTAGGCTCACACAAGACACTGGAAGGGGCAGTATACGTGGCAGTTTAGTAGGGATCCAAAAGTCGGTCATTACTGACGTGATGCCGAGAGTGACCGACTGAAAGGGAATGCCTCGGTTACGTATGTAACCCTCGTTTCCTGAAGGAGGGAATGGAGACGTCCCGTCGCCACGGCTCCTGTACCACCGCTGAGCGGCCGGGTCACCTGCTCGTCTCCTCAATGAAAACCTGAATATGTGCTGCACCTGCTGCCTACTTATTCTCACGCTGTGATCAGCGGCAGCTGGATGTAGTCATCGCATGCCAATGTGGATTGGCTCGTTTAGTTTACACTCGAAGTGGATTGGTCTCTCTAAGCGGGATCCCAAAGTCGGTCATTACCGATGTGACGTCTCCATTCCCTCCTTCAGGGAACGAGGGTTACATATGTAACTGAAACGTTCATTACTTAACATTAGTTAACTACTTACATTAGTTGACATTAATTACATACTTATACAGCATTTATTGTTCTTAGTTAATGTTAATTTCAACAATTACTAATGCATTATTAAAATCAAAAGTTGTGCTTGTTAACATTAGTTAATGCACTGCGAATTAACATAAACTAACATTGAACAACTGTATTTTCATTAAAATTAACAAAGATTAATAACATTAACTAATGGAACCTTATTGTAAAGTGTTACTGTTTTTTTGTTGTTGTTGTTGTTGTTGTTGTTTTTTTTTCCAAAAAGACATTTTGTCAGATTTAATTAGATTTTCTTTAATCTGTTTTTTATTTTCTTTTATTTTTTACATAGACACACACGCATAGATTAATACAGAGATGGCCTAATTCCCTCGTGTGTGTTGTGAGTGAGCAGTAGGTGTAGTTAGACGAGTGAGAGCGTATCAGCTGTAGGCCGAGCGACGTTTGTGTCCGTCTTGCATGTAATGCGTGAGTGAACGCGTGTAAAGATGAGCTGATCACAGATGTAAGTATCATGGCATGGCTGCCGATGAGAGCCACTGTATTAATCTTCCCACTGTCTCTCCCAGGCGGGGCCGCTGCTGGTCTGACGCAGGGCCCCTGGGGGCCCAGGCCTAGTGATGCATGTGCACGCTGTCAGTGATGAATGGCGAGCCGCGTAAAATCTTTTTAATAACCTATGAGAAAAGAGTCCAGAGAGCACATATACATACCTGCAAATGGAGGACTCTCGCCAGAGAGTGTATTACAGTCCGCTTGACTGCGTTTTTAGAGCCAAAAGTGTGGGAGGAATTATTCTCTCTAGAGAGAGAGAGAGAGAGAGAGAGAGAGAGAGACACACAACAGCTTAAATTCAACAGGTAAATCTAGTTCAAAACCGCAGCTCTTGTTGAGAGTCAAATAGCAGTCAAATAGTAACTTTGGAAAGTATCAGGTTGAATCCTTTAACAAATCTTTGGCTCATATTTCACCCCAAAATTAAAAGTACAATAAAAATGTATTTTGCATAATGATAATGAAGCCTTGTACAACTTTTCCACTATTAAAAAATAAAAATAATAATAATAATAATACTATTTCTATCTTTGTATATCACGTTTAATTCAATGTATTACTTTGTAATTAATTGTGAAATTTATTAGCAATTTCTGAATATATCAATATATTTGGCATTCTGAAATTGCCCAAATCACTTCCAAAGTCTACCAGCAGTGATTTTGCCTTTTCTTCACCATATTTTATCTCTCATGTAAATGCATGACATGTGAACCATTGAGTACAGCAGAGTGAAATGCTATACTCCATGTAAAACTATTTAAACTGCAACATATTTGGAATATTAATGTTCGTACATCACGTGGCATAGTATAGAAACCACATTAACTCTATGAACATATTCCATAAAGCTTTATGTCTTCATTTTGGTGTAATATGTAGTTTTTATAATGTGAAAGCTATTCAAACTGTGTGCAATGTTTTGCTTGAAAAGTGTGTTGTATGTGTTTATTTTCTTTTAAATATTTATTCGGTTTATATAACATATTTTAATACAATGCCCCTTGGTTTGATATTTTATATTATGACATTCATACAAGTGTGACTTCAGTGTCCAAATACTTTTTTTCACAAACAAACAAACAAATAAATAAATAAAGTTTTTTTAAGTGTTTTTCAGTGATATAAATTTTTGTAAGATCTAAAAGAAATTCTGGCACCACACCAAAATACACATTTTCACTTTTACAGTTCATTACATTACATTTATTTGTTTGTTTGTTTGCCAGGTACTGAAAGTAGGCCTACACTTTAGCATACTGATAAAAAATGCTTATTATATACTTTAAAAGAATATGCTTATATAAATGTGAACTGAATGTAATGCTTCCTCAATTAAATGAAAATATATTATAGTTTAAATTTGTATTAAATACAGTTTGACAGTTTGATACTTAAATGCATTTATATGTAATTTCATAATTATTGTAAAATATGAAATGTTCATTGATGTCATTTATACTGAAACTTGTGTCATATATTTAAATATATTTGTAATTACACATTTGTAATGATGAAGTTGCAACTTAGTACATTTAAAATAGATTAACTTTAACTTTAAAATGTACTTTATGTAAAACTTTTAAAACTCAATAACGTTTTATGTAAAACTTATTGTTTTAATTGTGTTAAGAAAAAGGTGTTTTTTAATATACTTTTAAGATTTAAGACATTCAGTACAATTATAGCTTTTCTCAATTGATTTGACACTTTTCTCCAACGCAATGTACTTGTTCTCAAAACGATTAGCACAGCCATCCAAACACAAAATTATCTTAACCAAACAGTTCAACTTTACTGCAAAATGAAGCACTGCAATTTTTTCTAGTAATGCGTTTATTAAAAGTAAATATTAACATCAAATCTATAGGTTTGTTCTCTAATGATTGTGAAACATAGTCAGCTGTAGATGCACAAATACACTAATGAAAATACATGTTTATTGCAATTCTTCAATAGGGAGTTTTGTGTTATATACATACTGTGTATATCTAAACAAAACAAAACAAAAAAATAGTTGTAAAAATGTAAAAAATAGTTCTCCAACTCCTATCACCCATCTGAAAAACTAATTGCCCCTTTAAACTTAAAATGCCACCTTTAGCATCAAGAACTGCAAACAAACTTTTCTGATAACTGCAGATCAGTCTTTTACAGCACAGTGATGGATATCTATCTATCTA